>CAMAPF010000254.1:0-48268 GCA_945859915.1 Cuscuta epithymum
TACCAACTTTTAGTCTTTTACTATTAAACTCTTTTTCTAAAATCACTTTAATTTTTTTCAAGACGTAAGCAATTGCAAACACTTCCTAATCACGGATGGATTTATGGTGGTGGTGGGGGGAGAGTGGGAGACCGTCTCCTTGAACTTTCAAACTTTTCTATGCCTCCATCCCAATATGATGGTACCAATTCTTTTGGGCATGAAGATTAAGGAGGGATATGGAAATTTAAAGTGTCGTTGGTTTTTTCCCCTTACATCACTCTTCTTCTCTACCAGCTAACCAGCCTGCCGCAACTCCCCCGCCTCTTTCTTTTCCATTTCCCTTCGTCCATCTTTTTCTATACTAGGACTCACCTACCTCTATCTCTGTACCATTCTTAAATTAAGAAAAGGAAAATCAAATAAATTAGCCGTCTTGGTCTCTAATGAACAAAGCAAATAAAAAGAGGGATAGTGAACCAGTCAGATTACATCGAGATCTATGGCCGTTGAAGATAATTATGCTCTGCCAATTTATGAACCCTAAAAAGAATGAGATTTCTTGCTTCTGGCCGTTGAATCCCTAGTGCTTTACAAGAAGTTCCGAAAAAGTGGAGGGAGACTGGGAAACCAACTATTTGGAGAGGGGAGACAGACGTATAAAGGTAGGTTAGTAGGGGTAGGGGAAAATGGGGAAGGTTGCGGGGGCAAGATCGAATAAGATGGCAAAGTTGTAGATTAAAAATAATATGAAGGGCAAAACTGAAATTGAACATCAATATTTTTGCCAAGATGAGAAATGAGACTATCATTTTGAGACACTCCAGAAAAGAAATATGTTACCATCAAATTAGAACGGAGTATTATATATGTAACTGATGGAGTTCCGACCCTAAGGTAGGCGGAATCAGTGAATAGAGAGACTGAAAGTTCTAAGTAATTGTTGAACGTCCTCGTTAGGACAACAATTGGAGGGTGTGTATGAGCTCTCTTAAAAGGAGATTCACCTTTGTTGGTAATCGTAATACTATTAATCCTTTTAAATTAATCTCGAGTATTACAATCACCCCCACTTAGGATCGCAACGTTCTCGTTGCGCCTATAAGTCAATTCAATCTCAATCATGTCCCATAAACTTCCTCTCCTAAGTGCCCGCCCGATATCTAACGGATCAGCACACTGTCACAGGGTTGCTCTGATAGCACCTGTAACACTCCGGCCCCACAGGGACCCGGGGTAGTTACTCATACACACCCTCCAGACCTCTAGTACTGTCCTCACAAATCGCCATGAACCTTTACCGCGCACTTTGTCCTCACTCGTGCGCGCCCCGAGAAACTTCCCAGGGGATCACCCATCCCAAGACTACTCTCGTGCTAACACGCTTAACTTGGAGTTTTTAGGTGATGAGCTCCCTTAAAAGGAGACACACCTCTGTTGATAAAGAGCAGTTTTTGACTCTAGACTGGCACGCCCGACAAAAGCACTTCTCTCCATGGTCACAACAAAGGGGTGCCTCATTAAAAACAACCTTGAGGAAAAACCCCTGTGGGAAAAAACTCAAGTTGGCAAAGTGGGTGAGAAAGCTCAGACCAACCCCCTCCATGGGTCAATGGACTCGTCTGGGATGTCATTGTACCAATCATATGCCCCTCCTCTCCTCTCTAAAGTGGAAGGGAACATCTTACATATGTACTCGCCGCTAGCCCCAAGTATAAACATGCTCGACTAGTAGCGAGAGTAATGCTCTTGGGGTCAGTTTTATCCTCGTAGAGTTGAATGTTTGTCCTCTTATACTTTGGGGGTATATGGTCCTGCATGATTCAGGCGGTGAAAGGGGTGGCAGATCTTACCCTTACCGTGCCTGGCTCATTGTTACGCTGCACCTGGAGTTGTCGCACTTGAAGTGCGAGAGCTTTTAGTTGATGGTTCTGTGCTGGAGGAGGGGGAGGTGGTGGTGGCAATGTTGTTGCAATTACTGTCCGCAGTTCATTTATCTGCTGGGTCAGAGCGCGAATCTGTTCCTCCCTTGGGTCCACATGGCGTTGGTGCCGTGGTGGGGAGTTTTACTGTCACCTTGGCAGTGAGATCTCTTGTTGGCACAGAGGTGAGATCCGTTGTTGTCTTGAGGGAGGGGGTTGCTGGTGGTGTTGGGGTCAATTTGGGAGAACGATTACCCCTAGCCTCTCCAAAGCGGGGATGTGCTCTAGAGTCCTCCAGCTCTGCTGTTGTGGCCGCTACTAACGATAATGGTGCACATTGGTGCTTGGTGAATCACCTTTGTTGATTCCCCAGAGGTTGATAGAAACGTGCTGCTTAATGATGGCTCAGTTCCCCAACCTGTTGAAGATGGGGCGCCTCCCAACGTCAATCTAGGGGTTGGGCTTATCATCCACTTATGCCCCCCTCCCCCCCCCCTCCCCGGGGGGGGGGGGGGGGCAAAGGATTGCGTTGAGTCCTCTGTGGTGATGGCATAAACACCTTCATCGTTGTGGCAACCATTGCACATACGACGTGCCATATAGTTTGGAGGTAGCATTGGAGTTGGTGGTGGGGCCACAAACTGTTGCACCACCTGGGGGCGTGACAGAGAGGTGCGTGGTGTGGCTCACTAGCGAGAGATGCCAGCCTGCTGTGTAGTGGGGACAACAACGGCCACGTCTGGCGCGGCACCACCGGAGCTGCCTGTTGGAGTGGAGGAGAAGGAGGGTATACCTGTAACACCCCCAAATTCATACCCCAAAAGATGTTAATTATAGAAAGAATAGAAATAATTTCCCAAATCATTTAATTCAAAATGGTTTAAATTGCAGCGGAAGCATAATATTTAATTGGGTGTTACCGCCTCACTCGGTTCTCACATATCCGAGTGCACATGCTAAACCATCATCCAAAGATAATCCAAGTATTTAAAGATTAAAATATCGAAAAATAAATTAAATGTCTACATGTTCCCAAACTGGAATTAACAATAACTAGATAATTATAATTACTAAACTATGTGATCTAACGCAGCTCTCATCATCACACATAACCTTCATCACCTGCACAATTAAAGTGCAGAAAACAAAACAAAAACAAAAGAACAAAAATCAGCTTTTTAGCTAAGTAAGATCTACCCAACCCCGTAAAATAATATAATTTGAGAAAATAGGTTTTTGTACATAATATAATCTCAAAAAACCATATACTTCCAAAATACTCTTTTCGAATCTTAAACAATACTTAACATGTAAAATAACATATCATTTATAATTCAATAATATACATCCATAATTCGAGTACACTTATAATTGAAATAATATTTCTAACACTTCAAATAATTCACATCCCAGCATGTGAGTATAATATCATTACCACTATAACATTCCCAAGTTCCACATTCCAAAAGGTTACCTTCCAAAAGAATAATTCTCCAAAAATAGATTTTTTTGACAAATCCAAAAATAGATTTCTAAAAAATATATCACACCAACAATATAACTTTTCAAAGACACAACTTCCCAAAAATATAAGTCTTCAAAATACAACTATAAACAAAATAGTTTTCCAAGAATGTTTAACCTTCCAGAATGTAACTTTTCAGAAATACCACTTCCCCAAAAATATATAATTAAACCTCAAAGTTGTCGGGATGATTATTGACCCACCATAAAATTTCATTCAATAATAATCCACCAAAATCACTTTAAGTAAGAAAGACACTTTCGTACAAATCCATATTCCAGTACCTCTTTTCAAGATCATACTTAATACTCATCCACCAAACCCATATCTACCAATTTAGAAATTGAATCTCTACCTTAAGTGTGTGCACCCTCTAAAAGGGATTCCAAACCCTCCGAGTAGTAAGAAGTCCAAGTAGTTGAGACAAGCTAAGTCTCTACCGACTTCCCCAGAAAGGACGTACGAATTCTATAAAAGTGGAATAGGGGCTACTACTACCACACAAGCCGAAGCAAACCAGAATCCTACATTTATCCGGATGTAGAAACTGACACCACAGATTACAACCGGGTGCTACAAATACCCAAAACCCAAACCGAGAGAAAAACCAACCATTAGATAGTAGTAGCCCTACCCTAGATCACACACCAAATCCCTACATTTATCTGGAAGTAGAAACCGACACCACGGATTACTCTCGGGTGCTACAAACCAAAATCCCACATTTATCCGGCCATGGAAACCGACACCACGGATTACTCCCGGGTGCTACAAATATTCAGAAATCGTTGGTTACAATTTTAGCAAAAGATTTGATACAACACTTCCCAAAAATAGTTTTTACCACCACCCACAAACCAAATCAATTAGGGTACTCTAAACCCAGAATATATTTTCAAAATAACCAATGATAATAATTTCAAGGAAAAATTGACAAGAATAATCTCACCTTTCACTGGTCTTCTCATAATAATTCCACCTTTAAATAATCCCAAAGTAATCCCACATTTGCACTTCATCTTCTTTCATTGGACCCTGATCATGTTTTTTACTCTTTGTTTGAAAATTATACAAATAATCTCACCTTTCACTTTTTAATTATATCCTTATAAATGTGAGATTATTTATATAAGATTTTTTAAAAAGGCAAAAAACTTGGTCAGGGTCCAATGAAAGAAGATGAGGTGCAAAGTTGGGATTATTTTGGGATTATTTAAAGGTGGGATTATTATGAGAAGACCAGTGAAAGGTGAGATTATTCTTGTCAATTTTTCCTAATTTCAAATCATACTTCAACTCATGCTAAAACAATCGCCACAATTTTTCAATCCAAAAGAACAATTCCTCAAAAATCACAATTTTAACCATAGCAAACTGATTTGATTAATTCACCAAAAATCACACGTTCACAAGTTCCCAGAAAATCATACATCATCATATTCATACTATAATAAACGAAATATTCATAAAATTTTAGAATGAGACTCAAATCATAGCACAAACCCTAATTAATACATAATAGGGGCAAAATAGTAGTTTTGGTTGCAATAGTCCTTACCTCGAATCGCGATTAATCTTAACTGAAGCTTCAACCTCGATCTTCTCCCAATTCACCTTCTAGAATATTAAAATTCTAGAATTAATAATTTGTTTATAACATTGAGGTTAACTAGTCCACCTTTAATTGGTTCACTAAAGAAAGAATGGCAAAGGCAGCCCGGTTAGCGCTTTGTGCCTCGGTCTATTATATTTGGCATGTCAGAAATGAGCTACGTTTTGATGGAGGCTTGAAGACGGAAGCGGATGTGATCTCTAAGGTCAAGCATGTGGTGTATAAGATCCTTTATAGCTTATACCCACATGAGTTGATCAACTTTTGATGGGAGGAAGTGGACGCCACTTTAAAGGCGCGACATCTTTTTTTGGACTGTGTGTGTGCACCTTGCAACACCTTGTGTTTTTTGGATGGGCCAAGTGGAGTGTTCATAATAACCTCCAATTAGCTGTTTCTTTCTTTGGTTGCTGTTTAATTTTTGATGTTCTGTGTGCGTGCACCTTGCAGCACTGATTGGTTTTTCCTGTATGGCTTGGGGCATTTAGTATCCAATACTTAGGCCCCTTTTTGATTTTTGTTTAGATCGAATAAAAGCATCTCCTAACCCCTACACTAGGTAGGGGTGGGGGGGGGGGTTAGGAGATCTAGAACCCGTTGATGTATATTTTCTTGGGCGTTAATATATATTTACATTTCATCCAAAAAAAACTAAAGAAAGAATGGCAAGAATATTAGTTAGGGAGTTTGCATAGACCAAAATATAACCACTTTACAATTGGACAAAAATATGACCTTTTAAAATATTTCCCAGCCCATCCGATCTCGTTGATCGCTCTTCCCACCCGCACGCAGGCTCCTTCTTCATCTCTTCGCACGCTTCCTTCTTCGACGGGGTCATCCTCTCTGGCATTTCAATCTGTCGTTCCTTCTCCAATCCGGCGCTCCTCTTCGCACAATCAGCGACGACTACCAAGCCACCACCTTTGATTCTCCTTTTTCTCCTTTCTGTTGAGATTTCAAATCGAATTTGCGGATTTTCCTTCTTATTTTCAGATCTGAGTTTCAGATCGAGTTTGACTGGGGCGAGGCTGGAAGGTGGTGTGCAGCGTTGTTGGTGTTGGGCTGGAGTGCGCCATTGCTGGTCGGGGGCTGGGGGAGGGTGCTGTGGGGCTGGGGAGATGAGATGGGGGAGTCGGGGATTAGGATGGGGGCTTGGGGGATGGGGAACGGAGGTGGTTGGGGTTAGGGAGGTGACTGAGGTTGGGAAGTCAAGGCGGCGGCGGCGACCTGCGGTGATGGTCATTGACGGGGCTTGCGGTGGTGGTGGGGCAGGAGGCGGTGGTGGACGAGATGGTGGTAGGCTGTGGGCGGTGGTGGACTGTGTTGAAGTTGCATATGGAGTCAAATGAGAAGGGTGGCACTGCTGGCCGGCGCCAGTGGCGGGCGGTGGCAACCTCCGTGGTGGCCTGCAGCGGCGGAGGTGGTTTTCTGAATTGGTATATGTGGAGGTGTCACTTTGAATGTGTCACTATGGCGGTGTCGCTGTGGTTGGCAGCGGTGACCGGTGGTGGCGGCGGCAGCATGGGCAAAGCTAGGGGTGGGCCAATCTAGGCCATGGCCCACCCACAGATTTAAAAAATGGCTTAATTTTTAAGGTAAAAATTTTTTTGTAAAATTTTATCTAAAAATATTCTTTGTACCGGCCTAGTCCGGCCTAGTGCCCTGGCTCCGCCCCTGGGCGATATTGACACGAGCGGTGACCGCAGTGACACAGACGGTGGCCGCAGCAACACGGGTGGTGGCCGCAGTGACACGGGCGGTGGGCACAATGACATGGGCGGTGGCTACATTGACACGGGCGATAGCGGCAGTGACACGGGCGGTGGCGGCAGTGATGTTTGATAATGACATTAAAACAGGATAATGACATTAAAATTTGGGAGTGACATTAATATGGTCTTCTTGATAACTTTTTTGCCCCTTTTTAAAATTGGACATTTTTTTGGTAATTGGTCAAAATTAGTAATAATAGTATATCGTCCAGGTCTTAGGTCTAGTCAGACCCAATTTTTAAATAAAAGACAGCCACGAAGGTTAAAACATACTCGTAATCGCAGCGGAGGATTCAGTCGTCGTCTTCGTGCAATCAACCAGTAGTTCAGCACACGGGATATATGATGCATTCCTCCTCCAGGCGTGGACTCCCACATTCCGGCGACGTTGTCGGAGCATACAGTCTCTTCGGCGAAGACGGTGATGCAGAATGATGCGGTTCAATTGTCTTCTCTGGCGGTTGTTCTCCTCTCGGAGGCCTTCGTTGGTTTCCCCTTCATCTTGTTGCACTTGCAGACGACGCAGTGGCCTGGGGCTTGTCCGGGGGCCACTCCCTCCATTCCCTTCTCTTTGTTTCTCACTTGTTCGTTCTTCTCTCATAAGTTTAGTGGATATAAGGCGGCATATGTTTGCAGGTTTCTATATCGAGCGATGATCATAAATATTTATACAACGTATAATGTAGGTCTGGGCTACAACAACAACAACAACATCCAAGCCTTAGTCCCAAAAGATATTGGGGTCGGCTAACATGAATCGATACATGATATCACCACCAAAAGGAAACGAAAGAAAATAAAAATAAAAAGACAAGCTATTATGAAAAAGATAATATAAAAAGAGATGAATATACCAAAAAAATGATAAAATAAAAAGGATAAAAATAATGTTTATATATAAGGACAAAAGGATATATAAAAAAACAAGAAAAAATGAGGGGAAAAGATAGTAATACGAGATCACTCCTCCACACGAATACCCGCTCTCCACTTTGCTCTCTCCAAAGCCATACCCTCATTTAACCCAAGAAGAAGCATATCACTTCGGATTCCCCTAACCTACGTCTGTTTGGGCATTCATCTCCCTCTCTTTTCTGTCTCTTCTCCACACATTTCAATTTGTCTGACAGGTGCATCACTCGATCTTCTACGTACATGCCCAAACCACCGTAAGCGCGACTCCCGCATCTTGTCTTCATTAGGTGCTACTCCCACCCTTTGTCTGATTGTCTCATTCCTCACGTGGTCCTTCCTAGTATGCCCACACATCCAACGCAGCATGCGCATCTCCGCCACACTCATCTTTGAATGTGACATTGTTTCACAACCCAACACTCTACGCCATACAACAATGCAGACCTAATTGCTGTCCTATAAAACTTACCCTTCAATCTAGTCGGCATACCTCTATCGCATAGAAATCCTGACGCACTCGTCCACTTCATCCACACTGTTCTGATTCTATGAGATACATCTCTATCTAGCTCACCGTCCTTCTGCATTATGGAGCCCAAGTAACGGAACATATCGCTGATCGGTATCTCCTTACCATCTAGAGTAATTCCGGCATTCCGCTATTACCACTGCTTCTACCTCCACCAAACTTGCACTCCATGTACTCTGTCTTGCTTCGACTTAGTCTGAAACCTTTGTTCTCCAATGTTTCTCGCCATACTTCCAACTTTGCTTTAAGACCTGATTGTGTATTTTCAATCAATACAATATGGTCTGCAAGACAGTCCGCTTAGGGCTCAACTAATACACGTTGAGCTAAGACAGTCTGCTTAGGGCTCAACTAATAACGTAGGTCTGGGCTATTGGATCAAAACAGTCCGCTTAGGGCTCAACTAATACACGTTATTCTAATTATTAGCATTACTATGCAATACATGAGTAAGGTGTAGGGTGTAGTACGTGTGTTTCTCAAAATATATGCTTATCTCTACAACATTATAAACATGAATCAAGGTAAGGATATTTTGGGTATTAAAAATTTGTTGGTGGTACATCATTGCTTAATAAACGTGTACTATGTGCTTGAGTCAATGTACTCTATCTTCTACTTTGCTCATCAAGTAAACCTCCGTCTATTTACCCATTATGTGCATCTCTTTTTCTCATCCCAGTCGAACAGAGACCTTAATCACGTCTACTCGCCTTGTACTGACGCAAAGGGACAGAGGTCCGACGGGTTCCACTTTGGTGTTGTATTTGCCCCCAGGAACGCCACCTTCTCCATCAACAACAGAAACGCCGTTCATCTCTCCCACTGTGATACTCGCCTTTCTCTTGCCAGAAACCCAAATCGCTGTTTTCCGACCCAAAGTTGACGAGATCTCGCTCCTCACAATCAACACCTCGACCTTCTTTCCGGTAATGAAATTTAAGACTTGTTTTGGATTTTATGGATATAGAACATTTCCATAGCAGATTAACTGTTTAAGTGACATAATTATGAATACATTGCCAATAATTGTGGAAATGGATTTTCCACTTGTAGGATTTTGTTTTCATGCAAGTTCTTTTGGATTTGTTTATCATATTTTGAACTATTTATTTTTGTAGATGATAAGTCCGTATTTAGACACGCATTTGATGCGTGTTGGGATCGGCTTTTGATGGTTTTCCTAGCTTTAAGGTGTTACAAGTCTCAATTTTAGCTCAAGTAATGTTTAACAAGCGTTGGTTCGAGTTTTGTGTCATTTGGAGTCAAAATCAGGATTTTAGAGTTCAACATCGGCACTTGAGGAGCAATCGGGATGATTCAAGATGCATTTGAGTGTTGATTTGAGAGCTATGGAGGTCACCGGTAGGTTTACGATGAAGATTTAATGACAAAAGAGCTATAGGATTGGCTATGGGATCAAAAAGAAGATGAATGAAGCTTGAAAACGACGATCAGAATGACCTTCTGTCAATCGTTCAAGCTTATATCTTTGTAGTAACAACCAATGGACACGATTCAAGTTGCATAAGAAAGCCAACTTCAAGGTATACAAATCATATGAAGACACCTTTGCGAGAATCTGATAGGAAAAAGGTGAAAACAGACGATGAAGTCAGATGATCTCTGTTGCGATTTCAGAAAGACACCTTCCACCGTTTTGATCATATCTCTTGATTGGATGATTCAAATCACATTCGGCAAATTGGGGTGGATATAGGACTTCATTATCTACAACTTTCATGAAGGAAGTTTTGTCAAATTCGGAAGTTTTATGCACTCCGTGCGTAGGGGAACGCACGACCGTGCGTCTGAGGCGAGAAAGCAAGGGAGACACTGCCAGCAACGCACGGCCGTGCGTGGGGGGTACGCACGCCGTGCGTAGACCCGGGTTACGCGAAATTGAATCCCAAATCGACCCAAATTCATATTTTTTGTCCTTTTTCTATAAATAAGGCCCCCCTAACCCTTTTTGGACGTTACGAACATTACGGAGAGGTCTAGGGACGAATTTAACACCGTTTTTACGCTATTTTCTTCCAAGACCCTGGGATTATTTATAAGTTCATCTTTTTAATTAATGACAATTTATTCTATTCATCCCAATTCTGTTGATTCTTCAATTATGAATTGTGAGTAGTTTAATTAGGGATTTGGGGTTGATGAAGGGGTTAATCATGATTGATGGCTAGATTCTTGTTGGTTTAATTGCATGAATGCCATTTAATTTGTGTTTGAATAATTTAACTGATATCTTTTGTAACCTGGAACCGCGGCTAGAATTACAATTGCTTGTAGAATAAATTAAGAGAGATCTAGTTTATTCTTGGACACATTCACACACACTTAATCGTTCGCTAAGAGATTAGTAACGATTAAGGGGCCGTAAGCTCGCTCGTCTTGGCAATAATTTAGGATCTTGTCGCATGAGAGATCAGCCTGGTCCCCTAAATTATTGTACTCTACGCCGCGAGAGCGGTAAGAACTTAGTAATGATAAGCTAGGCTCAATTAAATTAAATTCATGTAATTAGACCTGATCTGCCAGAAATCTGGTTACCCCGGAATCAATTCCTGTTCCCTTCGTCATTAATTAGAGAGAAACCAATCTTTTTATTTAATCGCTCATTCGCATTAGTTTAATTTTTTTATACCAATCATATCTCGCACGACGCATTTATTTTATTTATTTTTAATCGCTGAATTTAATTAATTCTTGATTCCCTTTTGTCCGTCCCTGTGGAGACGATACTCGTACTTACACCACTATATTACAATCTTTTTAAGTGCGAGAAAACTCACATCAGTTTTTGGCGCCGTTGCCGGGGACGGTGTCGGTTTTAAGGGTTAATTAATTTCAGCGAGATTTTTTTTTAGTTAGGTTTTTTTTAGTTCTTCGTAGGATTTTTTTCTGTGCTAACCTTTCAGGTATTTTTCTAAGAGGCATGAGATGAACCTATTCAGCCAAATTCTTGGAGGAATTCCTTACCCTCAAACCACCATGGAATATTCACCATATACGCCATACCCTCCTTACACTCCTCCTCCTCAATATTACTCACCTCATCAAAATTACTCTCCTACACCACAAAATATTCAGCCTTCTTATCCGTACACTCCAACCACACAACCCTTTCATTCTGATTTTTACTATCCTTCATCACATTACCCTTGGGTAAGCGTAAGACGAGGCTCCATTCTTGAATTTATGCTTCTAAATAAAACGCCTGAGGAAATATGTGAATGTTTTAAGGATAGCATTTGTTCTTTCTGTGGAGGAGATCACCATTTATGTCTTTGCCCCATCAAACCTCTATATGACTATCCTTTCCGGGAAACTGCATACCCCACTTCTTCCTCCCCACAATTTACGAACACAAATGTTTCAGTCACTCCTACGTCTTTGTCGAGCTATGAACCACAGGATGAAGTGGAAGAGATAATTTCAGAGAAGCTGTCTCACCTGGAAGAAACACTCAAGCAATTCATGCAAGAAATTGAGGCGAGCATGGCAATTCAACAGCAACTCAGCAAGCAAACACAAGGAGGCAGAACATGGAGAATCAATTGGGACAGATTATAAAGGCTTTATCTGAGGAGTCCGAGAGATCTTATCCTAGCGACACAGACGCTCAACCCGAGGAGACCAATATGGATGATCACGTGAGCAAGTCAGACTATGATAGTGAGAATATGATGGATGATACACTTCTTGATGCCTTTGAAGACCCACCTATGGTTGAAGATGATGAAGAAGATAGTAGTGTTAAGTTGTTTTTCCAAGAATACAGGAAAAAGTTTCAAACGGTACAAGTTGTAACTGATGAAGTCACTGATCACTGTGATTTTCATACAGAAACTCCCCAGCCATTTGATTTACCATTAGTCGCAGCACCTGAGGAGGGCAAGGAGAAGATCAGTCTTGATGATTGTGCTACTGAGGTAGGTTTGGGTACTGAAGATGAGTTGGGAAAAGATGATCACATGCTCCAAGAGAGTGGGGGCGAGGTAGATGGTGTCCATAATGAAGACGTTCCGCTCCACAAGCAAGAATTCCCTTCTTGTACACATGCACCGGTCCACTCTTACGTGGTTTCAGATTTGGATTTCTTTGATCCATTCCTTGGTGATGATATTTCTTTGTGTGTGGAGAATGATCACAACTGCTTGGAGGATATTAATAAGAAGAGTGACGAAACGAATTGGGATGCATTCATGGGGAGTGATACAGAGTCTGGAGGAGAGGTTGTGAATGTTCATGTTGTTTGTGGAGAAGAAAAAGACTTTTCTATGGTGCACTTCGATCATGGTGTTGCTCCTAATCTTTGCTTCGAGACATCTTTTGAGCTTCCGGTGATGCCTAGAGTGATCAAAGTTTTCACTCATGTTCTTTGTCCGCCCGAAGAGGATGAGAGTTTCATACTTCACTTCTGCGCTGATGAAGGTTATAAAGACCATGTGCTGCCTACGCATATTAGAGAATTTAAAGGTCTGCGCCACTTAATGGCATTTGTTGAAAGGAAGCTGGAAACGTTGATTGTTAGTGCACCACTACAGTCTTTGCAATTTGAGAGCTTACGAGGTATCGTCGGGCAAACGACATTAAAAATAGCGCTTCTCGGGAGGCAACCCGAGCTTAATTCTGCTTTTGTTTTTGCTTTTGCTTTGTTTGTTGTTTGGTTGTTTTGCTTTGTGTTTTTGTTGCAGCTCAGGGTCTTGTTGTATGGGTGATGTGCCGAGGATTACATTGACTCAGTTTAGTTCTGCATCGACCAGCGCCATAGGGAAGTTTCTTTGATTCTATTTACTCGATGCGTAATGTTAACTTGAGTTGATTTTGAGCACACGTGACCCTTTCCTCTTTACCCCTAGTACATAATGCATATTTGGTCATCGAGGACGATGCCAAAGTTTAAGTGTGGGGGAGTGAATTGGGCATTCAGGCAGTGGTTGTTACATGAGATTATTAGAGTTAGCATGCGCATGTGTAGTTGTATATTCATGGAAAATTCATGTCAAAATTTTTGAAATTTTTTCTTTAAACTGTGTCTTTGTGAACTGGCTAGCGTTTTGACTATGCTTTTAGGACTTCCTTGAAGTGTTTAGGCTTAAATTGCTTGCATGGAAATCTAGTTGTTGAAAGGATGAAGGCATTAGTCACCCATTAAATTATTCCATTAATCATCCACCCCACCTGAAAAAATCCTTTAGGAGAAGCCATTTTGAGCCTGACTGTTCTTTGTTACTCAATTAATTGAGCTCCATAGCCAAATGGCATGTGTTCATTACCCGTGAATATTTCTGACTTAGTCTTGATATTTAGGGAACTAGGGGATTAATTTGCTAAGTTTAGGGAATTTGTGTAGGAGGCATTTTGGCACTGTTCCTATGCCCCAAATGGGGTAAGAGCAGTCACTTTTTAGGAATATGATACTTTCGAGGATTGCATTGTAGGCATGGATTGACTTTGAAATTAATGAACTTAAATTGCTATTTTTCCTTGGTGAGGCCAAGATTAGAATGGGGTAATGTCTAGTAAGAATCCGAAAGGTGAAAAATTAATATAGCTAGACCTCTTACTTTGCGAAAAAGAGAATGGGAGCCCCGGTCAAAAAGCGTAAGATGAGACTTGGGTATCTTTCGAAAGAAACGGCGTTCTCGTGCCAACATGACAAGGAAAACTAAACATAATTAATGAACTTGGAGGCTATTGAAAAAATTAGTTTTAGTCCTCCGCGTACTTCAAGTATACGTCAAAGCACAAATGTGCCGCGGCGGTTTAGCTTAGTTGTACACCATGTCTGCTCTTTGCATAGGTTTAAATGATTGTTCCTAAATTGTGGCCTACTGAATTCCTTGTTCCTAAGAATAGCCCTGAAGTTCCTGAATACATTGAGTCTTCGTTAGAATATTCCAATCTCTCAAAAGAAAGGGACTATAATTATTATTATCCATCCATCATCACCTTCACAAGTCCTTCTGATCAGTAACTAGTTTATTTGTGTATGCTGTCATTACTTTGAAGATGTTGTGAATAATGCTGACAAATATTTTAGCTAGAGTACAAAGATGTAGTTTAAGGAAGAATTTTCTTGGTTTAGATTGTCTGTTCTGTGAATATCCCTTTAACTACGTGTGCATGCTAATTATTTTAATTCTGTGTGGTGATTATCGTAAGTCCCGTTGTTTAGTTTGCTTGAGGACAAGCAAAGGCTTAAGTGTGGGGGAATCTGATAAGTCCGTATTTAGACACGCATTTGATGCGTGTTGGGATCGGCTTTTGATGGTTTTCCTAGCTTTAAGGTGTTACAAGTCTCAATTTTAGCTCAAGTAATGTTTAACAAGCGTTGGTTCAAGTTTTGTGTCATTTGGAGTCAAAATTAGGATTTTAGAGTTCAACATCGGCACTTGAGGAGCAATCGGGATGATTCGAGATGCATTTGAGTGTTGATTTGAGAGCTATGGAGGTCACCGGTAGGTTTACGATGAAGATTTAATGACAAAAGAGCTATAGGATTGGCTATGGGATCAAAAAGAAGATGAATGAAGCTTGAAAACGACGATCAGAATGACCTTCTGTCAATCGTTCAAGCTTATATCTTTGTAGTAACAACCAATGGACACGATTCAAGTTGCATAAGAAAGCCAACTTCAAGGTATACAAATCATATGAAGACACCTTTGCGAGAATCTGATAGGAAAAAGGTGAAAACAGACGATGAAGTCAGATGATCTCTGTTGCGATTTCAGAAAGACACCTTCCACCGTTTTGATCATATCTCTTGATTGGATGATTCAAATCACATTCGGCAAATTGGGGTGGATATAGGACTTCATTATCTACAACTTTCATGAAGGAAGTTTTGTCAAATTCGGAAGTTTTATGCACTCCGTGCGTAGGGGAACGCACGACCGTGCGTCTGAGGCGAGAAAGCAAGGGAGACACTGCCAGC
Organism: Cuscuta epithymum; assembly: GCA_945859915.1. Taxonomy (NCBI): domain Eukaryota; kingdom Viridiplantae; phylum Streptophyta; class Magnoliopsida; order Solanales; family Convolvulaceae; genus Cuscuta; species Cuscuta epithymum. The sequence goes on from CAMAPF010000254.1 coordinate 15,210, forward strand.
AACGCACGACCGTGCGTGGGGGGTACGCACGCCGTGCGTAGACCCGGGTTACGCGAAATTGAATCCCAAATCGACCCAAATTCATATTTTTTGTCCTTTTTCTATAAATAAGGCCCCCCTAACCCTTTTTGGACGTTACGAACATTACGGAGAGGTCTAGGGACGAATTTAACACCGTTTTTACGCTATTTTCTTCCAAGACCCTGGGATTATTTATAAGTTCATCTTTTTAATTAATGACAATTTATTCTATTCATCCCAATTCTGTTGATTCTTCAATTATGAATTGTGAGTAGTTTAATTAGGGATTTGGGGTTGATGAAGGGGTTAATCATGATTGATGGCTAGATTCTTGTTGGTTTAATTGCATGAATGCCATTTAATTTGTGTTTGAATAATTTAACTGATATCTTTTGTAACCTGGAACCGCGGCTAGAATTACAATTGCTTGTAGAATAAATTAAGAGAGATCTAGTTTATTCTTGGACACATTCACACACACTTAATCGTTCGCTAAGAGATTAGTAACGATTAAGGGGCCGTAAGCTCGCTCGTCTTGGCAATAATTTAGGATCTTGTCGCATGAGAGATCAGCCTGGTCCCCTAAATTATTGTACTCTACGCCGCGAGAGCGGTAAGAACTTAGTAATGATAAGCTAGGCTCAATTAAATTAAATTCATGTAATTAGACCTGATCTGCCAGAAATCTGGTTACCCCGGAATCAATTCCTGTTCCCTTCGTCATTAATTAGAGAGAAACCAATCTTTTTATTTAATCGCTCATTCGCATTAGTTTAATTTTTTTATACCAATCATATCTCGCACGACGCATTTATTTTATTTATTTTTAATCGCTGAATTTAATTAATTCTTGATTCCCTTTTGTCCGTCCCTGTGGAGACGATACTCGTACTTACACCACTATATTACAATCTTTTTAAGTGCGAGAAAACTCACATCAGTAGACCATTCATTCTTAATTGATTAAATGAGCACCTCAAAGAGTAGTTCATATCCTCTATGTGTTTTGATCTTCTGTGAAAATCGAAGTTATACTCTGGACAAAATTATTAATCTCAAAGAGTTCTATTTGAGAGCTAATACATTATGCAACATATATAGATTTTATAATGACTATCTTGTGTTCTGTCTTTAAACTTCAGTTTTCAAATTGATGTGGCTTAAGAAATCCTTTAAAAACAATGTGTGTATTTCAAAATACGGAGTATAAGAGTATCTTTATCCTTCAGCTTAGGGAATTCCCCCCTAAACTATTATTTACAACTTATAAGTGAATGTAAATAATTATTGCTTATAAAAAACTTTTAAGCATCGTTATGATCCTAATGATAAGATATCAGTATCTTCAATATTTAGTTAACGTCCAATAAGAAATGAGTTGGATGGTTCTACTGTTACCTTGATGGTCTGATGGATAGTTAGATAAATAATTTGTTAGCTTAATTAACAGCCATTGCATGGTAAGGCAGTTTCTTGTGATACAATGGTTTCTTAGTTTTACATGTTTCATGCATCTATTTGGTATAAAAATGTGGTCTTATTGGGTTAGAGTGAACCTCCCCCTACCTATTTATGCTTGTATACAATTCGTGTTTCACCAGTTTCATTAATTAAGAACAAACCTTGTGTAAAAAGTAGGAAGTGTACGATGAAAAACAGGAATTAAGTGATTCATTAGGAAATAAAACACATTGTTCTTCATCCTTGTGACTAAAAAAGGTGAAGAATAAGACTATTAGCTTATATAATAAGAGTGATACTTTTTTTGTCTCCAAAGGACAATGTTGATTCTATTGTCAAGTTTTATGAGATTCTTCTTACCCCTAAAACTGTTGTTAGTGAAACTCCATTCTCGAAGATATAATATTATTGTTGATGTCAATCAAATGCCTTAACTCCCAACCTTTGTTGAGTAATGAATACCTATCAGCCCTCTAATATCATGTACGTATAAACTCATTCACATTTTTTCTTTAGAGAGGTAAACTTTTTTTAAATAGTTTTATGGATGGTTTCCCTTACTCTTGTGATTGCTGGTGAATATTTGTGTAATTTATTTATCTAAAAAGATCTATCACTATTTTTTAATTTCCTGTTTAGACTTTGAAATCTTTTTTGATTAGCTGATAATAGCTCTCTCTCCATGGACACTGCAATTGTTACATTTGGGATGTTTACCACTAGCTGCTAAAGTGTTCAAGATTCATGGGGTGACTATGGATTCATTGGTGAATCTTGTGTTTAAAATGTCTGATGCTTTTGCTCTCTTTAGTCTATGCCATTTTATCAAATGAAAATGTAGTTATCTGGATTAAATGTTTTCAAAATGATTTAAAGTGTACCTTTGATGTGGATGTGTTTATTCTTTAAACGATAAAAAAACACAACTTTAAATGATGATGCTACTATATTGGTTAAATCCACTAAACTATTTAACATATTTGTTGCAAATCTATTTTCTAAAAATAGATTAATGGAAATAATATCCAATACAACTTCAGTAATGCAGCATATATGCTTGCATACCTTTTACGTATGAAGATTTGTATGATCAGTTACACATGCTCTATGTCTCGTGAGGATTTGATGTTTGTTGGGGGGGGGGATCAGACTTAGTTTTGATTGTGGAAGATAAAATGACCCCTAACAAGGAGGAAGTGGTAGAGAGGTGTGATACCTTTGCAAATTGTAGAGAAAAGGATGGACTTCAAGATTCTGGACAGTAGATGATATGGTCTTGAAAAGCATACTTTTGGGGAGAGTTTTTCTTGTTATGTGGAGTAAAAAATTTCTTTTGGTTTCCTATTTCAAAATATTTTAAATTTTGTGAACTCTATAGGTAAACATGCAGGCCCCTACATTTAGTTTTTTTTTTCAGTTCAAGATTATGTCAAGTTGAAGTTTTTGGATCTCAAGGAATCATAAATCGATCAGGCTAGAGCCTTCCTACGTACTGCTACACCTGGAGAGTATAACATCTACGCTGTGTTGTGCTATTTTGTGGTCTTCTGGAGAATAAACCAGATCAGGTCTAATATGAAAGTCTCATGTATCTTTCTATTGTGTAATCCTGCACTAATTTTTATTTCTACAATATTAATCTGGTGAAACCCGTTTAGCAATAAAAACAAGTTCATTCAATCCCTAAACAGCAACTTCCCATTATTACTTTTTATTTTTAGATCAAATGCTAATAAATTCGTTTGTTCTTCAAAACATAGTTTGTGTGCACTCTTTAGAGTAATTTGATGCTTTGATTTTTCGTCTAATTTTTCTTCTTGCTGCCAAATTGGAGATGAAAAACTTTGTCTCTTATAAGTTGACATGCATAATTTTATAAATAAAAGAGGAAGTATCAAATACCCTAATGATTCAGCGGCTTCATGCAAGCTTCTAACATTTGATCTCATTTGGAATCTTTCACCAAAGTGTTTTATATCAAATTTTAAATCCAACTCTCCAAAAGAGTAACATATGTATATAACATTGGACATTTTCCCAATCGCGCAATGCGCGTATAAAAAACTAGTATAGATAGAAATTCTAATACATATGACTTAATTGTAATACCTCCTCTTATATGTGTGTTTAATACATACTACCTCCGTCCCACTATGTTTCGGACAAAGGAGTGTGGCACAACTTTTAATAAAAAATGGAATTGTGTGGTGGGTATTGAATTGATAAAGTGTAAATAAAGTAAGAATGAATTGTAACCATTCAAATATTACCAAATATGGTATGTGACAAACGTAATGGGACGGACGAAAAAGGTAAAACGGGACAAAGTTAGGGGGACGGAGGGAGTAGTATATTTGAACACATTTAATTGAACACATCATTAATCGAAAATTTTCCAATTTGTTAAAATGTCATGTTATTATCTAAGTCAAAGTTTTATCTCGTTAATCTAAAAATTATTTCTTTTGTAGTATTTTCATTTGATAAACAGAATTATAAATTTAAATTTAAAATTTTCATTTAAATTTTCGGGGTATTACAATACCATCTCACCGGGTTGCTAGACAACCCACAAGACCTCCACTAATCCCACCCTCAGAGATTGTGGCCTTGATGTCACAGGAGTAGCTTACCATGCAACGCTGTTTGCTGCTCCAGCTGCCGCCTAGGACTGCATCGTTGGTAGAATTTGCTGCAGCCCAGAGATGAGGGTGCCAACCCCCGCAAAGAGGTCCGCAATGAGGAAATTCTGCAATTGCAGAACCACCTGTGCAGGTGGCATTGCTGCTGCATCCCTGTTCTGGGAAAGCTGGCGGCAGATATCAGGGGAGTTCTGCTGGATCTCGTCACGGAGATCCACAAGAGCGGGGGCCACCCGTTTGCCCCCTGGCAGCTCTCCTGACGCCAGAAGTGTGGTAGTCTCGATAGAGGGCTGAGGTTGAGCGACGGGAGCAGTCACACGTTTGTTCCTTGTCATACGTTTCACCCTTGTTGTTGTTTGGGAATGCTTGCTATTAAAAGCATTATCGTGATTTGTTGTTTGAGAGGATCTCACTTGATCTCACTGTTCAAGCCTCAATGAAAGCACCAAAATTATGGAGTTCCGACTCTGGGGTAAGCGGAATCCGGGAATAGAGAGGCTAAAAGTGCCAAGTAAAAGTGAGTAAGAAATTGGGCAGTGTAACAACAAGTTTGCACATAAAGAGTTCGATCCCTTTCCACAAGCTGGAAGGTGATATTTGTACGATGGAGAAAATATTTGGCCAACAAGTAAAAAGATGTTATTCTATTGTGTTGAGGACACATGTATTACTTGGCTAATGATAAGCCTAATTTGTTAACATATTTTCACTCACTTTTTATAGTGTTTCTTGTCAAACTTGGGGCAAATTGTTACATTTTTCTGCGTTTTTGTTTCATTTTTGTTAATGTTTGGAATTAGTGTTGATGTTTACATTTTTTGAGTGATTTGCATTGAATTCAAGTTTTTAGATTGATCTTATGTTTTTTTTCTTCTTCTTTTGATTTGTTTTATCTTTATTTTGTAATTTGTCAAATATCTGGTTTTTATTATATTTGAAGTTGATATCTTTTATTACAAAAACAGATGAAATAAAGCAAAAGAAAACCCAACAAAAAAAAGAGAAACTCAAAAAAATAAAAAGCAGCAAAGCTGCGTGACATTAAGAAAACGAAACAAAAAAGGGGAAAAGAAAGGAGACAAGATGGGACGAGGATAGAAAGCCAGCAGAACAGAAAGGGATAGATAGGCACCCGCACATGGCTGCGGAAAAATAAAACAAAAAAAAAGACAGCTGCCAGGAACAAGGGAGTTTTCACCCGCCGCAAGGAGATGGGATGGGGAGCCAAATCATCTGCTGGGAAGATTAATAAAGGATCGGCATCAACTGGAAGTTAATGGGACACACAATTCACACCCATAATTCACACACAATTCACACCCATAATTCACACACAATTCTGCCGCAGAGCAATGACACACCTGCAATCATTCAACCGCAAGGAGCTCTTGGCCGGAGAAAGGAAGAACGAAGGCATGGGATAGGCAGGAAGAAAAAAAGCTCTAGCAGAAAGAAAAGAGAAGAACATCAGTTCTTTTATTTTCATCAGCTATCATCTTTCAATATTATCTTTTAAGGTTCGATGTTCAGTTTCTTGGTTATATTCATGTTGGATTAATCTTTATGATCTGTTCTTGTATTATTTCTAGTTTTCCGGACTTTCATGTTTGTTCTTGAACTGTTATTATTCTGAATTTTTACTCCGTATTTGAATTATGCTCATGTATTATTTAGGCTTTTCCTGCTTAGTTAGTAGTGATAGTTTAGTTACAATTATGCTAGACTAAATTTCCATGGGGTTTGGATTTGGATAAAGTTAAGGTTAATGGGTGTTCTTGAATATTGAATTGAATTTGGGAAAATTTTCTAGTTTTTAGGACTAGTTGTTTGAGATGAAATTGATTGAGTAATTTGTGAAATTGATCACTTCACTTGTGAATGTTTGGAAAATTAATTCTTGCTTGTCTATGAGTGTAGAATTAATTTAGCTCACATCCCACACACCCTAAACTAAGCCTAGAAATAGGACATGTTAGGGGAATTAAAACTAAATACTTGTCTATGAGAATTAGTGTCACTATTCTTAGATTAAAGAAATTATCCCATTTTTGTTCATAATCAAAGACACCCAAGACCCTTAATTCCAAATCTAAACTCCACTTTTAATTAGTTAATTTTTTGTTACTAGTCACATTGAATTTACCTTTAAGTATTTTATTTTTGAAACTTTACTCATCCACATGTTTGCTAGTTTAATATTTTAATTAGTTAATTTTCTCTCAAGTTATTTTGCATGTTCACTAGTTTTAGTTTACTCCTTAATGTCATTTAATTAAATTCTCCGCTACTACTTTTGTTGTTTAATTTTATTTACTTAATCATTATCACAATTAATCGTTTGAGAAAGCTTGCAACGACTCGTATTAACCGGTGACCGATATTAAAACCAACACTTCCCTCCGCCATTCCTCAAGAGACACGATACTCGGGGAAAAACTGAAAGGTTAGACTCCGTTTTACTACAACGCCGCGAAAGCGGTCATCAAATGGCGCCGTTGCCGGGGAGTGGCACGGTTGTAAGTTGGTTTTTATTATTGGCATAGGCGAACCCGAGTTAGTGAGACTTTCTCCTTTATTTTTTTCTTGTTATTTTTTGTGTTTTTTTTTTCTTTCAAGTTTGCAGGATCTGTTTTACTCCCTTTAGAAATGAAGGATGGCTGGCCTTTTTCTCCATAACCTCAAGGAACATTGAGAGGGTCTGAAAAAAAAAAACAAGATGAGGGAGAGGCCAACAGTGATTGAAATATTAACCTTGGACTTTTTTGAGGAAGATAGCATCACCATTCCGCCAATCGATGCCACTGATTTTGAGATTAATCCTGATATCATTCAAGTGATATCAATTAATCAATTTGGCGGTTTGAAATATGAAGATCCGATGGTGCATATGTTGTGGTTTAACAGAATCTGTAACACATTCCGGATTAATGAAGTGTCAATTGACATCGTGAAGCTTATCTTATTCCCATTCTCTCTTCGGGATAAGGCTATTCGGTGGTTGAATTCTTTTTCACCAGGTCACTTCACCACCTGGAATGCTCTTCACCGGGCATTTATGCATGAGTATTTTCCTCCATCAACGGTTGCCAAAATCAGAGCATCAATTCAAAATTTCAACCAGGCTCCGGTGGAATCCCTGAGTGAGGCTTGGGATCGATATAAAGGCCTACGGAGAAAGTGTCCTACACATTTCATGAATGCTTATGACTTGATGTTCTATTTCTACTATGGACTTCAAGTTGTAAGTAAAAAAGAGTTGGACTGTTATTCAAAGGTGGGTTCTTTTCTCGACATGACACCAAAAGAGAGTGAAACACTCGTGGAGAATGTGGTATCAAATGCTAAGAACTGGTACTACAAGACAGAATCTTCTTTCGAGACTACACTTCAAGGCACCGATCAAATTTCAGCCCTCACAACAATAATTGACAACCTGGCAACTCAAGTGAAGAATCTCAAATCACAATCGAGCCAGGTAAATATGCCCAGTCATTTCATGGAAGTTCAGGAAGGTTTGGTGGATGCTAGTACTGAAACACCCAAAATTGATGAAGAATCCATAGACGAGAGATGGACGTCCACTGAAAAGAAAAACTTAGTGGGGCTGCAAAGTGAGGGATTTGATGAAGATGATGAAAGTGAAAGTGAAGAATTCTTTGAGCCAATTTCAGAAAAAGTTGGTGTGGGAGGCATTTTGTACGAAAGTGAGTTTGATAAGGCATCTCACCGAGAGGGGGAATTTGAAATACTTGTGGGTTCACCATGCAAGAATTTTAAGGAGAAAACCTCTGAGAAGAGCAATGAAATTGAGGAGCTTCTGGATCTACTTTTGGAGACGTTGGATGTGCAAGTTGACCAAGAAAATTTTGCACAAAATGTGGAAGAAGAAAGTGTGGAGGAGGTCCTTGACTTGCTCCTGGATGTACTTGATACTAGTACAATGCTCAAAACAGTCCAGGTTGAAGGGGATCTGGAGAATGAGGATGACTTTCCTTATTTTATTTTGCGACCTGAAAATGAGAAAGATGCACAGGTCTTTGTTCTTGCTTGTGAGTTTTTTATGAAACAGAGGTGGTACACAAGAAGAGTCCCGAGGGTCAAGCTGTATGATCCGAGAGTTGGAAAGTCAAGGAAAAAGTGGGAAAAAAAACGTCAAGCTAGTGACGTTAAAGAAGCGCTTTTGGGAGGCAACCCAAGTGTTAAAAAAGGAGGTTTAAAAAAAATTGCAAAAAAAAAAAAAACAAAAAAATAAAAAATTTTTCTTTTCTTTTCCTTGTTTGTGTGTTAGTTTTAATTCATCATTATATTTTGTTTGCTTTAGCTTTTTCAGGTTAATCACCGGAGTTCCCCAATTGGATTAAATTTTCATTTGTGCTTGCTCTTTCAAATCTTCTTCAATGTTGAGCACAAGGGGAGTACTTCTTACTTTTCTCTATGATTTTTTACCCTCCACGTGTGTTTATTTGTGATTCATCTTAAGTGTGAGGAGGGTACTTTAAAAAAATACAGATTTGCCCTGTTTTATTTTGATTTTATTTTGAGACCTCGAGGACGATGTCTATTCTCAAGTGTGAGGAGGGTTTGGAACAGGGCAATGGACTGATCATGTGTGCATGACAAGAGGCTCAGGTGAACTAAGTTAAGATCATTAATAAGCTAAGGTGTAATCTACTTTAACTATTTTTTTTGAAAGTTTTGTTAGAACTAATCTTTTTATTAGCATCATACTTTTAAAAAAAATCTTTAAATATTAGTAGATATGCTTGATTTCTACTTTGAAGTTGTGTGCACAAGTTTGGATTTCTGGTTTGAATGGTTGTTCGGTCTTACTTTCTTTTCATGGATATATACAATGCTCCTTGGTTAGCTTAAAATTTAAATTCTTTGGATTAGGGAGAATTCTATCCTCGAATGAGGCTCTGCTTTTAGCATTTGATAGAATATCTCTTGCTATTCTGGTTGTACTTGATTATTGATTTGAGAAGTGTCTTCGTTGGGAGTCTCATCTCCGAGAAGGGGCGCTGCTCTTCTCATTATCGTATTCTGCGAGAGTTGAGTATATTTTATATATTTTATGAGATAGCCCCACAAATCAATGATTTAGTTTAACCATAAAATTCATACCAACTTGGCTTGGTTTATAGCTCCCCCAAGATCATTCTCAAAAAAAAAAAAAAAAAACTAGGGGAGCTAAAACTGTTTTTAGAACTGGAGCTTGTGTGTATTTCATGACTAGTTAAGGATGACTGAGGGTTTTTGAATGTGAATGTTGACTTGTGCTCATAACTACTTAGTAGCATTTTTTGCAAGTATGCTAGTATTAAAGGATTTTTTTTTAGTATGTTGTGTCATAAAAGTTTAGTTATTAATGTACTCTCATGGAAATATAGTTAGATAGATTGGAATATTAGTCTATTAATGATTGAATCCAAGTGATCTTGAGCCCTTGAGTTGTGCACCATAAACAATTTGCCTTGAAAATATGTTTGAGAGTAGTTTTGTTGCTTGAGGGCAAGCAATGCTTAAGTGTGAGGAGATTGATAAGCCTAATTTGTTAACATATTTTCACTCACTTTTTATAGTGTTTCTTGTCAAACTTGGGGCAAATTGTTACATTTTTCTGCGTTTTTGTTTCATTTTTGTTAATGTTTGGAATTAGTGTTGATGTTTACATTTTTTGAGTGATTTGCATTGAATTCAAGTTTTTAGATTGATCTTATGTTTTTTTTCTTCTTCTTTTGATTTGTTTTATCTTTATTTTGTAATTTGTCAAATATCTGGTTTTTATTATATTTGAAGTTGATATCTTTTATTACAAAAACAGATGAAATAAAGCAAAAGAAAACCCAACAAAAAAAAGAGAAACTCAAAAAAATAAAAAGCAGCAAAGCTGCGTGACATTAAGAAAACGAAACAAAAAAGGGGAAAAGAAAGGAGACAAGATGGGACGAGGATAGAAAGCCAGCAGAACAGAAAGGGATAGATAGGCACCCGCACATGGCTGCGGAAAAATAAAACAAAAAAAAAGACAGCTGCCAGGAACAAGGGAGTTTTCACCCGCCGCAAGGAGATGGGATGGGGAGCCAAATCATCTGCTGGGAAGATTAATAAAGGATCGGCATCAACTGGAAGTTAATGGGACACACAATTCACACCCATAATTCACACACAATTCACACCCATAATTCACACACAATTCTGCCGCAGAGCAATGACACACCTGCAATCATTCAACCGCAAGGAGCTCTTGGCCGGAGAAAGGAAGAACGAAGGCATGGGATAGGCAGGAAGAAAAAAAGCTCTAGCAGAAAGAAAAGAGAAGAACATCAGTTCTTTTATTTTCATCAGCTATCATCTTTCAATATTATCTTTTAAGGTTCGATGTTCAGTTTCTTGGTTATATTCATGTTGGATTAATCTTTATGATCTGTTCTTGTATTATTTCTAGTTTTCCGGACTTTCATGTTTGTTCTTGAACTGTTATTATTCTGAATTTTTACTCCGTATTTGAATTATGCTCATGTATTATTTAGGCTTTTCCTGCTTAGTTAGTAGTGATAGTTTAGTTACAATTATGCTAGACTAAATTTCCATGGGGTTTGGATTTGGATAAAGTTAAGGTTAATGGGTGTTCTTGAATATTGAATTGAATTTGGGAAAATTTTCTAGTTTTTAGGACTAGTTGTTTGAGATGAAATTGATTGAGTAATTTGTGAAATTGATCACTTCACTTGTGAATGTTTGGAAAATTAATTCTTGCTTGTCTATGAGTGTAGAATTAATTTAGCTCACATCCCACACACCCTAAACTAAGCCTAGAAATAGGACATGTTAGGGGAATTAAAACTAAATACTTGTCTATGAGAATTAGTGTCACTATTCTTAGATTAAAGAAATTATCCCATTTTTGTTCATAATCAAAGACACCCAAGACCCTTAATTCCAAATCTAAACTCCACTTTTAATTAGTTAATTTTTTGTTACTAGTCACATTGAATTTACCTTTAAGTATTTTATTTTTGAAACTTTACTCATCCACATGTTTGCTAGTTTAATATTTTAATTAGTTAATTTTCTCTCAAGTTATTTTGCATGTTCACTAGTTTTAGTTTACTCCTTAATGTCATTTAATTAAATTCTCCGCTACTACTTTTGTTGTTTAATTTTATTTACTTAATCATTATCACAATTAATCGTTTGAGAAAGCTTGCAACGACTCGTATTAACCGGTGACCGATATTAAAACCAACACTTCCCTCCGCCATTCCTCAAGAGACACGATACTCGGGGAAAAACTGAAAGGTTAGACTCCGTTTTACTACAACGCCGCGAAAGCGGCCATCAGCTAACAAGAAGGAATGTACTATTCTAATTGTATGGTGACATATGTAAAATTGATTGGAGAGATAATCTTGACAACGGGCTTATTAGTAATATGTCTAACATAATTGTCCTTTGTGTACGAGAATGCATGTGTGCAACACACGTGTACTATCCAAAATACTATGTGTGATAGCCGCTTGGGTGAAGTAAGCCCTAGACCGCTGTCACGCGGGGCACGTGGTCGCAGTTATGCGTGGTGCTTGATCGCTGAAATGTCTAAGTTCAAGATCTCATTATGAGACCCCGTGCTCAGAGGATGAGATCAAGCATGGGTTCAATGTGCTTATCACGGAGGGAGCAACCTCAGTTTGCTGCTTGCCATGTGGAGGTGATCCCTTTGTTCCGCTGACATCCAGGAGCGCTAGTTCACTTCAAGCACAGCTATGACGCCGGATTCGACGCTGACCTCAGCGTGGGTCGACCTCAAACTCAGATGCAATTTTGGTCTTATCTTTATAATCTGGGAGTCGAATGTTTGGAGCGACCTCGACCGGGGCGAGCTCGGACTCGACGGATTAATGACTTATTACTTCTAGAGACTAGTTTTTTTGTGGACGTTCATACTCTTGGGGTATATGTGAATGAATTAATTCCACTTTTGATTCTACGAGTTTTATGTCAATTCCATATTTAGTCCGTGTCTTTCACTTTGTCCACTTTTGATACTTGACTAATGTTTTTTGACCATTTGTGGTCCTTCTCCGGCGATTCTAACCACCGGAAACATGGCCGGAAGGACTACATATGGACGAAAACACAATAGTCATGTACCAAAACTGGACGAAGTGAAAAATATGGACTAAATGTGGAATTGACATAAAACTCGTAGGACCAAAAGTGGAATTTATTCATATGTGAATATACTCCATTAGTAGTATTTTCATAAAATGTTGATATCTTAATTAGATATACATGTGTTCTCCTTGATTAACTTTGAGTTTTTAACATTAATATATTCTTACATAATATAATAAGAGTACTTAATAGGACATTTAAAAGAAGAAACATCTAAAATAATTCATCATTACTTAAACAAATAAACAACAAAACAAGTCATTGTTTAAAACTTAGATGCTTATTATATAAAAATTCTTAGTTTTGTAATGTTTAATTATCTTTATTAGATAGTCAGTACTCAATTTCGTAAAATATTAAACAATACTCCCCCGTCCCAATTTGATGGTCCTGTTGCGGTTTACGAGATTTGACCGAGGATAAAGCAAACGAATCTCTGTCCGCAGTCAAATTATTTTTAGGAAATTAGTAGCAGAGTTAATAATTTTTTTAAATAATCTATGATGAATTAGGTCTTAGATTAGTAGCGGAGATCTACTGCCATAAAAATAACCTTTTAATGACGGTAAATAGATTCTCATTGCATACTCATTAATGAGAGGAGTCGTATACTGTCATTGTTTACTTTTAACAGCGGAAGCTATAGTGACGGGGGATGACGACACAGATTTCCCCTTATTAAAACTCTTCTATGACGGGCTTTCATCTTGATACTACACCTATCTTTTAGTCTTCCCCTTAACTCTCTCATCAATAGTTACTCCACGATCGAGTGGTTAAGTAGAAAAGCAAATGACCATCAATAATGACTTATAATTATGATAATAAATTGTACTACCTCCGTTCTTAAATAAGTGCAACATTGCAAATTTTACACTATTCACATGTTCTACTTTGACTACATTTTATTTATTGATGTATCAATATATATTTTTGAAAAAAATATTATTAAATTTGTCTCATTGTATATTTTCAAAATCTGATTTTTTTTAATTTTTTTACTAATAGAGAGTTATATATATTAATGGTCAAAGTTGTGCCTCGGCAAATGTGAAATGTTGACCGTTGCACTTATTTAAGAACGGAAGTAGTATTATATTTTAAAAATTAATTTTATATACAACTTTCATTGAATTTAAGAGGTATATTAAATTTAATTTAACAAATATTAATGTGAGGGGTATATATAGTGAGAATGATCAAAACTGAGGGGGTAACTAATTAATTTTGGACAAAGGCAACAAATGAGGGAGTAATTAAGCTAGGCACCACCCAGTGAATTACATTTATTAGAATGTTATTATTAATACACCATGATAGTATATTTTGTGATACGGAAATGATATGGTTTGGTATATGAGAAACAAATGAAGAATGAAGATGAATTCAGAGGCGAGTGGGGAGGAGGAGGGGCGGTTCCCAAACAATTTGACTAAAGGTGAGACGTGAAGTGAAGGCGGGGTCGTGGTCGAGATGGAACACAAAAGCTTTGGGCAACCCTATCCACAGCTCTATCCCCCCATCTTCCGCGTCCAGTAAGAGAGCCAAATCGGTCAAGCTGTGAGCCGGACCCAACCACCTGGGCTTCCCCCACCCGAAGTCCACCTCCAGAAACTCGAACTTGAACCAGCTGCTTATGCTCAGCACCCGCACCGCATCTGCGTCCCTCGCGATCCCTTCCCCCACCTCCCCTATTGCTTTCAGATACGCGCCGCCTTTCCTCACGTACCTGTCGTCCATCTTCCTGATCGATTCCCGCACGCTCCCGATCAGTGACTGCGCCGTCACTTCCGCCCCCTCCGCCGCCCACCACGCCGAGGTCAGCTGGTTGATATTTCCCAGGCAGGTGGGCGGGAAGGGCGGGACCAACCTCCCTCGCAAGTCCACCGCGTTCGTCAGAATGTGCGTCTTCAGCTTCGGGTTCGCCGCCAGCGTTGCCCTGATCACGGCGGCCCATATGAACGCGGACATCGCCTCCACCCGAGTCGGGCGCCGCCCGCTCATAACCTGCAGCCCGTCTTTTATCCGCTCCACCTCCTGCTTTGAGAACACGTACCGCTTCCCCATGTATTTTCCGCGCGCCTGTCCCCTCAGGGCTGCGAAGCAGGATATCGCCGTGGGGACGTCGTGCTTTATCGGAGGGAAAATCGCCGTGGGGTCGACGACGAAACTGTCGCGGGTGGCGGTGATGACTCCTCCCCGGTTGAAGCCGGCCCAGGTCCGGATGAGGCCGACCACGCCGGAGGCATCGGCGAGAGCGTGCCAGAGGCATATCGCCAGCGCCGTCCCGCCGCAGGGGAAGCGGTTCACCTGAACAGCCAGGAGGGGCTGGGAAGGGTCGAAAGCCGTCGGGTAGGGATGGCGCGGGAAGAGCTGGCGGAGGAGGTGGACCTTGGGGTGGCGGAGGAGGTGGGCGAGGTGGGCGTTGGTGACGTTTGCGCGGACGAAATCGGCGCCCTCGTCGTTGCAGAGGACGGTGAACTCGTCCTTCTGCCTGCCGGCGAGAGGGTAAAGGAGGGAGAGGGCCTTGGAGAGCGAGAGTTTGAGGCGGTCGTAGTCATGGGCGGGAGAGGTGGCGGCGTAGAAGAAGACGATGGGCGTATAAAAAGTGCCGGTAAGTTGATCATTAAGGCACAGCTTATAGGTGCGCAAGGATTCCGGGGTAGGGGAAAGCGGCTTCACCTTCTCCTCCTCATATCTTTCCACTTTCAGCTCCATCATATTATTATTGTTATTATTATTCATACCGAGCCGCCCATCCATAATAACTTCAACTCGTCACTCTCTTTTATACTACGTACTAAGTAGGGTCGAAGACCGTAACATACCGAGCTTTTCTATCGTACAGTACCGGTTCTTGGTGAGGACCGTTCCAGAACCGTATTGAACTGAACCGTCTCGTACCGTTCTGAATTATCCCGAAAACTAGTATACTAATATAATACTCCGTAATATATTATATATAATATATTACCGAGTATAAATGTTAGTGACCGTATGTCCCGAAAACTAGTGTTATAATATAATGATATACTATATATAATATATTACGGAGTATAAATGTCAGTGACCATATGTCCATATATTACAAATATGCAATCTTGCATATTCTTTGGGCGTAATCCAATTATTAAGACTTGACAACACTAAAAGTTAGCTTTAAAACATAAACAATACTAAATGATACTGATAGTATAAACAATGCTACGTAAATAGGGCTAATTATATTTCATGGGGGTTAATTATTTAGGAACCAAATAACACCGGAGAACCGTACCGAACCGTATTGAAAATTGGTACGGAATGGGACATGTTCTATATATATATATATATGTGGGACGGTAGCGGTTCTTGATTTTTAATTAAAAGAACCGTAATTTGGGACGAGATAGGTTTTTTTAAGTAACCGTCACGTACCGTCCCATGCTCACCCCTAGTACTACGTATGTACTCCATTATTATATATTCCTTCCCGGTTTTATTTTTAGTTGAGTAAACACATATATTCCTATATATGTCCTATATATGGGGTGGTTTGCACTTTTTTTGTTAGTTCGGGGGCTTATTTGCCCCTTTTTCCCTTTAAAGATTGTACGAAGTAATATATAGCTTAACTTTGGCACATTATTTAGAGAATAAAATAATGGGAAAAATAAATAAAATACCCCAAACTTGATTATCCCAAACTTGCGTATGCAATTATAACCTCATAAATTTACATTTTTGAAAGAAATAATACATGACAATGGTGCAAAATTAAATAACTTTTTATATAAAGTTTGGGGTATTTAAATTACATACGCAAGTTTGGGGTGTTTAGCTCACACCCATCAAAATTTGAGGCATTTTTATTATTTTTCCCTAAAATAATAGAAGTATTGAATTGTGCTGAAAAAGTTAGAGTAATTATGTAAAAGTATGAAAGTTTGGCAACCTTTTTATTCCTATATACTCTCTCTTTATTTTTTAATTTGAATATACCGTAAATATAAATATGAAAAAATGACTAAAATATTGCCCGGGGACTTTATCAGGACAAAAGTAGGACCTTTCCTACGGTGGACTAAAAAGAGATTAAACGGGGAAAAGTTGTCAAAATTACCCCTGTAAATTGATTTCAGTCCAAATGCTTAACCCAATTTTGATCATCGTCTTCCATATGCGATCACGCATTTCTGAAATTTGAAGCAGGCGGTACCGCGGTACAACAAATCTCCAGGTAAAACTATGAAACTTCATCGACGACCTGGCTTCACCTCCGCCGCCACCAACATCGCCTACAGACATCCCCTCTCACTCGTCATCGCCTCTTCGTTTGTCGCCGCAGAGGACCTTCTTCTTTCAGATTTGGAGTGGTGGAGCTCTGAAATTTAGGTATGAAGCTCTGCGAAGACGACGACAGCACCTACGCCGCCGCTGCAACTCCTCCTCTGCCGCTGCAACTCATCTCCACTTCTTCTCCTTTCTTCTCTCCCGCAACCATATCTTCTACGTTGATTGTGGATTGGATTTCATGGCGACGGCGGTGTGGCTGAGCTTCCAGTGCGATGCCGATGCAGTTGAGGCTCTGAGGCGACGGTAGTGTGGCTAAGATTCCAGTGTGACAGCGTCACGCCGATGCAAATGAGGCTCCAAGGCGACATCAGTTTGGTGAGGTTCAAGGACGACAACAGTGCGGCTAGGAAGGGGGCTTGGAAGGCTGAGTTGCGGACAAGGGGGCTGGGTTAGTGGTGGTGGTGGGGATGGACTGGTGGCGGTGGGCGGTCATGGTCACCACAGGGGTGGCGGCCGTCATTGGAGTCACTTTCGGGCGAGCGGACGGGGATGTTGATCACTGAACGGACGGATTTTGGTCACTGCACGGACGAACGGTGGTCACTATGTCGGGTCAAGTCACTATAACGGTGTCACTATAACGGGTCAAGTCACTATAACGGTGATCACCAGGCGATAGTAACTATGACAGCGTTTAATGGAGCGGTAGTAATTGGCATGATGACCCATTGGAGTGGTAGTAACTGAAATGTAGTGGTCATTGAGCGGTAGTAACTGGGGTGGTAATAACTGGGACGGTAGTAACTGGGGCGGTAGTAACTGGGGCGGTAGTAACTGGGGCGGTAATAACTGGGACGGTAGTAACTGGGGCGGTAATAACTGAACGATAGTAAGTGAGGCGGTAGTAACTGAGACGATAGTAACTGGAACGATAATCACTGAGCCGGTAGTAACTAGAATCGCTTTTAACTAGAAATTAAACATTTTCCATTGTAAGAAATAATTTTAAAATCAAAGGAAGCATGAAATAATTTTTAAATCAAAAGAAGCATTAATGATTAGAAGGGCATTATTACTCAATACTCTTGACCAGTGTAATACTTCGTATTACGGATGTCGGAAGCTATGCGGCTGTGCGGACGGGTGTTGTACACTTTAGGGAGGGTAATTTAGGAGAATATGTATTTATTAGTCACATTTTTGGAAATTTAGAAAAAAGGTCTCTTTTTTGTCCATTGTCTATTTTTTAGTAATATTGATGCCAAAACCCCTATAAATATTTCCTTATTATATTACGGAGTATTAAATAGATGTCTATATTTTATATTATTGACTTGTATTTTATTTTCTATTTCTTACTTTTAGCAATTTTGACACTTTTAAGGGTTGAGGGGGTAAATTGAACATCTCGATTGGATTCAGAGGCTTATTTGACCTCTTAAACTGCCACGTCGGATACACAGTTTGTTTGACGGGAACCGCCACCCAACCGAGGCCATTTCAAGTCTGTACTAGTGGAATTATTTGATGACATTTTTTGAGCATTTTCTTAATCAAGTCTAGTTTATGTCCACCAAATTTCAGCTAAAAATTCCATCGAGAATGGAGTCAAATAAGTTATATAAGAACACTGCGCATTATATATATAAACAACGCAATGTTTTTCAAATGCACATTTGATATGTTTAATCTTATGTCCGTTTAATAAGATAAAGTAAATTCAATAATCGCTTTATATATACTACTCGAAATAATCCAAATCAGCAATGATGTTCACAAGAATAAATTTGGGTGAATTCAGATTAATGTCCGTTTAATACTCTCAATCCTTACTCTCACTTATCTCTTTCACACTCTTCTTCTCGTGGCAAATCCAAACTAAAACCCGTTTAATCTCAACACGTATCATTTTCGCCATATGCGGATCTCTTTAGGTTATAACATAAAAGTGTTAATCGAGACGAAGAGTGATGAAAGTGAAAGTGGAGGTAGGGGTTGGGAGTACAAAATGAGCATTAGTTTGAATTCACTCCAATTTATTCTTGTTGATACTATTGTTAGTATGGATTATTTTTATGGACATTCTCAGTAAAAATTATTATTGTAGAGTGCATAAAAGTATAAATTATTCTTGTGAATTTCGCCTTTCAATTTAAACTACCATTATTTATTCTGATAATGTCATATTTCTTATGAAAATGCCACAACTTTAAATTAAAAATTCCTTTACATTATTTGAAAATGCCATGATTTCGCATTTGGATATGTCATATTTTTTTAAAAATGCCACTATTATGTCAATCTGGCAAGATGGCAATCTCACCGGAGAGTGATTGTGCCAATCAGGCTGAAGGGCGGCAACGACAATGGTTTGCTGGAGGGTGGCTGAGGCACCAGGTCGTTTGCGGGAGGATGGCTACAGCACATAGTAGATACAGGCCCGAGCTTCTATTTTTTTATCGCACCTGCAATTTCATTAAGGATAGTTTTATCTGCTAATTATGTACTAGTCATACACAACATGGAAGTCCTAGTTTTGCACTTTTTCATTATTTTAGTCCTATTAAGGAAATTTACTCATTAAATAATGACAAATTCTAGGGTACCATGAATATACTACGTAATAATGACTAGGAAGTAGGAACTATCAAATGCTCGATATACGAAGTATATGATTCTTTCAAAAAAAAAAAATTGAATATTGTATTGTGTAGTACAATACAATTGTACGTAGTACTCCGTACGTAGCTAACGTGGTTCAGGTTTCTGTACCAATTCCAAGTAAATTACTAGCACAAGCATTAGGTAGTACGTCGAGTTAGTAAAGAGTAGAAAGTATCACCTACGCCTATCTGTCAATGAAATATGCTCCTTGTATAAGCCTAACCCTTGAAAGGATGACGCCTCATCCCTGAGGGCTCCCAACACTGACCGGTCGACACGATGGGAGGATGTAAATTAGACTATAATCACAATCTGACAGATAGAGAGTGGAGCTCCGTCCTCGGTACTTGCAGAGGCCCTATGCATTTTTATCATAGTAACCTTTCATCGCAGTTGTCGGGATTCGAATCCGGGACCTAACTCTTGTATCACTCCCTCGCTACCAGTTAAGCTACGCCTACCAGTTTTTTATATAAGCATGTGGTGTCCGTTTACACGCAAGTGTTTTTTATCGATGTCCACCAGTTTTTCATGTGAATCACCGGTTTTTTTTGTCCATCGATGTCGGTAATTTATACCGTACAACTGGCTATACCTAAAGCATGGTACAGCCGGGTTTTGTTTGTAATTAATTTTAGTTCTAATGGCAAAGGTAAGATGTTATGTTCTACTTGGAGTCCCTGCTCTGTCCGTTCGTACTTCCCTGCTATTCCTTCCCTGCGTCGTCCGACTTGCTGCTAATCTTTCCACTTTCTTCTTTATTCTTTTATATCAATAATATTCAATTTACTTTCCTACAAAAGGTTCACTATGGATATAGATCATAAGTTTTTGTTGGAGTTATATCACGATTGAGAATAACCAATGAGTGCACAAGAGCTCATAGGTCAAGAGTTGATTCCATTTCATGTGAATTTCAAAATATACCAATTGATATGACGATTTGATTAAAAACCTTTCTCCCTCTTTCATTAGTAATTCTCCATATTTTTAAAATTGATTCCTAAATATTGAATGTCCACCAAGTGTTTGAAAAAATTTCAAAGTGAATGTTCATTCTTTTCTTGATAAATTATTTTATTGTTTGATGCACATGTATAAAATGTTAACTTGAGTATGATTTTATTAAATCTGGCCTTTCGTTGCCAGTCCCAGTCGGTCAGTCGGACTGCCTTCGACCCGTCAACCGTCGTTGCCGAGTGGGGAGGTTGCTAAGCTCTCGCCGTTTACCGATTTCCAAGTGCCAGGCATCCGAAGGAGGGATTTCTTTTACACACAGAAACGCGACGTAGCAGGGAAGCTACAACTTGAGTGCAGTTGAAAAAGGAAGAAAGGGATAGTAAGAAAATGGTGCCTCAGAAGATGAAGAGAGTCCTAGCGGAAAACCCAAAGAAATTAGGAGACTTAATCGACCTGGATAATCTGCCTTCAACCATGAGGGATTTCATGCATGGGTCAGTCCCAGACCTCTCGCTTGGGGGCTTTCAAGCGCATCTGGTCCTACATCAAGGAGCTGAGAACAGTCTCCAGGATCCAAATAATTAACAAGAACTTGGTCAAGTGTGATGGAAAACTGGGGAGTATTATATTCTGCTTGGTAAGTCGGAGGTGGATCTTGCTGAACTCCCTGCTCTCATCAAGTTGCATTTCCCCAAGCGCCACCCCAAATAATTAGATTGTGTAACAAGCCTGCTGCCTCTCCACTGTCATAATCAAACTTTACAGTATGGATAGATCATTCTGAGATTCATTCTTCCTAGTTTTAATACTTGAGTTAAACTAAAAAAGAAAACGATTTTATTAAATTTTAGATCTTTTTTTGTAAATTTTTTAGTTTGATGTTTAAACATTCTCTAAAATTGTTGAAATATGCTTTCCCAACATTTTCTATGATAAACCAGGAAACATAGCTAACTTTATTAGTTTGAATTGTAATGTGTTTATTCCATGTTAATATTGAAATGAATTTTGTGTTACACGTAAATGAGCATATCATTTAAAAGAAATGAGCATTGATATTAAGTTGTAAAATTAGTATAGTATAAAGTATACTCTGTATATTATATTTACTACGAATGGTTTAAGTGAGTTTTATATCATGCCCAAATGAGTATAGAAGTAATGTGCTAAATTTACATGTAATTTATTGAAATGAGTTTTGTGTTATAATAAAATGAGTAGAATGTTTAAATTTAATGTGCATGAGTGGAAAATTATAAAACGAGCACAATAAACTTATATGTCAAAGATGACAAATTATAAATTATTTTTTCTAATAAACTTATTATATTTCTCATTGCTGAATCTATTTATAGATTAGTAATTCAGTCTATTTCTATTAAGTTGTTTGTAGTAAATATATGATACATGTCGATTATAAAAATGAGTTTTATATTATAATCAAATGAGTATAACGTTCAAAAGAATTCAACATCGAAATGAACATCGATATGACATAAAAAATGAGTGCAATTAGAATTTCAAATGAGCATACAATAATGAGATCAGAACATCTGGACATATGTGAGATTTCAAATTTTCGAATGCTCATTTTGTAAATAATGTATGCTCATTTTCTACATGTACTATGCTCATTTCAAAATATAATGGAAATGCACATTTCGTAATTACTATATGCTCATTCGCTACTTTTACTCATTTTAAAATGGTATTTCAATACTCACTCATTTCAATATTCACACAATGCTCATTTGGATACAATATAAAAATTATACCAATGTTCATTTCGTATAAACGTTATAATCATTTAAGTTTAACATAAAACTCATTTTTACACTCCCTAAATCTAATATATTCATTAAACACCAACTTTAATGTAATCACACCCATTTACTAAACTGCAGATTTAGCCATGAGAAAAAAACATGCATATGTCAACGTTTTACAAGTGCATCAATGTTTAAAATATTCAATCAAGAAAAGACTTCACATTCACTTTGGATTTTTTCGAACAGTTGATAGGCATTCAAAAAATTACAGTATTATTATTGAAAGAGCAGATAGATGTTTTAACCAAATTCTAATCCCCGACAATACGTTTGAAATTTACAACTGTCAGTTGGGATACTCCAACTAAGAATTGTACGTAGATAAAAAAAAGAGAAGAAATGAAAGAAAAGATCGGAAGAAAGTTGGAGGAGAAGAATAGATGATGCAGAGACGATGGACGAGTTCATCTGAGAGTTAGCCAAGAGAATATAAGGAGACTCAATGTTGTGATATATTACAAAAATACTTGGCTGTACGGTGATCACCGTACAGCCAGTTGTAAGATATACGAACTCATTGATGTCTCCCATGTTCTAATATTTTCCATTATTTCAAAAACATTGTCCATTACCTAGTATTTTCTTAGTCCCAATATGTAAAATGCATTTTTCATTTTGGGATATCTAAAAAATATGAACACAAGAGTAAACTTTACTACGTTATATACACAAGAGTAATTCTTCTTAGTCACATTTTACTTTTTGTGGATTCATCCAATTTTTCTTAGACTTTGAGGTTACAGACTTACAGTGGTAAAACAATTCTTCTGCTTTACTTTCTTCAAACTCGTGTCAAACCAAAGTACATATTACATTATGGGATAGAAGTAGTACTAATTACGAGTTCATCTTCTAATATTGATACTCGCTGTTAAAATTAGTAAACGGGCAATTTTGTGTTAAATTGTGAGGAAAAGATTATTGGTGGCCATAAATTTAACCGATCCCATGATAAAAAAAGATTATTTTCTGTAAATAAAATTGACATATTCACAAATTACATTAAAAAGTTTATAATGTCACAAAAATCCAAAATTAATAAAAGTTGAATATATAAAGTAAAACATTAAAAATATTTTTTCTTGAACATAAAATAGTGAACAAAAACTAGAAGTCCAGAACGAAGGTAGTAGGCTGTAAAGTTAATCTACCTTTAATTATACGTAGTAGTTGTATACTTGTACGTAGTATATGAGACCGAACTAGTCATTTACACGGACACTTTTCAATGTATAAAGTATACTAGTCTTGTAACGCGCGTTGCGCGGGGAGATGGTGCCCAATGAGTTTTCTAAGACGAATGTTGTCCAATATTATGGGGAAGTTGTGTTTATTATTATACCAAGGATTTTTTTAAGAAGTATCAAGACTCAAGAGGTGCAATTGTATATATTAAATCGGTTAATGTGGTCATGGGTAAAAATGATCTGTGTGTGCACCATTTTGCACAACATCACAACTTCAATTTTTTAGGGAGAACTACTTAGTTGGCATTAATAAAATCAAATGTCAAGGTATCAACGATACAATTCACTAGTACAAAATACACATTCTATAACTAAGTTTTAATATGGGTTCAATCAGAACCGTTGTAATATGTAGACACGGGGTCATATTTATAAATAATGAAAGTTTTAGTAAGTTGAGGAGGTAAGTATTATAAATATAAACAATTATCTATAACAGTTATAAAAGGGACGGACATTGTTAACTTAGACGGGGTCATATTTTTAATTTTCGAAAACTTAATTTACGAATGGAGTGTCTTTTATAATGTCAGGTGATTTGTAACCCTTATGAAATGGGTATTGTAAATTCATACATGCGTTTTTTAAACAGGATTACAGGAGTAGGCTAGGGTTCCAATTGCTTCTGCTCTCTCGATGAACACTCGATGTAGCGGATGACTGAGACAACGGATCTGCATCAACCGGCGATGAAGGGACGGGCGAATACGACGGTTCTGCATCATGCATCAACCGGCGGCGTACGGACGCACGCACTGCTCTGCATCACCAGAATACATCATACGCAGACAGACCTAGCCGCACGAAGCTCCGCCGCTCCTTCAGCGTCGCTCCTCCAGCGACATTCCTTATGCGCCACTCCTCCATCACTGACTGTCACTCGCTCATCGGCAGAGATTCCATACTGCGGCTCTCCATCACCTCTCTCCAGCCGTATTTATCTCCAACATCGTCCATCACCTCTCTTCAGACATCTCCAGGTAAAATACATTTTTTTCAAATATGTCAATATTAGTAAACTTTGAATTTTCTTTAACTTTTTGTCTTGAGTTCGTTTAATAGCGTTAAATTTGGGATAGAACTTTAAAATGTTTATTTATACATCCTTGTTTTCTCATGTCGATGCTGAGGTTTGTAAAAAATCCTGATTGAGTTATTGGAATGAAACATTTCATTCTTGGAATTAAGAAAAAGAAAGCTAGGTCGTTAGATTTTTGTTGTGTAATGTCAATGATGTGTTTGTAAAAATGTCTCAGTGAAATTTTTAAATGAAAATTCACTCTCTCATATACCTATTTCGAAAATGAGTAAGAAGAGATAGTTTATCATCAGTTTGGTTTAACGATCCCCAATCCTCCTTTTTCAAGAGACATTCGTTTGTACTTATTTAGTTATTTCCCAACACAGCAGTACTTGAGCGTTCTCTGTTGAATTGAAACTATTACGCGAGAAGAAGGAAGATATGTTACTATTAATTCCTGATTTGCGGAAAAACTGGGTCAATCAAATTGATTGAAAAAATGGAGTTCCTTTATGTTTTTTTTTTTTTGCAATATTTGCATACATATACAAAGTACTATTGTGACTTTATTAGTTTTATTGTCTCAATAACCAGGTTAGGCCAACAAGTGATGAATGAATCTTAGAGAAGAATACTGAATAAGGGTTGGTTGGCGTTGACCTGAAGATTGGCAAGCTTCCTGCAATTATTAATAAGGTTTGAACCTGCTTATTATAGAAGTCAAAGCTGATCATATGGAATATATCATTTCACTAGCTTAGCTAAGGGTTCATTGATCTCTTTAATCACCTTCAATGCATAGTCCCTATTTTCTGCTTTATTTCTAAGTCTAAACAAGTTAATTAGCAGGTTTTCAAAACTATTTTCTGCCAAGTGTGGGCAGAACCGTCCCGGGCTGCAAAAAAACAGACTACTTGTCATGTCCATACACACCCATAAGAGTGGGATGGACAGTCCGCCGAGCCACCCGGTCCGCAAAATGTAAGAATTTCAGATTTAGAGAATTTCTTCTATGGAAAAAACTAAACACTAGAGATTCTAGTATAGGAAACTAGTGGTTCTCTCTAGTGGAGAAGCAAGAGATTACAACCTATATTTTTGGGCAAATTTTGGGGCCTCCTTTGAAGGACCAATTTATATATTTATATATGTGTACACAAATATGCGTGTGTGTATCAGTGTGTGTGTGTGAATATGTAATGTATATATCCATTTTTATCTCTCATTTTAAGTAAAAATTATAAGGTTTTTGATCAACTTTAAGTCTTTAACCTCATACCTCAGTTATGTTGCAGATTGTTAAGTGGAATTTCATTTGGTGAACCAGTTGAAGAGAGTTTAGAAGTTCTCATTTATGAGACAATGCTTATCAGTAAGAGATGTTCTCATCTTATCCATCTATATATTACACACACACCTTACACAAACACTTAATGATAAATGCAGTGATTTTCATTAGGTTTTAATCAAAATCTCTATTAGGTGGTATTCTTTGCATGAATTGCAACAGTGATGGTGCATATATAGTAGGATTGTTTGTTATACATTTTTTTTAACATTCAATGCTTTAATTTTCAGGATGTGTACAAGGAAAGTATTCAATCTTGGGTTCAATCCATCTGTTTTTTCCAATGAATCAACAAGATAGCATGTCACTCATTGAAAGCATATCATTTCACCCCCACCCCTTCCAAGATGAACAAGTTTTGAATAGTTTCTGTTCGTTTATGTGATTCTTATCGGGGTTGTTTCATATATTTAAAACTTATTCCAACTCAACATTTGATTTCAACTGGATGTTGAAGTTAGAAAAAGGTTAGTATGCTATTTGATCTTGGTAGCAGATTTAATAGTTTAATTAATTACTTGAGGAGGTTAATAGCATAAACTTTGACCTTGCCAACAAGTATAGGATCCCATGACTCATAAACATGTACCACACATCTCGCTTAGCTCAGAGCTGTATATCTCTAAGCATATCTGGAATTTTAATCCTCTTGAATTTGATTAGGTCTTTATCAATATGTTTTCCTTACCTCAGCTTTCCATGGCAGGGTAAAAAGCGCTATGAAAGTGAAGTGGGTTAATATCTGTGAAAAAAGATGTTTCAACTTCTACAGAAGTATATTCTCACAAAAAAAACTTCTACAGAGGTATATTTTTTGCCAATAGAAAATGAATTCGCGCAAATGTCACATGCATTATTTCTGAATTTTGACTTCACCTCGTGTTTTCAACTCATAGTTTTCTCTTACTACGTATGATGGTTAAGGTACTGGATCTTGGGTTGCTAAGGTTTTAGGGCAAGTCTGCTGTTTTATTGGTGCAACGACAAATGAAGGATGTTCGTTCCTGGTGAAGTTGGTGTCCTTAAATATTTAGGTGCAGTTTTTGTTGGTAAAATGTTATTTTCTAGATAGATTTTTTTATTAAATAGCCCATGGTGGGCTTGCATAGAAAGGCAGTGGTAAAGGTATAAAGTGGTCAAGCGCATTGTTTAGGCTAGTTGCTCAGACGTGATATTTTATGTTAAATTGTATACACTATACATGCAGTAATTCATTCTCTTATGGATAAATTTATATACTCCGTATTAATCCGTTTCGTTTATACATTTTAATTAGATCGATTTGTATTTTGGTATTTTTTTTTTAAATAACAAAGACATTTCATAACGGTTGTAAACAAACAGATATAAAAGGTTAGTATTATATGAAGGCTTTCTATAACGGTTAATTTCCATACCCGACATAAAAACATTCCATGTCGGTTACCTATACCCGTTACGGAAATGCTCAGACTTTCTATGTCCTTTGATACTATATCGGTTCACAACCGTTATAGAAAGTGCATTTTAACCGACATAGAATGTCCTTTGGAGCATAATCTCATCAAACCGAGCTATCAGACATGGAACCCGGCACTTTCGTTAATTCCTGAACGACTTTGTTCGCTGACTGCCTAACATAGCTAAAAGAAGTATTTTTAAATTCCAAACCGGTGTCTTTAATGTCCTCCGCTTGTGGACCTTCCCGAAGTCTGACTCGAACTACATCGAATCTCAGACATAGCCACTGCCAAATCATACTACACCTACACCAAGTCCCAATCTTTATTCTTCATCCAACTTAGAGCTCCCCGAATCCCCAGCAGTTCATCTTCCAAAGGAGTGCATTTACCCCACCAGGATTTAGCTACCCCTGCTAAAAACTACCCAAATTCGTCTCGACAACCCTGTGTAGGCTTAGCACAAACCACTCGTAGAAGCATCAACTTTAATCCTTTTCCAGATTTTTGCCGTTAGTCTCTAGCAAGGTGCACCCGACTGTCTGTACTTCTCCTAGCTGCAAGTTTTCTGGCCCGCATCCATCCCTCTACATAAGCTTTAGCCTTCATCATAAATTGAGCAACGCCTAGCCTCACCCCCTTTCAAACTCTCGGATTTCTCTTAGTGTACAATCCCCCGCAACCCCACACCAAGGTCTGCAATTCCTCCACGCTCTTAAATTAATTAGTTTGCAAAACCTGTTGTAGCCACTCCCAAAAGGAGTTTATCAAACCCTCAATTAGGCACTATCCTGCCCTTGCTAAGCTTCTGTGGACATCGGACATCGGGCGAATAGATGCATCAGTGATTCCTCTCCCCTCCACAACTCACTTGTCAGTCCACCAAACGTCTGCTCATATCTATCAAAAAAGAGATTTAATTTTCGGAGGAAGACCCCACTTCCAAACCACCGACCAAACTGACAACTCGCTTGACTCAAACTCCCCAATTATTCCCTTATAGCAACTTCAAACTGAGAATTCCTATTATATTTCAATCTTATAAAGCATGGTAATCAAATCATAGACTCATTTAATCATTACCAATGTTAAATCTACTAAGACAACCACCTTAATGAAAGGCAAAACTAAAAGGAACTTCTTTGTTGTAATTTCTATGATATGTGATACATGCAAAATCTCATTATCATACCTTTAGTTGACCAAGACATCTAAATGTTAAACTTATGTCATAAATAAATATCTTAGTATATATATTTAGCCTGCCATTAGAAAGTGTTTGCGGTTTCCGGAACAATTGTAAAATAAATATAGCTTGTTTTCTAATTTAAGAAAACACATTGGTTTAAGATATATGTTTAGCATGAAGATGAAGAGTAAAGAGTTTTTAAAACAAAACTGGCTTGTACACAATAAAGTATAATGTCTAAAAACTCCAACGGTGTGGAAATTTTTAAAATACCCCACTACTTGAACCTCAAACATTAGGGGTCTGTCACAGTGACTCAATGCTATAATAATCACAAACTGAAGTTGACCTCAAGCTTTTGGAACCAGAGATGAAGCATTTGTGAGAAATAATGGGAGTTTGTCTCCGAGGTTGGGGAATTTCTTTATGAGATTAGTAAAGCCAAAAGGCTTGGAAGAAACGTCAACCCAACCTGTAGACAGGAGGGTGACTGCGCAGTGTCCCTAGCGCTGGATGATTGAGGACCAGATTTCCGCCCCTTGTCGCCTTTTCAGAGTCCATTGACCATCAAGAGGAAATACCCCTCATCCATGTGAGTTCGATGTGAGATTCATCATCAACCTGTAAAGAGGAGGCTGGTGAAGCTCTTGGTTGTGCTTGGCGATATCCAGAGCCACGAAAACAGCCACGATGGCGTTCTTGTGATGGGTTCCGTTTTTCTTGTGATGGGCAATTGATTAAAGATGAAGCTCAGATCCAGGTGTCGAGCCTCTTCATAACGTTAATACGGAGTATATGAAAGACCACGCCAGACATACACCGTTTGTGGCGACGGTAGATTAATGGAGATGCAGACCGTTGTCTAACGGGATAAGTAAATATGTATACACTTACATAAATATAAGCACAATGTACAAGTCAATTAAGCTATACAATTCCACGAACAAATTTTCTATACCTAAAATAACCCTACCGCTATTCATCTTTATAATTTTGTAAAGAAACATAGTTTAGTTTGAGTCGTTGTTCAAATTTTAAATTAATCCATTTCAAAAAAAATTAAATTAATCAATATTTTTTTGAAAGGAAACGCCTACATAAATATAATTAGTTTCAGAATCGTTACATAAAACAAACAAAAAATCATATCTAACACCAACTACCAATTACGACTGTATGCCCTATGAGTAGATACAGAAATTAAACGGTCACCCCTGAAAGAGTAGTACGAATCGTTAACCGCGAAACGGGCTTAACACAGTAATCATTGGTTTTGTAGATCCGTATACTTCTAACGCCATGAAAATAAGCTAAATTTCCAATAATCCCGCCAACCCTAGCAACATAGGCTTTAACAAGAACCCAAACAACAAAATGAAACACATAACTAAAGTAAGCCAAGTGAAAAGACAACTTCCGATAGAAGCTGCACACAGTCTTGTCATAGCAGCATCCTTGAGACGTCTTATTCCGAACTCTAACCACTCGTTCACTCCCAGATGACGGTTCATGAGGGGGACACAAATCACCACCCATAACACCTAGAAAAAGCCATATCTGATGCTTCCTTCTTTCTGATGCTTCCGCACCAGTCAGACTTGCGGCCATATATAGTTAGAGTTCCAGGAAAAACCCATTTGTGTAGCACACTAATTGCCATGCTCAGCCGCTCCCTGTCGCTCCAATCTGGCAGAGCCTCGTCGCCAAAGGATGATTTTTCTTGGATTGTTTTCAATTCCATGCCAAACCAGACCAGACATAAACAGACCAGCTCAGACCAGACTTGACTTCCGTAGTTATAAAATACACAGAGACCAGACTAGACCAGACTTAAACAGACTAGACCAGATCAGACCAGACTTAAACATACCAGACCAGACCAGCAAATACACTCCAAGTAAAAACATCCAAACACCACATCTGTAAGAGCCTGCCACAGATGTTTTGCTTAACTCTCCAATCAGACATCACCGCCAAGCCAAAAGTTGTGTCTTACCATCCTTGACTCGCTTCATTGCTGCTCATTCAAGCCGAAGAAGAAGAGCGATCATCACACACCAAATCTTGGGATGAAAATCGCCTAGCTCTACCGCCTTTTTCTGACCGAAAACACCAAAATGTTGGATACTAGTGAAGAGATCCACTGTCGTAAAATAAAACTGGAGAAAGCTAGGAATCGGCCACATCACGAACTAAGATTTAATTTACTTAGGTGTGAACGAAAAATTGAGTCTGGGCCAAAATATATATATATATATATATATATATACGTAGTATATATATATATATATATACATATTATATATATATATATAACAAACCTGGTCTACTGTAAGAGGAAGTAGTACAGCTCACCTGGTCGCTGACTCACTCTTCCTTATGGAAGGCCTCGAGTTCGAAACTCAATGGAGTGAGTTTCAGCCCAGTTTACTCTAGCCCCCAGACGGCCAGACCCCTGGGGTAAAAAAAACAAAAAAAAATGGTCTACTTCAAATTCATTGTAATATGAAGCACCGAAAAACTAAATAATGGCCAGCAAAGTTCAGGCATCAAACACAATCAAAATTATAATCTTTGGAACCATAGAAGGAAGAGATTGCGTAAACAGATCGTAAATTCAGGGTTTCTAACTATTTTTGTTTCGAAAGTATAACCAAAATATTATGACAGTCAAATATGTGAATCGAATTATGTTTTCATTTGGACTTATTTTTGTCTCGCACCAGACTAGACTTAAATAGAGCAGACTGGATCAAACTTTGATAGTTACAAAATACACATAGACCAGATGTGAATTCCCAGCTGATCAACAGTCGATTAACACTAAAACAAACTATGTAGAAAAGATGTAGAAGATGAAATATCAATCAACAATCAATATCATATATTCATAATGATAAATCTGTGAATACATGATATACGTATGAAGTTGAGAGAGAGAGTAAAGTAGGAGCTATAAAGAATGATAAGCGTGCGGCAATAACATGTGTAGAACTTTTAAATAGTTCCAAACTCTACCTATATCTATAGGAGAGAGAATCGAACATCCTATTAGAATTAGGAAAGCGGCACGCCTCTATTAATTATTTAGCTAGCCCACTTTTCTAATTACAAAGCCCACTAATACAAGTCTAATAAACAGAGATAATTACAATCAATTGAACACAAAAAAATGTTCTAACAATCTTCCCTTTGTGTTCGATCGGCAATGAAGAACAAATTATCTTTGAGACTTGTACGGGGACTTTCTGTTTTTTTTTAACTCAATAAATATCTGAGTACATGGACTTTCTGTATCCAAGAAAAAATTCATATTCTCTCAATCTTCTTTTGAATTCTTGTCGCTCTTGGACAACTTTGGCAAACTCATCGACTTGGCATATCTGTGCACGGTTATCCACTGATTGATCTGACTTTATGAGCTTCATTGCTAGTTCACCAAGATGTTCTTCAATAATGTAGTCCTTATATCATCATTATTATTAATATTATTATTATTATCATCATCATCGTCAAATTCTATAAAAACAATGTAGTTGTTTTCTTATTGTCATTGTTTTTAACTCTGATAATTTTTATAATATTGGCATTATTATGACAGTCATTGACTCATTGATTTCGACATTGACAATGACATTAATAAAATGTCATTGTTGGTTGCATTGCCATTGTCATATTACAATGTCATTTTTATAAGATTGACAGTTTCATTATTTGACATTCTGAAAGTTTCTAGCATTGAATTTTTTTAAAAAAATATGACATTGTCACATATCTTAATGGCATCATAAAACAATGTTACTTCTCGACAATGTCATCACAATGTTGTTTTTGCAGCATTGAAATTGACAGTGTCATTATCACAATGTTATTTTTTAAATATTTGACATTGTCATTTTTGCAATGTCATTTTTTACAAGTGTTAATGTTGACAATGTTATAAGACAATGTCATTATTAATATTGTGACAGTGTGAAATAATAACAATGACATTGGAATCAAACAATTTTGAAAAGAATATCAATATTACAAAAATGTCAGAATGTTAAGATCTCATTTATCAACATTTGAATAGTGTGACAAATTGACAATGTTACTTTTCGACAATGTCATCACAATGTTGTTTTTGCGGCATTGAAATTGACATTGTCATTATCACAATGTCATTTTTTAAATATTTGACATTGTCTTTTTTGTAATGTCATTTTTTACAAGTATTAATGTTGACAATGTTATAGACAATGTCATTATTAATATTGTGACTGTGAAATAATAACAATGACATTGAAATCAAACAATTTTGATAAGAATATCAATATTACAAAAATGTCAGAATGTTAAGATCTCATTTATCAACATTTGAATAGTGTGACAAACTGACATTATCATGTCATTAAATAAATTAACAATGTAATTGAATATCACTAACTAATAAATCAGACATCATATAATGACACTAGAAATGTCAATAAATGACATGGAGTATGATGACATTGTTTAAAAAACATGTTTCTTATATGACAATGTGAAGTAATGTCATTGTTTAAAATTCAAGTCATTGTTCAGAAATCAATGACGTTATATGATAATGTAATATAATGTTACGGTTTTATATATAGCGTCATCATTTAGAAACCAATGACATTGTATGACAATGTAATATAATGTATGACAATGTAATTATAAAATAAAGAATTGCTAAAATTACTAATAAAAGATGATAAACAAAAAAAATGATTTACTAACTATGAAAAATTAAAAACCAGCTATAAGCTACACTAAAAA
>CAMAPF010000255.1:0-320000 GCA_945859915.1 Cuscuta epithymum
CCCAAGAAATGAATAAACGCATTTTACGTGATTGTGAAATTTTATCATTTCTTTTACGTGAATAGTAAAATTCACGTGGGGCCCACACCGGAAGTGGGGGCCGCCCGATATTATCGGGACCACATATTATATTCATTTGGGTCAAGATAATATGTGTATAATGGTGGATAGCCGGGTTGGGCCATAGAAGTTATGTGAGTAACCTTTTGGGCATATAAAGCCCATTTATCGGTACCGAAGTGATATCAGATAAAAAGCCATAATAAATTATGGAGACCATCAAATTAAAAGTTGGGGAATATACATTCAATCTAATGGCCAATAATAGTTGGAAGAATGATACACATTTCATTCGAACCGATAAAATGAAATATAGCTAAAACAGTCCAGAAAATACAACTTTCGGGACCAAGTGTACACTCGGGGACATAAAGGGATGACCCCCCACATGAGTGGGGGCCACCCCACGACCTTGAGCTGCAAAATATCAAGGGGATCCGCACCATATCAAGGGGAAAGAGGGTGGAAGTGATTGGAGACCAAGTTGATAGGAAAAGGGGTCCCTCTCCCCCATATTATTGATGAATGAGCCAAAAGAGCTATTCACAACCACCCCAGCCCCTGTCCCTCGTCCAGACCAGATGCATTGAGGAGAGAAGGTCTGCAAAAGACTCCATTTCATCCTCCATACACGCACCAAACCAAGAGGAAGAAGAAGGAGGATAAAAGAGAAGAGAAAAGAGGAGTTTCGGGTGGAGAAAGCTTGTGGTTAGCAAGGTAAGGACTTCATGAATCCCATTTCTTCTCCTTAATCATATTTCACACTCCTAGGATAGTTCTACACATGTAAAAGTGTAGAATGGGGGTTGAAGGGTTGGCTTATACCCAAAACGAACCTTGAGAGACAAGTTGACGGGTTCACCGGAAAATAACCTTCGGGAGGTTATTTGTGGTGATATGGGTTTTATGATGATAAAACCTTGTTATTAACTTGTATAAGGTACTTCAAGAACTTTCACGGAGTTGAAAGAGTTGCCGGAGTTGTCGCCGGAGTTCATTGAAGTTCACCGGAGTTTCACCGGAGCTCAATCGGGAAGGGCTAGAACTCCATAAGCTTCATTAAGGTGAGAAGACGGCTATATGCCTTATAACTCTTGATTGAGGCATGAGATTACCTAAAGTAATCAAGGATATGTTTTACGGAATGATTAAAGTTAATCAAGTATGAGCTTATGCCATGAATATATATAAAACAAAGTTGAAAGGCATGTTTGTATGTTTGGTGATTACAAATGTGATAACTTATTATGTACAATGATCCAGGGGTCAAAAATGGTATTTTTGGATCAAGGACTTCAAGTAGAATGTGCATATAAAATTTCACGTTAATCGGACTTCGTTTGGGCGGTCAAACGGGCGTTGACCACCGAGACAAGGGTGATACCCGACCGGGTAAGATGGATACCCGACCGGGTATTGATTAAAAATGGCTCCAGAAGCCACTGCCACACTAGACGGTAAGGTCATGGACCCGACCGGGTCTCAAGTAAAGTTGTTTCCAGGGGCTTCTGACCCGTCCTACTCCCGACCGGGGTAAGGTGGATACCCGACCGAGGTATTGGTTTATACTCAAAACGGGTAGCTTTTGAGTAGGATAACGTGGACCGATCAGGTGGGACCCGTCCACGTTGGTTACTAAGGATTATTATATGACTATAGGACTAGGTATTGTCCATAGTTAAGTGAATGAAAGGTTAGCCATATCCAGGTTAGGGTTTGGTTAGAAATAAGGGTGAGGTTGTAGCATCCTCGGGACGGTAAATGATCCCAAAACTCCGGTGAGGTTGAGTATCCTCGGGACGGTAAACAATCCCAGAAACTCGGTGAGGTTGAGTATCCTCGGGACGGTAAACAATCCCAGAAACTCGGTGAGGTTGAGTATCCTCGGGACGGTAAACAATCCCAGAAACTCGGTGAGGTTGAGTATCCTCGGGACGGTAAACAATCCCAGAAACTCGGTGGGGTTGAGCATCCTCGGGACGGTAAACAATCCCAGAAACTCGGTGAGGTTGAGTATCCTCGGGACGGTAAACAATCCCAGAAACTCGGTGGGGGTTGAGCATCCCCGGGAGGGTAAACACTCCTGAAACTCGGTAGGATATTATGAAGGTAGAATGTAGCTCTCAAGCTAGGCATTCAGGAATGGAAAAGGGATAGGTTGGGAAGTACCTTATCTCTAAAAGACTCTTTGTGATAAAACGACCTACGGATCAAGTATTTTACAAGTATATACAGTATGTATTATCTTGGGAACGGGGGTAACAACGGTTACACCTATAAGTATATGTATCACCCTATTTTTGGGTCTCGTGTCTGAAACATTAGTTATTCCTCATATAGCCTGCTTGTCACTAGTACTTCTATGGAGTACTGACCCCTTCGGGGGCCCTCACATTTTTCAGGTTGAGGCTAGAGTCCTACTACCTGCACCTTTGCCTAGGGTGATTGATCAAGGAGGAAGACGTGGTTCGTGCTTCCATTCTCATTTGAAATAATGCAACTGCTCATGGATATTTTTAACAATGTTTTCTATTAAAACATTTGGGGGGGCCTGCGTGCCCGTATTTGCCACGTGTGGCTAAGTATCAAACATATCTTATTTTCCGCATTTGTTTTGACTAATATATATTGATGTTGATTGTATGGGTTTACTAATCGGTTTGGCAAAAGAATCTAACGGACGCCTTGTATGATCTGATAAGAATGAACTACGTTGTTCTTATTGGGTTGTACGGCGGTTGTCTACGTGGCGCGGACGCGGTCCGGGGCGTGACAATTAAGTGGTATCAGAGCCAGGTTTTTCTAAACTATATAATTAACCTCTCAATATAGGATCATCAAAAAGTTTTGAACAAAACCATGAGCAAAAGTTTTTGTACTTAAGGAACCGTTGGAAACCAAATTATTGACCTCGTATTGTTAAGACGGTACCCTTAACAGTTTGTTGGCCATAATGTTGGACCAAGTGGTGTCTTTTGTACTATTCCGTCAATCGACATTGATACGAGTCTAACGGCTCATTCCAAATTTCTTTCAGAAATGGAGGGTAGACGCATGGGTACGAGGAACAACCCGAGAGGGCAAACTCCGGTGACGTCCGAAGGGGTTAGCCAGGTTGCATCTCGGGGCGCGAGAGGCGGTAGGAGAGGCCGTGGAGGCCGTGGAGGCCGTGGAGGCCGGGGAGGTCATCGGGCTCAAACCGTGAGCGATGGCCATGTTAGCTCGGTGCATGGGACTCACACCGAGGATTACGACTCTACATATGTTCCCGAGACGGAACATGAGGAGACCCCATATGATGGGGGTGATACGTACACCGATGATGATGACAATGATGAGAGTGATGCCAAATTCGCCCAGATGTGTGAATTGTTTGAGTGGTATCAAAAGGAAAAGCTGAGGCGAGATCTTAGGCGCCAAGCTAGGCGTGCCTCTCAGGGGGCTTCAGGTCACGGGAGCCGGGGGGCATCCGTGGCTACACCTGTGGCGTCACAGGGAGTACAGGGCGGAGGTTTTTGTGTAAGAGTCTCCAAATACCTCAAGGAGGCTAGGGCCTTGGGGTGTAAGTCATTTGATGGCAAAGGCGACATATCTGTGGCTGCTGATTGGATCAAGAAACTGAACGAGGCTGCTAGGGATATGCAGATCGGGCTTGATATAAAGCTAACGATTGCTACCAGGCTACTGGAGGGGGTAGCTGCTGTATGGTGGGAAGGCGTGGAAGGAAAGTTCCACGGTGAGACCACCTGGGAGAGATTCGAAGTAGAGTTCTATAACCAGTACTACTCCGAATTTGAGAAGAATCAGAAAAGGAAGGAATACATGACTTTGACACAGGAGGATGGGTGCTCGGTAAGGAAATTGGAACAGAGGTTCCGGGACTTGGCACGATACATACCTGAGTACGCCATGGATGAGAACCGCATGGCTAATCACTTCTGGGATACCCTACAGTTGGATATCCGTGATAGGGCCACCTACAATCATCACATGACCTTTAGTGAGATTGTGGATCAAGGGCTACTTGGGGAAGCCAAGTGGAATGAAAGGAAGAAGAGAGACGCCGAAGAGGCGAAGAAGAGGAGATGGGGAAATTCTGGACCCCAAGACCATTCTCGGAAACATCACGCCGGGAATGGAAGTTCATTTAGGGCGCCGGAACCACCGGCAAAGAAGAGCAAGGGTCCAGGAGGGCAAGGGCACAGCTCGGAAAGCGTAAGGCCACCGAGGTGTCTAAACTGTAACAAGAATCATGCCGGGAAATGCAATGCACCACCCCGGTGCTACAAGTGTGGTAGTACTAGTCACCTCAAGCTTTCTTGCCCAATGTTGAATGGAGGGGGACCATCGGGGGCTATGGAAGGACCTACGGCTAGTAGGGGACGTGCGGGACCATCACAGGCCGGCACGGGAAGGGGCGGACCTACGGCGAGCAATGCCGCGTCCGTTAACCAAGGGAGGACCCAGGCACGTGTGTATGCAATGACCGAGGCGGATGCGCGAGCAAACCCGGACTCTGTTGCAGGTAATGTACTAGACCTTATATGTTTCTAGGCTTATATTAAAGTTATAAGTCCTAGGGGTCAATTGCAAACTGACTTAGGGTCGAATCGGGGGAAATTCAACGAAACCGGGCTGATACCCGACCGGGTAAGACGGGTCACCCGACCGGGTCTACCGAGATTCTGGCCTGGTAAACCCACTGGAACGGATACCTGACTGGGTATAGTAGGCTACCCGCCCGGGTATGATGGAATTTTATACCCGCCGGCTTCTGGAATGGATACCCGACCGGGTACATCAGGTTACCCGACCGGGTTTGCCAAATTTCCATACCCGTTGGTGTTACCAGACCGGGTATAACAAGAGGGATGTCTCTGGATTGGATACCCGACCGGGTACGAAGCTGTACCCGACCGGGTATTGCTATATATTTTTAAGTACGGACTTTTTCGGGGGCCTACAATTCAATTTTGGTAGGCAAAGTACCTTACATGACTTATAAATGTAGGAACGTTAAAGATTAATGGAAGGGATGCGAGGATCCTTATCGATACGGGAGCACAACGTTCATTCGTTAGTGAGGTGTTTGCCATGGATTTAGGCACATCTTTAACACCAATGACGCAAACCCTATTGGTGTCTACGCCTCTAGGGGATGACGTCGAACGAAATGACTACTATCCTTCATGTGATGTGGAGATAGGGGAGCACTGTCTAAAGGGGGACTTCGTACCACTAGCCATGCTTGAGTTTGATGCCATACTTGGCATGGATTGGCTTGAAAAGCACCATGCAAAGGTAGATTGCTACACCAAGGTGTTAGAACTCAAGGATGGTGAAGGAAATACTGTATGTTTCAAGGGAGATAGAGGAAAATTCAATCCTTGCATCATATCGACCATAAGAGCAAGGCGTATGATGAGGAAGGGATGTCAAGCTTACTTAGCCTATGTCATAGGCAAGGAAGGCAAAGGGAAGAGTATCACGGAAGTGAAGGTGGTGAGCGAGTATCCGGAGGTGTTCCCTGAAGAGCTACCGGGACTCCCACCCGATCGGGAGATCGAGTTTGAGATCGAGATTGAACCAGGCACCAAACCCATCTCAATTCCTCCGTATCGAATGGCACCGGCTGAACTTCAAGAGTTGAAAGTTCAATTGGAAGAGTTACTAGATAACGGGTTCATTAGACCAAGTCATTCACCATGGGGAGCACCTGTACTCTTTGTAAAGAAGAAGGATGGCACAATGAGAATGTGTATCGACTACCGTCAATTGAACAAGGTCACGATAAAGAACAAATATCCTTTGCCAAGGATTGACGACTTGTTTGATCAATTGCGGGGGGCAACCGTGTTCTCCAAGATCGACTTGAGGTCGGGATACCATCAACTAAAGATCAAGGAGAGTGACATACCCAAAAGTGCATTCCGTACAAGGTATGGTCACTATGAGTTCCTAGTGATGTCGTTCGGGCTTACAAATGCCCCCGCGGCATTCATGGACCTCATGAACCGGGTATTTCATCAATACTTGGACCAATTCGTCATAGTGTTCATTGATGACATTTTGATATACTCCAAGAACGAAGAAGAACACGAGAAACATCTAAGGCTCGTACTTGGAACACTGCGGGAGAAGCAACTCTTTGCCAAATTCTCTAAGTGTGAATTTTGGCTTGGGGAGATCGGTTTTCTCGGGCACGTGGTATCAGGTTCGGGCATTTCAGTTGATAACTTGAAGATTGAAGCAGTCACTAATTGGGAGAGGCCCAAGAATGTGAAGGAAATAAGGAGTTTCCTTGGTTTGGCGGGGTATTACCGCAAATTCGTGGAGAAGTTCTCCGTAATAGCATCTCCACTCACGAAGCTCACCAAAAAGGGAGCTAAGTTTGTGTGGGATGACAAGTGTGAGAAGGGGTTTCTTGAGCTAAAGAAACGGTTGACTGAAGCACCAGTACTTGCTCTACCCGTGCAAGGGTTGGGGTATGACATCTAT
Source organism: Cuscuta epithymum (assembly GCA_945859915.1). Lineage (NCBI taxonomy): Eukaryota > Viridiplantae > Streptophyta > Magnoliopsida > Solanales > Convolvulaceae > Cuscuta > Cuscuta epithymum. The sequence goes on from CAMAPF010000255.1 coordinate 6,559, forward strand.
AGCGATGCTAGCATCCAGGGGCTTGGGTGCGTACTGATGCAATCGGGGAAGGTAATTGCTTATGCTTCTCGGCAACTGAGGAAGCATGAAGTGAATTACCCCACACATGACCTTGAGCTAGGAGCTGTGGTATTTGCTTTGAAGATTTGGAGGCATTACCTTTACGGTGAGGTGTGTCACATCTATACTGATCACAAAAGTTTGAAGTACGTGTTCACTCAGAAAGAGTTGAACATGAGGCAGAGAAGATGGATGGAGTTAATCAAGGATTACAACTTGATCATAGATTATCATCCAGGGAAGGCTAACGTGGTTGCTGATGCTCTCAGTAGGAAAAGTTCATCAGGAGTCTTACTCACATGCTTACGAGCATTGAGGGCACACGTGGAGGTATCCACGAATGGGGCCTTATTGGCCAGATTTGAGGTGAGACCCACCCTATTAGACGAAATCAGAACGCGTCAAGGCAATGACGAGGAAATTCAGAAAATCCGGGAATGGATGCTGGTGGGACCCGTCGAGGGTTTCCGTGAGAGAGAGGATGGACTCCTACTATTCAAGGAGCGAGTGTGTGTGCCGTCAGATGAGGAGCTCCGAAAATCTATTCTTGAGGAGGCTCACTCATCTGCGTATGCCATGCACCCAGGTGGAACAAAGATGTACCGGGACTTGAAGGAAAGATACTGGTGGTCGGGGATGAAGAGAGAGATTGCTGAATATGTGAGTCGTTGCCTTACCTGTCAGCAGGTTAAGGCAGAGCACCAGCACCCGGCAGGGTTATTACAGCCACTTACCATCCCAGAATGGAAGTGGGAGCATGTTACTATGGACTTTGTGGTAGGTCTGCCACGGACGGTTAGGAACTACGACGCAGTATGGGTGGTGGTTGATAGGCTGACCAAAAGTGCTCATTTCCTACCTATCAACACTACTTATACGCTTGAGCGACTGGCCAAGTTGTATACAGATGAGATCGTGAGACTGCATGGGGTTCCGGTTACTATAGTGTCGGATAGAGACCCACGGTTCACATCAAGGTTTTGGCCTAAGTTCCAGGAATCCATGGGAACAAAGTTGAGGTTTAGCACAGCTTTCCATCCTCAAACGGATGGGCAATCTGAACGGGTGATTCAGATTTTGGAGGACATGTTGAGGGCATGTGCCTTAGAGTTCCAAGGAAGTTGGGACAACCAGTTGGCTTTAGTAGAATTCGCCTATAACAACAGTTATCAGGCAAGTATAGGCATGCCTCCATACGAGGCATTGTATGGGAGGAAATGTCGGACACCTTTATGTTGGGATGAGGTTGGCGAGGCCAGGCTCGAGGGTACTGAGCTAGTTGAGATCACTAAGGAGAAGGTGAAGGTTATCCGGGATAGACTAAAGGCTGCCCAAGATCGGCAGAAGAGCTATGCAGATAAACGACGAAGGACATTGGAGTTCGAGGTCGGCGATGAGGTATTTCTGAGGGTGTCGCCTTGGAAAGGGATCATCAGGTTCCTTAGTCGGGGTAAGCTTAACCCACGTTACATCGGCCCATTCAAAATCATGGAAAGGATTGGGGTTGTGGCGTATCGACTTCAATTAACTCCAGAGTTAGAAAAGATTCATAATGTATTTCATGTTTCTATGCTCAAGAAGTATGTACGGGACCCGTCACATATTCTTGAGAAACCACCGGTGGAAATCCGGGAAGACCTTCACTATGCGGTGCAGCCGGTAAAGATCATGGACCGACAGGTAAAGAAGCTAAGGAGCAAAGAGGTACCGACGGTGAAGGTACTTTGGAAGAGTGATCGTGTAGAGGAGCAAACTTGGGAAGTGGAGACCCTGATGAGGGAACAATATCCATTTCTGTTTGACTAGACACGTGGATTTCGGGGACGAAATCCCAAATAAGGGGGGTAGAACTTGTAACACCGCCCCCAAGTATTTGTACTTTATCAAATTATGTATGGAACCCAAGAAATGAATAAACGCATTTTACGTGATTGTGAAATTTTATCATTTCTTTTACGTGAATAGTAAAATTCACGTGGGGCCCACACCGGAAGTGGGGGCCGCCCGATATTATCGGGACCACATATTATATTCATTTGGGTCAAGATAATATGTGTATAATGGTGGATAGCCGGGTTGGGCCATAGAAGTTATGTGAGTAACCTTTTGGGCATATAAAGCTCATTTATCGGTACCGAAGTGATATCAGATAAAAAGCCATAATAAATTATGGAGACCATCAAATTAAAAGTTGGGGAATATACATTCAATCTAATGGCCAATAATAGTTGGAAGAATGATACACATTTCATTCGAACCGATAAAATGAAATATAGCTAAAACAGTCCAGAAAATACAACTTTCGGGACCAAGTGTACACTCGGGGACATAAAGGGATGACCTCCCACATGAGTGGGGGCCACCCCACGACCTTGAGCTGCAAAATATCAAGGGGATCCGCACCATATCAAGGGGAAAGAGGGTGGAAGTGATTGGAGACCAAGTTGATAGGAAAAGGGGTCCCTCTCCCCCATATTATTGATGAATGAGCCAAAAGAGCTATTCACAACCACCCCAGCCCCTGTCCCTCGTCCAGACCAGATGCATTGAGGAGAGAAGGTCTGCAAAAGACTCCATTTCATCCTCCATACACGCACCAAACCAAGAGGAAGAAGAAGGAGGATAAAAGAGAAGAGAAAAGAGGAGTTTCGGGTGGAGAAAGCTTGTGGTTAGCAAGGTAAGGACTTCATGAATCCCATTTCTTCTCCTTAATCATATTTCACACTCCTAGGATAGTTCTACACATGTAAAAGTGTAGAATGGGGGTTGAAGGGTTGGCTTATACCCAAAACGAACCTTGAGAGACAAGTTGACGGGTTCACCGGAAAATAACCTTCGGGAGGTTATTTGTGGTGATATGGGTTTTATGATGATAAAACCTTGTTATTAACTTGTATAAGGTACTTCAAGAACTTTCACGGAGTTGAAAGAGTTGCCGGAGTTGTCGCCGGAGTTCATTGAAGTTCACCAGAGTTTCACCGGAGCTCAATCGGGAAGGGCTAGAACTCCATAAGCTTCATTAAGGTGAGAAGACGGCTATATGCCTTATAACTCTTGATTGAGGCATGAGATTACCTAAAGTAATCAAGGATATGTTTTACGGAATGATTAAAGTTAATCAAGTATGAGCTTATGCCATGAATATATATAAAACAAAGTTGAAAGGCATGTTTGTATGTTTGGTGATTACAAATGTGATAACTTATTATGTACAATGATCCAGGGGTCCAAAATGGTATTTTTGGATCAAGGACTTCAAGTAGAATGTGCATATAAAATTTCACGTTAATCGGACTTCGTTTGGGCGGTCAAACGGGCGTTGACCGCCGAGACAAGGGTGATACCCGACCGGGTAAGATGGATACCCGACCGGGTATTGATTAAAAATGGCTCCAGAAGCCACTGCCACACTAGACCCGACCGGGTAAGGTCATGGACCCGACCGGGTCTCAAGTAAAGTTGTTTCCAGGGGCTTCTGACCCGTCCTACCCGACCGGGTAAGGTGGATACCCGACCGGGTATTGGTTTATACTCAAAACGGGTAGCTTTTGAGTAGGATAACGTGGACCGATCAGGTGGGACCCGTCCACGTTGGTTACTAAGGATTATTATATGACTATAGGACTAGGTATTGTCCATAGTTAAGTGAATGAAAGGTTAGCCATATCCAGGTTAGGGTTTGGTTAGAAATAAGGGTGAGGTTGAGCATCCTCGGGACGGTAAATGATCCCAAAACTCGGTGAGGTTGAGTATCCTCGGGACGGTAAACAATCCCAGAAACTCGGTGAGGTTGAGTATCCTCGGGACGGTAAACAATCCCAGAAACTCGGTGAGGTTGAGTATCCTCGGGACGGTAAACAATCCCAGAAACTCGGTGAGGTTGAGTATCCTCGGGACGGTAAACAATCCCAGAAACTCGGTGGGGTTGAGCATCCTCGGGACGGTAAACAATCCCAGAAACTCGGTGAGGTTGAGTATCCTCGGGACGGTAAACAATCCCAGAAACTCGGTGGGGTTGAGCATCCCCGGGAGGGTAAACACTCCTGAAACTCGGTAGGATATTATGAAGGTAGAATGTAGCTCTCAAGCTAGGCATTCAGGAATGGAAAAGGGATAGGTTGGGAAGTACCTTATCTCTAAAAGACTCTTTGTGATAAAACGACCTACGGATCAAGTATTTTACAAGTATATACAGTATGTATTATCTTGGGAACGGGGGTAACAACGGTTACACCTATAAGTATATGTATCACCCTATTTTTGGGTCTCGTGTCTGAAACATTAGTTATTCCTCATATAGCCTGCTTGTCACTAGTACTTCTATGGAGTACTGACCCCTTCGGGGGCCCTCACATTTTTCAGGTTGAGGCTAGAGTCCTACTACCTGCACCTTTGCCTAGGGTGATTGATCAAGGAGGAAGACGTGGTTCGTGCTTCCATTCTCATTTGAAATAATGCAACTGCTCATGGATATTTTTAACAATGTTTTCTATTAAAACATTTGGGGGGCCTGCGTGCCCGTATTTGCCACGTGTGGCTAAGTATCAAACATATCTTATTTTCCGCATTTGTTTGACTAATATATATTGATGTTGATTGTATGGGTTTACTAATCGGTTTGGCAAAAGAATCTAACGGACGCCTTGTATGATCTGATAAGAATGAACTACGTTGTTCTTATTGGGTTGTACGGCGGTTGTCTACGTGGCGCGGACGCGGTCCGGGGCGTGACAATTAAGTGGTATCAGAGCCAGGTTTTTCTAAACTATATAATTAACCTCTCAATATAGGATCATCAAAAAGTTTTGAACAAAACCATGAGCAAAAGTTTTTGTACTTAAGGAACCGTTGGAAACCAAATTATTGACCTCTTATTGTTAAGACGGTACCCTTAACAGTTTGTTGGCCATAATGTTGGACCAAGTGGTGTCTTTTGTACTATTCCGTCAATCGACATTGATACGAGTCTAACGGCTCATTCCAAATTTCTTTCAGAAATGGAGGGTAGACGCATGGGTACGAGGAACAACCCGAGAGGGCAAACTCCGGTGACGTCCGAAGGGGTTAGCCAGGTTGCATCTCGGGGCGCGAGAGGCGGTAGGAGAGGCCGTGGAGGCCGTGGAGGCCGTGGAGGCCGGGGAGGTCATCGGGCTCAAACCGTGAGCGATGGCCATGTTAGCTCGGTGCATGGGACTCACACCGAGGATTACGACTCTACATATGTTCCCGAGACGGAACATGAGGAGACCCCATATGATGGGGGTGATACGTACACCGATGATGATGACAATGATGAGAGTGATGCCAAATTCGCCCAGATGTGTGAATTGTTTGAGTGGTATCAAAAGGAAAAGCTGAGGCGAGATCTTAGGCGCCAAGCTAGGCGTGCCTCTCAGGGGGCTTCAGGTCACGGGAGCCGGGGGGCATCCGTGGCTACACCTGTGGCGTCACAGGGAGTACAGGGCGGAGGTTTTTGTGTAAGAGTCTCCAAATACCTCAAGGAGGCTAGGGCCTTGGGGTGTAAGTCATTTGATGGCAAAGGCGACATATCTGTGGCTGCTGATTGGATCAAGAAACTGAACGAGGCTGCTAGGGATATGCAGATCGGGCTTGATATAAAGCTAACGATTGCTACCAGGCTACTGGAGGGGGTAGCTGCTGTATGGTGGGAAGGCGTGGAAGGAAAGTTCCACGGTGAGACCACCTGGGAGAGATTCGAAGTAGAGTTCTATAACCAGTACTACTCCGAATTTGAGAAGAATCAGAAAAGGAAGGAATACATGACTTTGACACAGGAGGATGGGTGCTCGGTAAGGCAATTGGAACAGAGGTTCCGGGACTTGGCACGATACATACCTGAGTACGCCATGGATGAGAACCGCATGGCTAATCACTTCTGGGATACCCTACAGTTGGATATCCGTGATAGGGCCACCTACAATCATCACATGACCTTTAGTGAGATTGTGGATCAAGGGCTACTTGGGGAAGCCAAGTGGAATGAAAGGAAGAAGAGAGACGCCGAAGAGGCGAAGAAGAGGAGATGGGGAAATTCTGGACCCCAAGACCATTCTCGGAAACATCACGCCGGGAATGGAAGTTCATTTAGGGCGCCGGAACCACCGGCAAAGAAGAGCAAGGGTCCAGGAGGGCAAGGGCACAGCTCGGAAAGCGTAAGGCCACCGAGGTGTCTAAACTGTAACAAGAATCATGCCGGGAAATGCAATGCACCACCCCGGTGCTACAAGTGTGGTAGTACTAGTCACCTCAAGCTTTCTTGCCCAATGTTGAATGGAGGGGGACCATCGGGGGCTATGGAAGGACCTACGGCTAGTAGGGGACGTGCGGGACCATCACAGGCCGGCACGGGAAGGGGCGGACCTACGGCGAGCAATGCCGCGTCCGTTAACCAAGGGAGGACCCAGGCACGTGTGTATGCAATGACCGAGGCGGATGCGCGAGCAAACCCGGACTCTGTTGCAGGTAATGTACTAGACCTTATATGTTTCTAGGCTTATATTAAAGTTATAAGTCCTAGGGGTCAATTGCAAACTGACTTAGGGTCGAATCGGGGGAAATTCAACGAAACCGGGCTGATACCCGACCGGGTAAGACGGGTCACCCGACCGGGTCTACCGAGATTCTGGCCTGGTAAACCCACTGGAACGGATACCTGACTGGGTATAGTAGGCTACCCGCCCGGGTATGATGGAATTTTATACCCGCCGGCTTCTGGAATGGATACCCGACCGGGTACATCAGGTTACCCGACCGGGTTTGCCAAATTTCCATACCCGTTGGTGTTACCAGACCGGGTATAACAAGAGGGATGTCTCTGGATTGGATACCCGACCGGGTACGAAGCTGTACCCGACCGGGTATTGCTATATATTTTTAAGTACGGACTTTTTCGGGGGCCTACAATTCAATTTTGGTAGGCAAAGTACCTTACATGACTTATAAATGTAGGAACGTTAAAGATTAATGGAAGGGATGCGAGGATCCTTATCGATACGGGAGCACAACGTTCATTCGTTAGTGAGGTGTTTGCCATGGATTTAGGCACATCTTTAACACCAATGACGCAAACCCTATTGGTGTCTACGCCTCTAGGGGATGACGTCGAACGAAATGACTACTATCCTTCATGTGATGTGGAGATAGGGGAGCACTGTCTAAAGGGGGACTTCGTACCACTAGCCATGCTTGAGTTTGATGCCATACTTGGCATGGATTGGCTTGAAAAGCACCATGCAAAGGTAGATTGCTACACCAAGGTGTTAGAACTCAAGGATGGTGAAGGAAATACTGTATGTTTCAAGGGAGATAGAGGAAAATTCAATCCTTGCATCATATCGACCATAAGAGCAAGGCGTATGATGAGGAAGGGATGTCAAGCTTACTTAGCCTATGTCATAGGCAAGGAAGGCAAAGGGAAGAGTATCACGGAAGTGAAGGTGGTGAGCGAGTATCCGGAGGTGTTCCCTGAAGAGCTACCGGGACTCCCACCCGATCGGGAGATCGAGTTTGAGATCGAGATTGAACCAGGCACCAAACCCATCTCAATTCCTCCGTATCGAATGGCACCGGCTGAACTTCAAGAGTTGAAAGTTCAATTGGAAGAGTTACTAGATAACGGGTTCATTAGACCAAGTCATTCACCATGGGGAGCACCTGTACTCTTTGTAAAGAAGAAGGATGGCACAATGAGAATGTGTATCGACTACCGTCAATTGAACAAGGTCACGATAAAGAACAAATATCCTTTGCCAAGGATTGACGACTTGTTTGATCAATTGCGGGGGGCAACCGTGTTCTCCAAGATCGACTTGAGGTCGGGATACCATCAACTAAAGATCAAGGAGAGTGACATACCCAAAAGTGCATTCCGTACAAGGTATGGTCACTATGAGTTCCTAGTGATGTCGTTCGGGCTTACAAATGCCCCCGCGGCATTCATGGACCTCATGAACCGGGTATTTCATCAATACTTGGACCAATTCGTCATAGTGTTCATTGATGACATTTTGATATACTCCAAGAACGAAGAAGAACACGAGAAACATCTAAGGCTCGTACTTGGAACACTGCGGGAGAAGCAACTCTTTGCCAAATTCTCTAAGTGTGAATTTTGGCTTGGGGAGATCGGTTTTCTCGGGCACGTGGTATCAGGTTCGGGCATTTCAGTTGATAACTTGAAGATTGAAGCAGTCACTAATTGGGAGAGGCCCAAGAATGTGAAGGAAATAAGGAGTTTCCTTGGTTTGGCGGGGTATTACCGCAAATTCGTGGAGAAGTTCTCCGTAATAGCATCTCCACTCACGAAGCTCACCAAAAAGGGAGCTAAGTTTGTGTGGGATGACAAGTGTGAGAAGGGGTTTCTTGAGCTAAAGAAACGGTTGACTGAAGCACCAGTACTTGCTCTACCCGTGCAAGGGTTGGGGTATGACATCTATAGCGATGCTAGCATCCAGGGGCTTGGGTGCGTACTGATGCAATCGGGGAAGGTAATTGCTTATGCTTCTCGGCAACTGAGGAAGCATGAAGTGAATTACCCCACACATGACCTTGAGCTAGGAGCTGTGGTATTTGCTTTGAAGATTTGGAGGCATTACCTTTACGGTGAGGTGTGTCACATCTATACTGATCACAAAAGTTTGAAGTACGTGTTCACTCAGAAAGAGTTGAACATGAGGCAGAGAAGATGGATGGAGTTAATCAAGGATTACAACTTGATCATAGATTATCATCCAGGGAAGGCTAACGTGGTTGCTGATGCTCTCAGTAGGAAAAGTTCATCAGGAGTCTTACTCACATGCTTACGAGCATTGAGGGCACACGTGGAGGTATCCACGAATGGGGCCTTATTGGCCAGATTTGAGGTGAGACCCACCCTATTAGACGAAATCAGAACGCGTCAAGGCAATGACGAGGAAATTCAGAAAATCCGGGAATGGATGCTGGTGGGACCCGTCGAGGGTTTCCGTGAGAGAGAGGATGGACTCCTACTATTCAAGGAGCGAGTGTGTGTGCCGTCAGATGAGGAGCTCCGAAAATCTATTCTTGAGGAGGCTCACTCATCTGCGTATGCCATGCACCCAGGTGGAACAAAGATGTACCGGGACTTGAAGGAAAGATACTGGTGGTCGGGGATGAAGAGAGAGATTGCTGAATATGTGAGTCGTTGCCTTACCTGTCAGCAGGTTAAGGCAGAGCACCAGCACCCGGCAGGGTTATTACAGCCACTTACCATCCCAGAATGGAAGTGGGAGCATGTTACTATGGACTTTGTGGTAGGTCTGCCACGGACGGTTAGGAACTACGACGCAGTATGGGTGGTGGTTGATAGGCTGACCAAAAGTGCTCATTTCCTACCTATCAACACTACTTATACGCTTGAGCGACTGGCCAAGTTGTATACAGATGAGATCGTGAGACTGCATGGGGTTCCGGTTACTATAGTGTCGGATAGAGACCCACGGTTCACATCAAGGTTTTGGCCTAAGTTCCAGGAATCCATGGGAACAAAGTTGAGGTTTAGCACAGCTTTCCATCCTCAAACGGATGGGCAATCTGAACGGGTGATTCAGATTTTGGAGGACATGTTGAGGGCATGTGCCTTAGAGTTCCAAGGAAGTTGGGACAACCAGTTGGCTTTAGTAGAATTCGCCTATAACAACAGTTATCAGGCAAGTATAGGCATGCCTCCATACGAGGCATTGTATGGGAGGAAATGTCGGACACCTTTATGTTGGGATGAGGTTGGCGAGGCCAGGCTCGAGGGTACTGAGCTAGTTGAGATCACTAAGGAGAAGGTGAAGGTTATCCGGGATAGACTAAAGGCTGCCCAAGATCGGCAGAAGAGCTATGCAGATAAACGACGAAGGACATTGGAGTTCGAGGTCGGCGATGAGGTATTTCTGAGGGTGTCGCCTTGGAAAGGGATCATCAGGTTCCTTAGTCGGGGTAAGCTTAACCCACGTTACATCGGCCCATTCAAAATCATGGAAAGGATTGGGGTTGTGGCGTATCGACTTCAATTAACTCCAGAGTTAGAAAAGATTCATAATGTATTTCATGTTTCTATGCTCAAGAAGTATGTACGGGACCCGTCACATATTCTTGAGAAACCACCGGTGGAAATCCGGGAAGACCTTCACTATGCGGTGCAGCCGGTAAAGATCATGGACCGACAGGTAAAGAAGCTAAGGAGCAAAGAGGTACCGACGGTGAAGGTACTTTGGAAGAGTGATCGTGTAGAGGAGCAAACTTGGGAAGTGGAGACCCTGATGAGGGAACAATATCCATTTCTGTTTGACTAGACACGTGGATTTCGGGGACGAAATCCCAAATAAGGGGGGTAGAACTTGTAACACCGCCCCCAAGTATTTGTACTTTATCAAATTATGTATGGAACCCAAGAAATGAATAAACGCATTTTACGTGATTGTGAAATTTTATCATTTCTTTTACGTGAATAGTAAAATTCACGTGGGGCCCACACCGGAAGTGGGGGCCGCCCGATATTATCGGGACCACATATTATATTCATTTGGGTCAAGATAATATGTGTATAATGGTGGATAGCCGGGTTGGGCCATAGAAGTTATGTGAGTAACCTTTTGGGCATATAAAGCTCATTTATCGGTACCGAAGTGATATCAGATAAAAAGCCATAATAAATTATGGAGACCATCAAATTAAAAGTTGGGGAATATACATTCAATCTAATGGCCAATAATAGTTGGAAGAATGATACACATTTCATTCGAACCGATAAAATGAAATATAGCTAAAACAGTCCAGAAAATACAACTTTCGGGACCAAGTGTACACTCGGGGACATAAAGGGATGACCTCCCACATGAGTGGGGGCCACCCCACGACCTTGAGCTGCAAAATATCAAGGGGATCCGCACCATATCAAGGGGAAAGAGGGTGGAAGTGATTGGAGACCAAGTTGATAGGAAAAGGGGTCCCTCTCCCCCATATTATTGATGAATGAGCCAAAAGAGCTATTCACAACCACCCCAGCCCCTGTCCCTCGTCCAGACCAGATGCATTGAGGAGAGAAGGTCTGCAAAAGACTCCATTTCATCCTCCATACACGCACCAAACCAAGAGGAAGAAGAAGGAGGATAAAAGAGAAGAGAAAAGAGGAGTTTCGGGTGGAGAAAGCTTGTGGTTAGCAAGGTAAGGACTTCATGAATCCCATTTCTTCTCCTTAATCATATTTCACACTCCTAGGATAGTTCTACACATGTAAAAGTGTAGAATGGGGGTTGAAGGGTTGGCTTATACCCAAAACGAACCTTGAGAGACAAGTTGACGGGTTCACCGGAAAATAACCTTCGGGAGGTTATTTGTGGTGATATGGGTTTTATGATGATAAAACCTTGTTATTAACTTGTATAAGGTACTTCAAGAACTTTCACGGAGTTGAAAGAGTTGCCGGAGTTGTCGCCGGAGTTCATTGAAGTTCACCAGAGTTTCACCGGAGCTCAATCGGGAAGGGCTAGAACTCCATAAGCTTCATTAAGGTGAGAAGACGGCTATATGCCTTATAACTCTTGATTGAGGCATGAGATTACCTAAAGTAATCAAGGATATGTTTTACGGAATGATTAAAGTTAATCAAGTATGAGCTTATGCCATGAATATATATAAAACAAAGTTGAAAGGCATGTTTGTATGTTTGGTGATTACAAATGTGATAACTTATTATGTACAATGATCCAGGGGTCCAAAATGGTATTTTTGGATCAAGGACTTCAAGTAGAATGTGCATATAAAATTTCACGTTAATCGGACTTCGTTTGGGCGGTCAAACGGGCGTTGACCGCCGAGACAAGGGTGATACCCGACCGGGTAAGATGGATACCCGACCGGGTATTGATTAAAAATGGCTCCAGAAGCCACTGCCACACTAGACCCGACCGGGTAAGGTCATGGACCCGACCGGGTCTCAAGTAAAGTTGTTTCCAGGGGCTTCTGACCCGTCCTACCCGACCGGGTAAGGTGGATACCCGACCGGGTATTGGTTTATACTCAAAACGGGTAGCTTTTGAGTAGGATAACGTGGACCGATCAGGTGGGACCCGTCCACGTTGGTTACTAAGGATTATTATATGACTATAGGACTAGGTATTGTCCATAGTTAAGTGAATGAAAGGTTAGCCATATCCAGGTTAGGGTTTGGTTAGAAATAAGGGTGAGGTTGAGCATCCTCGGGACGGTAAATGATCCCAAAACTCGGTGAGGTTGAGTATCCTCGGGACGGTAAACAATCCCAGAAACTCGGTGAGGTTGAGTATCCTCGGGACGGTAAACAATCCCAGAAACTCGGTGAGGTTGAGTATCCTCGGGACGGTAAACAATCCCAGAAACTCGGTGAGGTTGAGTATCCTCGGGACGGTAAACAATCCCAGAAACTCGGTGGGGTTGAGCATCCTCGGGACGGTAAACAATCCCAGAAACTCGGTGAGGTTGAGTATCCTCGGGACGGTAAACAATCCCAGAAACTCGGTGGGGTTGAGCATCCCCGGGAGGGTAAACACTCCTGAAACTCGGTAGGATATTATGAAGGTAGAATGTAGCTCTCAAGCTAGGCATTCAGGAATGGAAAAGGGATAGGTTGGGAAGTACCTTATCTCTAAAAGACTCTTTGTGATAAAACGACCTACGGATCAAGTATTTTACAAGTATATACAGTATGTATTATCTTGGGAACGGGGTAACAACGGTTACACCTATAAGTATATGTATCACCCTATTTTTGGGTCTCGTGTCTGAAACATTAGTTATTCCTCATATAGCCTGCTTGTCACTAGTACTTCTATGGAGTACTGACCCCTTCGGGGGCCCTCACATTTTTCAGGTTGAGGCTAGAGTCCTACTACCTGCACCTTTGCCTAGGGTGATTGATCAAGGAGGAAGACGTGGTTCGTGCTTCCATTCTCATTTGAAATAATGCAACTGCTCATGGATATTTTTAACAATGTTTTCTATTAAAACATTTGGGGGGCCTGCGTGCCCGTATTTGCCACGTGTGGCTAAGTATCAAACATATCTTATTTTCCGCATTTGTTTGACTAATATATATTGATGTTGATTGTATGGGTTTACTAATCGGTTTGGCAAAAGAATCTAACGGACGCCTTGTATGATCTGATAAGAATGAACTACGTTGTTCTTATTGGGTTGTACGGCGGTTGTCTACGTGGCGCGGACGCGGTCCGGGGCGTGACACTGCATGAATGTCCATTTCATCGAGGTCTTTCGTGTGCCTTATCTGTGAGCTCAGCTTCTTCCAGTCAGCTCCAAGAGAAGATAGAAATCTCACGTTCAGTTCCATGTTTGACTTGTGCACGCCAATCTTTCTCATCTCATTTATCAGTTGCAGGAATCTGAGGTAGGTGTCCTCGAGTGATTCTCCAAGTTTGGCTTTGAACGAGTCGTAAGCAGTGAATGTGCTAGCTTTCTTCGCCTTTACTCCGATCTCAGTGCCTTGCATGATCTTGAAGATCTCATCCCACATTTCTTTTGCAGTTGACATGCTGTCAATCTGCATATAGATGTCGTTCGGGATGGCCTGCAACAAGTAGGTCTTGGCAATGAGATCTGCACGGAGTCTTGCTCTGTCCTCGTCATCATATTCATCAACAGTCTTTGGTCTCCACTCAATCTCAACAGGTGGATTGTTTCCGTTATCTCTCTCAACTGCTATCATCAATTGTGCAGGTCCATTTGTGATAGAGTCAAGAAGACCTGAGGATTGGTCCTTGCTTTCAAGAAAATTTAAGAATCTGTTCTTCCATACGTTGTACTCACCCCTTCGTAGGATTGGGGGTCTTGTATCATTTCCGATTGATAAAGCATCCATCTTAAAATTTGATCGGGCTGATCAGTTGATTGAATAGGTTCTGTTTTGTTGTTTGGGTCTTCAGTCAGATGTCTTTGTTCTGGCTGCAAAGTGTCAAAGGTATTGAAGGATCGCTCAACTTCACTAAGATCGCTCAACTTTACAAACAATCTCTCAACTTTACAAAAGATCGCTCAAGTTTACAAAAGATTGCTCAACTTATAAAAAGATCGCTCAACTTAGCAAAAGATCTCTCAACTTCTAAAAGATCGCTCAACTCTTAAAAGATCGCTCAACTTTACAAAAGATTGCTCAACTTTACTAACAATCTCTCAACTTAACAAACAATCTCTCAACTTTAAAAAAAATCTCTCAACTTGTAAAAATATCGCTCAACTCCAGAAAATCTCTCAAGTCCAAAATGGCGCAACTTAAGGATCGCTCAGGTCCAAATCGCGCAAGTCAAGAATAGCGCAAGTGTATTTGCGTGAAGTAGAAAACGCGCAAGATGATCGCTCTATCTGCAAAGAAGATGGCGCAAGTCCAGAATCGCGCAGGGAGTGTTTGCGCGAAATCTGAGATTGCGCAGGAGTCGTTGCGCAAAATCTGAGAAGCTTGAAATCGCGCAGATGGCACGTTGCGCGAACCTGTTCTTCTTCCCAGCGAGTTGCGCTAAATGTCAGAATCGCTCAACTTCTGCCTGACCTGTACGCCAAATTTTAGATCGAGATTTTTCACAGAAGTGATCCCAGCAAGCCTAGAAACACTTTCCTTCAACCATTTTCCTGCAAAAACAACAATAAAAATAGAACAGAAGATCGCTCAAGTGCGAAACTTCAACGGTGAAGAAACGCGCAAGTGGGTTTTTCCAGCTTTCAATCGATCGATCAGCTCCGGCTCTGATACCAGATGTTAGGTCCCTGTTTTCTAATCTAGAATATGTATGTATGGAAGATAGATCTGGGAATGAAGCTTTCCATTGAATGATGAAGAAGTTTACAGAATGATGAACAATTTAGCGTAAAACTTCTATCACCGATTTAGGCACTGCGGCACTAGGAATGTTTTTAAAAGCTTAACCTAGCCTTTCCCTTAAGGCATATATATAGCCTGACGGGAAAGGTAGGTTTTACAATCATTTGGGCTCCTTTTCCTAGGAGGCCCATACCTAAAAAGGTATAAAACCTTTATTACATAATTGCCTTAAAAGGCCTATTCATTATTCTAGCTAATCTATTAAATTAAGATGCTAAATATAAAGAGCTAAGAAACATTGATCACAATATAATGAAAATATCTCTAACAAATCTTCTAAAATACACATGCCATAGTGATAAAATGCAACATATGAACTACTAGAGTGCATTTGCAACATCGATAAGATGCAGTATGAACATCTAAAGTATACATATCGTCTTACTAAAGAGCAATATATGAGCTTCTAAAATGCACATGTCATAATCATAAAATGCAAGATATTAACTACTAAAATGCAACGTAGACATATGCTATCACTATGTAGTCTAATATAAGTTATGGAGACATTGTAAATATATAATGTGCATCATGTAACCTTAATATGCACATCCATTAACCTTAATATGTACATCATGTAACCTTAATGTGCAGACACTTCATCCCGTGTTGACATCTTACAAACTAATTAATATGTTAGAAGTTCTAATATAAATTATGCGCACGTTATCAATATATAATGCACATTCCATAACCTTAATATTTTAGGTTTAAAAAATGAAAGATTAATTAGGAAGTGAACAATTCCCAAAATCAAGTACATATTGTCCCTTTAATTTTTGTGAAATTTTGAATAGTTCCCAAAAGTGACAAGTGAATGATTTCCAAAATCAAGAATAATCGGATCTTTTATTGCAACCTTTGTTGATGGCAAAAAATCCGATCTTAATCCGTGTATGTATGGGTGGTTGGAATAATGGTGGTTGCATTCAACGTAACTTTTTATCTTTCCTTCTTTAATTTGCTAAACACGGGTGGTTGAACTTTTAGTGGTGGGTTAGCTAATTTCTTGGGATATCCTTTTGTATGCGGTTCATTAATTTAAAAGGTTAATTTACCTTGTTGTCCTTGCTTACTATTTACTAATTGTGCTTATTAGTTGTCCATCCGTTTTTAGTTCCATGTATTTCACCATAGGGAATGCTTCAGTGGTCTATTATATGGATAGCCTTTGATTTGTCCAATTTGAACGTACATGATGAATTTGTATTTTGTACGGGAAGTCTTATTTGTATGTGATCTCTACCCTATATATATATATATATATATATATATATATATATATATATATATATATATATATATATATATATATATATAGGGTATACCTTACCGGAAGATAAGGTATTTTTTGGAAGATAACTGCACCCTTTATATACATATAAAACGCAGTTATCTTCCAAAAATCGTTTGACTTCCTTCCCGATTGAATTTTTTGCTGAAATTTGGTATGGATGTACTAGACTAGATGACGAACATGCTCAAAAAAATTCATCAAAAAATTCAACCGGGAAGGCCCTCAAAACGCGGAGGCCGCACGGAGGCTCTGGTAAGGTATACCTTACCGGAAAGATTTCATATATATATATATATATATATATATATATAGGGGAGGGTTCCAGTGAGAATGAGCTCTTAGGAGAGAAATGAGAATAAAATCTAACCAATTATTTGATTAATCTAATGGCCACGATCAAGATGTCATGATCCTTGATTTTTGGTAACAATTAATGAGTTTAGAAAGGAATTCGGAACATTAATTGCTGGCAGGGCACTTATGTCAAAGCACTAAGCAAAACAGTTACACGCATGTTTATATTTTTGGATGTTTCCTGAGAATTAGGAAATCTAATTTCCACTTGAGACGTCCTCATATCTTATTTTCTAGAGTATGGACGTGTTGTGTTTTAATTTGGCTAGCAAGATTACAAATTTTAATTCTTCAATTTTAGTATGTCAAATTTTTCGTATTAAATATTTGAATCAGTGCACTTTTATTGAAAATGCTATGCACTTTTGTAAATAGTTTACGCACTTTAGTTATTTAGTTGATGCAAAATTATCTAAATAGCTTTGCATTTCATTTATGATTTATTGCTCCGGATTTAGTTTGCACTTTCTATAACATTAATGAAGTAGTGCATATATATCCATGTCTTAAACAAAATGAATAGAAATATACAAATATAAACTATAAACTATCATGTGTATTTTAAATATATATATAAAAGTGCATTATTACACTAGAGTTTCTAAAGTCCTACTATACATTAACACTCTTTTGCAAAATGAATGCACTTTTACCAAGTTCATTATAAATATAAATAAAAGTGCACTATTATATCACATTTTCTAAAATAAAGTGCATTATTTTCACTTAGAGAGTGCACATATATGTATTTCCCTATTATACACAAGAAGTTGACATAATACAAATAAAAAGAGAGTGCATTATTCTTTTCAACACGATGCAATAAAAAACGTCATTAAAAATTTAATTTTCTAAAATGCAAATAAAAATGGATGTAAAGAGAACCTGTCCAAAGAATAGTGTACTATTATATTTATTATTATTGCGTATTGTCATATTTATTGTGATGCTAATATAATTTTTGAAGTGCATTTGAAATTAGGAATTGTGCACACGTGGTTTTTGTAGTGCACAGAATGTTGTTGGTTTGCAAGAAATACTACAATTTGGTTAAACAACAACACTAACGAGTATTATTAGATGAATATTTTATTTATATTTAAACTTTGATTTTTTAGAATGCACTTTTAATGATCTATTTCAAAAGTAAATATTTTTTAATTAATTTTCTAAGTTTTGTTACTATTTGTGAAAGAATCGTTTGGATTTTATTGTGCACCACTAACGTTTGTGGCTTCCTATAGTTAATACTTCGTATGAAAGAAGATGAATCACGGTGCTGAAATCCATGCATGAGATAATAAATTAAAGTATCAAAAACTTTGGGAGAAGTTATGGAAAGAATCGTTTCTCATTAATAGATTAAGCAAATCTCTAATTTGTCCTCAACTAAAAAAGAAACGGAAGATTAAAAAAATCAAATCTAAGGGATGTAATTCATTCTCATTTCTCTCCTAAGATGTCTTTCTCACTTGATCATAAATCTATATATATATATATATATATATATATATATATACTAGCGAGGGACGCGCTTTGCGCGACGGCAGGTGCCCAACGTTTGATAATATGGAAAAACTGCTCCGCATAAAATAGGAACGCAGATACAGCAAAAATAAGGCAAGAGTAATTCGATGTCATAAACACACAAAATGTTGGGAGTTTAAACTACTGGCAGATTGATGGCCCCTTAAAGTAAACAAAAATAACATCAAAGCATATAGCTGGGGCATGACAGTTTGTTAAATACTGCTTCAAAAGTGTAGGTGCAAAAAAAAAACAGCAAACACCAAAGTGAAGGGATAGCTTAGAATTTGGGTGGAGTGAACTTAAGGGACTTCAGCAAACTCAGGGCGGACAGCGCTACGTATTTCATACACATGTGGGTTGGTTGGGAGGTTTTCCACCCCGCATGACGAAATCACAAGCATTAGTGCCTGACCCCTGCCATGTCTAACGAAGAAGAGTGTGGAACGGCGCTTCAATTCGAAAGTTGTCTTAATCTGGTGCCGCAGTGATTGGTTTCCAATGACACAGTAAGTATCAGCGTCGCCATAGAAGATCCGAACACGATCCCTCATGTCGCTGCATGACTGTAGGAAGGCTTCACAGCATACCTGCAATGGGATGGTTCAAGTTTTGTTGCATAAAAACCACTGAAAAGAAGACTGTGGAATATGTAAAATTGCATGCAACGGTCATCTATGTGTGATGTCTAAGACATGAAAATATGTAGTGTTCATGTTATTTTGGCCGGTGTGTTTGTGCAGTACTTAACTGGAGTGGAATTTTTAATAAAGGGAACAAAGAAGTATAAAGAAATAGATATCAGATATTAATGAATGTATGACGGCACATACCTTACTCGTTTTTTTGGGCACAAAGAGAAAGGATGGCTGACAATACAACTGATTGTATGAATAATCTTTGAAAGAAGACTCAACATAGACAAGGAAATCATCTGTAATAAACAAAAGTCGATATTGTGAAGTGGTGCAAGGGAGATTTAACAAAATGGTACATCATATGAATTGTAGCCAGGTATGTGAAGGCAGAAGAACAAAGTGGGGGTGAATGAGAGGTGTGGAAGTAAAGCGGAGACTGTATCAGTGTACCTGGGGTATGCAACGGATTTGAAACGCCAATGGGTTTGCCAGCCAAGTTAAGAGAAAATCCTAGGTTGTCAAACATGAATAGTTCAAAAGTAAAGTTTCAGACATGTCTCAGGAGAGCATATGCGCCAAAGTCAATATTATTTTCGATAAACACGTTAGCAAAGCCGTCAGTCAAAGTGCAATTGTTGAAGTCAACATCCCATGAGGTTGTTCCATAGATAAGGCGCGCATAGGGGCGCATATGTTCTAACAAATGCCTGTGCATGCATGGAGGGATTTTCTGGACAATAATGGAGCGAAATAAAAAATATTAACATGAAGGTGAGCAGGTATGGGGTAAAAATAAGAGGTAATCGGTAATTGTATAAAAAGGAGCATACAGCCAGGTCAATAGCAACGATGTGAAGGTGAAACCAAACGACGTTGAATTGAAGCACGTCTGGAAAATGGATGTCATGACTTTTCGGGCAGCCTGTGTGATTGAACAATAATAAGTAAAAGAGCATGCATTATAAAAACGCACGAACAACCCCGGCTGATAAAGTAGTATTATAGACTAATGATATTGCATAATGAAAAGTCTACATAAAATGTTTGGCTCCCTTTTGATATTTTATAATGAAAAGTCTACATAAAATGTTTGGATATGATATAAAGTACCATTATAGTAAAATGGTTTGAAACACACATTAGTAGGTAACTAAATGGTTTATCAGCATATAACCTGGCAGACGGGGAATAAACAGCATGAAAAGGTTAAACACATTAAATGTATTGAAAAACTAATGGTAGATTGTATGTAGTCTTTTTTACCAAAACACACATTAAAATGGGCAAAACTAAAGGTTATTAAAAACATTATGAAAAGTCTACTATTTTATAAAGTATATGATGTAACTGCTGATCCAAACATTATGATATTACATAATGAAACGTCTACATAAATATAACCATGTTATTATAAAAACGCATTGCAAATAATTCCAAACAACAATTGCAGTTTTTTTTACATAAAAAAAAATTGTAGACCTTGATATGTGTAGAAAGGGTTTTTTTTATCAACCGTGTTTAAAGAAATAATGAGAATGACATAGATGAATGCATTTAATGGTAAGAGGACGACAATTATATTAATAAACCCAGGTTCGTAGTTGGGCAGGGTGGGGGGAGCGTGCATGTAAAGAACCTGTAATTGGAGGCAAGAAGGAGCCCCTGCGCACAAAATGGAGAAGCTTGTACTGAAGTTCATCCTTATTCCTGAAGTATTTTGGCAGACGCCTCCAGTAGCCGGAAACTTGCAAGAATCGCTTCCACTCGTGACTGGTTTCGCAGTTCTCCTCACCCATGCGGCTCTGTGTAACCACAGCAACCTTCAGTCTTCTCCCATGGACTGTCCTGATGAAGTATGTAAGAGTTTCAACCTGATTGGGATGCCCTTCTCTTTCAACGACACAAGAGCTGAGCAAATCCATAGACCCTGAAAGTAACAAACGCATGAGTAAAATATATGCATGCAATCCCAGTGGGAAAGAACATATAAAATCGTTGGAACAGTCGGTAGAGGAGGTTTGAATTTGGGGACAGACGCAAGTGGATATGTGTAAACAGCAAGAAAGATAGTGAGTTGTTGCGGAAGATTATACCTGCTTGGCTGGGATGGAGGCGGAATAGCGACGACGTGCGTACGGAGAGAAGAAGGGTGGGAGATACGAAGGTTGGGAAGACAGGGAAAGCGAAGAGGCAGAGTCGCAGAGAGAGTAGGAGTGGCGGTGGCAGTTGGTACGGTACTATAAAGGATGAAGGGGTGGTGGGTGAATTACTAAAGTGTGTTTTGGTTTTGCCAAAAACGAGTAATTTAAACAATTATTATTTTGAAATATAATGTATGTAAATATAGAAGGTCAAAATTTTAAAAATAGTTACCCGCAAAGAATGTGTGACTAATTTTTATGTTTGAAGAGCTTATTTGGTAACATTTAAATCAGATGAATTGGCTGAGTTTACTGAATTTGAGGAAGAATTATATTTATAATATGTGTTATTAATAAATTAAATAAATAATTATATGGAAAAATAGCTGAAATGATAATCTAAAGTGGGTGCAGGTAAAACAGATAGAAAAATAACGCTAACCTTAAGTGGTCTGTTTATTATATATTTCTGTGCGTTAAATCAAAATTTATGCGTTTTTGAAAAAGTTGGTTGGCTAGACTGGTAGGACGAAAATTAAACATATTTATTTTGTATTATGAACTGAGTAGTTTGCATTTGAGTTTGTAAGGGTAAGTTGGGGTAATATTGAACATATAATAACGGAATCATGAGTAATAATTGAATTGGAGTTGTAATTTATTTGGACCTAATTTTAAAATTATCTATGTTTAAAAAACCGACCCAACCCGACTGGGTTGACCCGGAACCCGGTGACCCGGACATAAAACATGTTCGTTTTTTTCAAAACTTGGAAATGGTCAAAAACCGGAAAAACTCGGCTGACCCGGAAAAACCCGGTCAAGACTCGGACCCAAGAAACCCGGTAAAACCCAGTTTTTGGGTGTTTTTACCAAAAAAAGTAATTTTTTTTTTATTTTTAATTCATTTTTTATACCACTAAAATTACAATTTCAATAACTTTAAAAGAAAAACAATGTAATATATTTATATATTTATTTAAGAATGAACGCCATGCGAAATTATAATATAGATGTTCAATAAAAATAAAAATTTCATTATATATTTTTATAAGATCAATATATACATTGAAATATTATAAGAGTGTATTAAATGTTTAATAAGTAGTATTGTTAGTTGATTATTATGAATAATAAATAGTTTTTATTATAATTTCATATATAATTATATGTTTACTATTATTATATAGACGTATAATCATTGACCGGTTTTCTGGCGTTGACCGGGTTGACCCACCGGGTCCGGATAGACGTATAATCATTGACCGGAACATTGGCATAATAGTAAACAAAGGTGGAAGTTAGGGTGTGTGTGTGCGCTTATAGTTCATCTCTTAAGGGGAAGCGCCCGGGTACAAAACAAAATATTCAAGAGTAGACGATTATACGCGAATCAGTAAACGTACACCAACGTCGATGTCAGGTGTTTAGAGAAGAAACCAAACAATGGTGAACTGGAGAACGTCGGGTAAATGCAGAGGAACATATATCGGGAAATGTACGAGGTTTGAATAAAAACAAAGTAAAATACATAAAACAATCACACATGATAAATGTAATTGCAGTTAAAAAATGAAGATTTGGATGATGGAAGGAGCAGAGGAAATGAACCTGCAGTAACAGACATAGGTGGGCTGCGGTGCACGAAATGAGTTAGCTTGTGTTCAATTTATGTTTTGTTTCGGAAGTTGGCTGGCAGGAACGTGGAATAACCTAAAGTATGGAAGAATTGTTTCCAGTCTTTGCTTGTTTCACAATTAGTTTCTTTCGCATTGTTGTGAGTAATAGCAGCAACTGTAAGCTTCCGGGCGTGCACCGCGAGCATGAAGTATGTAAGTACCTTAGCGCCACAAGGAAGAGGTGCCGATTCAACGCAATATTTGGTAAACAAATCCATTACACCTGTGAATAATAAACAAACAAGGGTAATTAAAACATGGAAACACCATATCAGTTTGAAATGAAGTTAAACACTCTATGAGACAAAGCAGAAGCGAACATAATGTTTGTCTAACTACTATGGTATTAGATGTCCTATGCTTATGTATGGTGCAGTAAATGGACGCTGCAGGTAAAATTTTCAGATCGTTTCATTGTTAATTAGGTAAACTACATTCCTATTTAGATGCATTTGAAGTTCTATTAAAGGGCTTTCATAAGAAAGTTGATGAAAACATATGTCCTTGTAATTACTATTGGAATGACCCTGGTTCAGAATTAAGGGACAAAGCAGCAGAAAAAGTACGCATATTGTCTGGGTATCTGGTCACATAGGTCAGCCATATGCAACTTTGGGTAACCCTGCATTAACAATTGGGCTGTTGGAAATAACTAAGTTATCGACTAAGTTCATTAGTCAAATTGTGCAATGTTTTCCTAGATATCCTTGTATGCATAATGAACATTGCTATCTTACACTACAATGTCAGGCACATCACTTAATTGGTCAGAGTTTTTTTCTAATAATTAAAGCGCTGATGTATGCGTAAGAAGATGAAGAAAATAAATACCTGCGCTAAGGGCTTTGTCTGGCTATCTTATACTCAGATTTCTCCACTTGAGGCTTCATTTCTGCACTGTGATAATGGGTTTAGTGAGTGCTTTGTGAGATAAAGGGGAGGAAAAGGCATAATCGATGTCGTGTATTATGTTGGGGCATCAGGATATTACATAAGTAATAAGCGTTGTTCAATTTGGCTGGTTACCACGTAGAGGCGAAAAGTAAGATTTAAGCAGTCCATTAGGTAAAAGACGATAAAGAAAAATGTAGGAGCTAAAATGGCTAAAATAAGCATAGTAGCTGTTAAATAGAAGAAGATGTATTGTTTTTGTTAATGGGCAGAGGTGTTATTAAATAAGCAGTGCTGTAATGCTGAATGAAGCAAAAGAACGTTATATACCTGTTGGAGACCTGCTTTATGTACACCTGCAGTAGCAAAGGTAGAGGGGGATGTGTTGCGGTAAACACAGGTTTTGTGTGTGTGCAGGAAAAACCATGTATTACTGCATGAAATAATGAAGTGAAACTATGTTTTTCTGAAGTTAACAGACAGTAAAAGGGAACAACTTTAAGAGCCCAACCATTCCATATAAACAAATGATGAGGTATCATGTAGTTTTTAAATTTGTGGTAATGGTTTAATGAGATACGACAAAAAAATAAAAAAAAGGGGGGCAATAAGAAGTCAAGCAGAAAAGGTATGATGTAGTGCATATCAAAGGAGGTTGTGCGCTCAAAACAACAAGTGGATTCAAAGTGAGCAAAATTGGCTGCACAGCGCCATTATGTACAGGAATTTACACTAAACCTGCAAAACATTGTTTGACGGGGCAACTTACAGTGTCGCAAATGTGTAAGGCAGCAGCAAGTAAGGTCATTGTATGACGCATACTGCCAATGACTTACACAAAAGCAACAGGTTGATGGAAAAAGCATATAGGGTGCCCATAGTTTGTTTCGTGTTCCCCTTGTGACATGCACAACCATATTTACATATCAGAGTAGTGTTTGTGCAAAAAAAAAACATGAACGAGTCAGTAATCAGAGGTTGTTGTTTTGGCGCTTATTTGGGCGCCTGCTGATCAGCAACTTATCAGGTGCAACTTGACTGGGTTCTGCTTGCTCAGTGGCCTCACCAGTTTGTGTTGCGGGCAAAGCTTCCAGTGATTCAAAGTTCAGTTTCCTCTTTCCCTGGTTTGTGGTAGTGCAGCCCGGAGTAACAATCGGAGATGGAGTCTGTATTGGAACATCTTCTGCAGCAAGAAGTTGTGAGATGCATACCACAGTGTAGGGGTTGCCCTGAAGGCCGTCCTCATGAGATCTGGTGCGCTTTACGCCAGTCACAAATGTCAGTGGGCGAAGCTTTGCATCTAAAGTTTCCAAGTTGTTGTCTATGTACGGATCCATAAATGCGTAGTTGAAGAGCGCCAATACGTCATTGGTGAAAAGTGTGACATGGATGGACGCAGTGGCATCAGTCAGGGAAGCTTCAAGTCTAAACCTGCAGAAATAGTAAATCATCAGTATCATATTATGGATGTGGAGTGAGTACGTTCAGGGAAACATACCGCCTCATAGTTGTACCCATTTTCTGGCCACAGAATAGGCACTCAAAAGTAATTCCCTCTGAAGCGTGCAATTTGCGGTTGCAATAGTCGCAACCAACATAGTAGAACTCTTCTGATGTGTTAGTCAGAGTGAACTTGCCAGTAACCCAAACAACGGGGAACTGCGGGGAAAAACGTGTTGAGTTAAGGAATGAGATAAATGAGTATTTTTTGGTGGTGTGAGTGGCGAAAGCGCCAGGTATGCATAGTTGTCATGGCGCATGGTAACATTCATGGCGCATAAGCCATTCCCCATGGCGATGGTGATGGCGCAAATATGGCCTCACCATGTCACAAAACATTTCAAAACGAATGATAAACAGTATATTTCATCAACCCAACCACCAAATCACGATAAAAAATTGAATAACAACATCGTAATCAAAACAGGTGAAGTTCAAATAGTGTAAAGTACTTCCAAGTTAATCATCGCAAGTTGAAGTAAAAACTGCAGGTCTGCAACTCTGCAAGTTTTTTAAAATATAAATTTAAAGTTTGACGGAATTTATACTGTTAATCCTCTCAAATTCTCAAGTTGTAATCAATTTGATAGTAAAGGACTTGAAGTAATAGTATTTAAAATTAAACTGATACTTCGTAATCAGAAAGGTTTTCAATTTCAATTTATAACTGATAGTTTATGCTTTGTAACTGTTTAGTATATACTTTATAACTTCATAATCAAACTGATATATTACTTTATAACTGTATAAACTATAAAGTTAGCTGAAGTAAAAGGTATAAAGTAAAAACTTCTTATTCAAACTGGTAGTTTGTAACTGTATAAACTATAAAGTTAGTTGAGGCAAAAAATTCTTAATCAAAAAATGATAGGTTATACTTTATAATTGTATAAACTATAAAGTTAGCTGAAGTAAAAACTATAAAGTATAGCAAATATATATATATATATATATATATGTGTGTGTGTGTGTGTGTGTGTGTGTGTGTGTGTGTGTGTGTGTGTGTGTGTGTGTGTGTGTGTGTGTGTGTGTGTGTGTGTATAAGAATTTCCTTCTCGAGGGCAAGACAATGGTGTCGTCATGTGTATACCCAGCGCCACGGCTTATTTTGTGGCGCAGAGGCCATTTCCGCGCCTCATGGCGTATGGCGCAAGTTGAGAACAAGTTGTGTAGGTCGAAGGGACATACCTCATTCAGCCTGGCCTCTAAACCTGAAAGGGGTATTTGTGGCTGTGAAAGTGGGTTGGAAATAACAGCAAGAGCGTCATCATACTTTCTTTCCTGCAACAGTGCAGAAACCTTTTCTGCATTTTGGTGGAGCCTATAGCAATGGGGAAAATTGTGACACCACAGGAAGTTAATGCTTCACAGATGTATGAAAAAGTATGCGGACAGAGGGGCGTAGAGGAGAATAGAGAATGGTGGTATGAAAGCAATTCTGTGGACTTACCACTGCTTCAACAACTGAGTGCGCTCGCCATCAGGGTTAAGTTCTATATGGCAGTCGAATCGAGTAGACAACGTCAGCCCTGAAAAGCAAAAAATATGTATAGAACAGGATTTACAAAGTTTGTGTGCAAAGCGTTTTCAAAAAGACCGGCGACCTTGGAATAGGTTGACAGCAACCCGGTTGATGAGTACAAGTGGGTAGTCCCCAGCATTGAGAAGCCTTTCAATCTCAGCGCCTTGGCGGTTCACAAATTCCTCCCATATTGTAAATGGGATTGGAATACACCTGAAAAAGTACAACAGGGAAAAACAGAAAACATGAGAGTACTTTTTTTCAGGGAAAAATAAAAAACCCAGGAGAGTAGCTGTGTTGTATACTCTTCGTTAAGAAGGACAACATCCCAAGCAATGCGCTGTTTGTTGTTTGAAACAATAAAGTTGCGAGGCAGTTTTTTTACAACAGCAGCCAAGATATCTGCAATATAAAGGTAAACTCTATGAATGAGGTCTAAAAGGGATGTATGCAGTGTAGTTGTAAGGAAGAGTGGCATACTAATTCGTGCATCATGGAGGAAACTGGTAAAGATGTCTCCGAATGGTGTAGTTTCTGCTTCGGCAATTTGGCAGTAGTTAGGCCCTTCTGCTATATCCACATCCTGGAATAGTGTGCGCCTGTTCAGCGACCAAACATATGGATATCTATCATCTATGTTGAAACGCATGTCAACTATTGTCTTCACATAGGCATCTGAGACAAGGTGGGTCGAATACAGGGTCAAGCGTTGATCAATCCCTTCTATATCGCCCTGGAACGCAGTAGCCTGGACTCTGGTGCCCTGAAATGTAACTCCATAAAAATGTCAGTATGAACTGAATTGCAACGTCTGACATATACATATACATACAGGCAGGTGGTTGCTTACAGTGGAATCTTGCAAAATCATCGGCATAAACTTTAATGGTGACCTTTTGGCTGTGCGGACATTTTGTTTTTCAACCAAGGTCACACGACAGGTCCTGCCCCGGCTGTTTGGTGTAACTTCCACAATTGGAACCTCAGATGCCATGGTAATGAGGACTGAAAATCAGAAACAATACAGGTGAGAAAATAGGCAATAAGACAAGTGCAGGAAATCAAAAGTACAGGTTGGGGTGGGGAGAACAACAGGCAAAGGTGTAAGGGAATCTAATTAATGTAAGGCAAGAGTTCTTCGTAAACCACATTCAGAGTTGTATTAACCAATGCTGGCCGGGGATCGTCAGGGCAAATAACAATTTTAATAGATTCTGCATTTCGCGCTCTGGACATGGCAACATATAGTTGGCCATGTGAGAAAACTGGTTCCTTCAAGTAAATGCCAACAAAGTCTAGTGTCTGCCCCTGCGACTTGTTGATTGTCATTGCAAAGCATACCTTGATGGGGAACTGGACACGCCTAAATGGGATGGGACAATTTTCATCCTTAGAAACCTCAAGTGGTATTTTGGGGATGAAGACATGTTTTCCCTTATTGTCGCCAGATGCAATAAAACAACTTAAAATGTGGTCCCCAAATGAATCACAGATCAATCTAGTGCCATTACACAGTCCCTCACATGGATTTAAGTTGCGTAGTAACATGACAGGGCAGTTGTGTTTGAGATTTAACCTGTGAGGCGGTAACCCAGTTGGGGAGAGGGTATGTAGATAGTCCTCGCAATGCATATGTTTGCCATCTACAGGCACATCATGGCTGAGATAGGTGTGACTTTCGCCAGGAAACTTCGTTATCAAGGAAGCGTTGATAAAGTCAACAATGGAATTTTTAGTTGTCAGAATGGCCCTTCCCATTAGAGAGTATGGTTCAGTCTGAAACAAGTGTAAATCTGGGTATACCGCAGCGAATAGAAGTGCCAGTGAGGCAGACTCATTAATCCAAGGAAGCACAAAAGTGGATGGAATCTTAATCCGCCCTGGCGTGACACTATGTTCAGTGGCGTTACCATTGCGCATCAAATATGCACAGAATCCGGGGTCTTCATGGGCGCGCATGTTTACAACAAGCTATAGTTTATGCACTTGTGGCCATATTGTTTGTGACCTGAGGAGACATGCGTCAACAAAATCTTGCCTGGTGCTTGATCGAAGTACAGGCAATGTTTGTCTGAAATCGCCTCCGAAAACCATAACTTTACCACCAAAAAGGGTATCCACACCCAAAATGTCCCGAAGTGTTGTATCCAAACTTTCAACAACTTTGCGGTTAGCCATGGACGCCTCATCCCATAAAATAAGTCTTGCTTCTCTGAGCAGTCTAGCCTCTGAAGATTGCTTCCCAATGTTACAAATATATCTGGATTCCCCATCAAGTGGCAATTTGAAGCGTGAATGTGCAGTGCGGCCTCCAGGTAGCATAGATGCAGCAATGCCCGAGCTGGCAGTTGCAAGGGCAATCCATCTGTTGGACCTTGTTGCAGCCAGTAAGCATCTATATAGGAAACTTTTGCCAGTCCCCCCCGGACCATCAACGAAAAATGTTTTTCCTTGATTTGCCCGCACCGCTGACATGATAGTCTCAAATGTTGATCGTTGCATGTCATTCAAGGACAGGATGCTGTTAAGATCTATATCGTTAACAACTATGTTGTATTCGGCCATAAGTTCCCGAGTGCCTTCCTCAGCCACAGGTATACTGAACACCCCATCAGTCAAGGCAAAAGTGGCAATGTCCTTCCCCATGTTGGCTAACAGTCCACGCAATAACGCTAATGTTGACATTTCAGCTTCAGTTTGACTTTGAAACCTGAGAAAGTCTTCACACAAAGCGGACTTATACTCTTCTCATAGTGTACGCGGATTAGGGACGTCTGAGTAGCACAGGTGGGTGGCAAATAGTTTTCGTAGGCTGGTAGGGAGTTGGAAGATTGCAGCCTCATCAAGTGACGCACGTATAATGAAGTCACCTGCTAACAGGCCGAGACGCTCGGCTGCATCCCTAAATGTGGGTGCTACAATGCCATCAACAGATTTTAGATTTTCAAAGGAAATGGGGGAGCGCACATTGGACAATAAAAGGCGTAGGTAATAGCGTTCACCCTCGATCGGGTTGACCGAAACAAGTCTGCCAAGCACTTCCCGCCTTTTACGTTGCGTCCATTTCCTGCTCTGAGAAGACCACACAAAGTAATTAGGAAATTCAACATACAGCAGATTTAATGCCTTAGCTGTTTGATCTGAACTATTCATGGCAAAGAATTGGGTGAGCATTGTGCTTAATGATTCAGCGGCTCCAGTTATGTAAGTTATACGCTGGTTACCATGGAAGGTGAGGTATTGGGAATTTTCTAGGTGTACTTGAAGTTGCAGTACAGCTGGTTTCATTTCTGAAATTGGAAAACCAAATATTCGCCATGCAGCCTCAAGGGCAGACACCCAACGGGCCTTTTGGAAATTAGTAATTTCATCAATGACCTCACCGGTACTGACACCCGACAATGCCATACTGACGCGATCGTGGCCTTTGTACACGTACTTGTAGATATATTTAACTGACCGAACACTCGCACAAGCTTCAACATTTATGTGACAATCATATTTGCGTAGCAAAAATGCATTATAAGGTACAACCCAACGGTTATCTAGGTCATGTTTTCGCACGTGTACAGTAACACCTGATTCCCGTCTCTTGTAGGTAGGAAAGGAATTCTCATCGAAGGTTGTAACAGGTGAAAAATTATGTGGGTATTTACTCCTGCATGAGGGCACGAGAGCACCATGCTTCAGAACCATGCAAGGGCATTGGGTGTTCATGGAACCACACGGGCCGTGTATCATATGTTTCTTCACAAGTTGATATAGCATTGGATCCACTTCAGGTTCAGGTATTTCGGCGCTGATGAGCCTATTGCATTGGGCGGATGTGCAGATTTTGTTTTCACGTGACAAGATGAGCAGGAAGTGGGCATGCGGTAGTCCACGTTTTTGGAATTCAATTACATACGTGTATGCCACCACCTTCCCCAGTAATGCCTTTGCCACAATGTCTTTTTTAAAATCTTCAAGACGCACGCGGAATACGCGGGCTACAAGCTCAGGCCAGTTCTGAACCTCATCAGTAAAGGCAAGCCGCTCTTTTATCTCTGGCCAGTTGGGATTACAAGTGATAGTAATGAACAAGTCCGGTTTACCATAATATTGTACAAGCGTCATTGCATCCATGTAACGACCGCGCATATCACGCGGCCCACCGATGAATGAACCCGGCATTACTATGCGTTTGCCAACATCACTGGTGTTGTCAAAACCTGAACCAATACTATCAACCAAACCTTGGTAGGTGTCGGACCTACAATCGCGCTGTTTGCTACGATAATAATCCAAACGCTGTGTTTCGATCTTAATATACAGGTCAACTACATATTGTTGAAATAAGCGACCCGAATGCAGAATGAATGAAGAGTCCCCATGACGCATCTGCAATTTGTATGCATAATATTGTCGGCATGACAGAGATTGTAGTTTTCTGCCAGTCGTGTGTAGGTGTTCCTCGTTTTCAATTACGGCGTCTGATGCTTCAATTCCAGCAGGAACTATCATGAGTGGTGCCACAGGGAGGGAGGTCGTCTGGACCAAAGGAGGTCGACCTTTTCGTATTCCCTCGTGCCAACCAACCTCTCCAAGGGGAAAGAGGAGGGGGTATTGCAGCGGATCGTAACATCCATAGTAGTAATGAATGTTCTGTGATTTGCCGCTGTGTGCGTAAACACGAATGCTTCTATTTGATATGATGTTGTCATTATCATCCTCAACCCATACTGCAGCAACCTGCGATGATGTGGGTCGATTGTATACGCGCTGATCAAGACCTGGATCGCCGTTCAAGATTATGGAAAACTCAGCGTGTTGGTCTATTTCAGTTAGTGTTTTGAAAAATTGTGCATACGGGTTATCAGACATGACATCTATCAAACGGGCAACCACATCCTTGTCCAAACGGTCAGTGGAGGATAACCTGGCATCAATAGCGTCTTCTGTATCATAAAAATATAGTTGTAGGTTTCGAGGTGGGCATCCACCAGGCAATAGCGCGTCTATGAAATGATAAATTTGTCCTTGAACTCTAAAAGTGTATATGCCCTGGTTGCGCCTGCACAAGTGTTTGTCAAAGTTGTAGATTCCTATTGACGTAAACGCAAACGTATTGTTGTAGGTACGAACGCAAGAACGGAATTGTTTTGACTGAGGATCGTCAGATGTGTACAACGATTTCAACTGTTCAGGCATTTCGGATGACATTAGAACAACTTCGCCCCTGCAACAGCACATGGTAGGAGCTTCATATTGGATCCGTTTAGCACCGCAGAACGTGCAGTCGGGCACATTCGTAAGGCGGTACGTGGATGCAGGAACCATAGTAGGACTGTCTAATGCACTAACAACAGCAACGACCGAGGCTGAACCAAGTTAATAGTATTCATTCAAAACCACACCCCAACAATGTAGACATGGCAATATTTGTAAAGGTATGTAAGGTGACGCGTAGTTTTTTGGGACGGAATATGTTTTTTGGGCAAAGTGGAAAGGGAACGCGCAGTTTTTGTCAAGGGAGATAGAGTTCAGCGGGCAAGCAAGCATTTGGATTTGGAATAGAGGGAATCAAACACGCGCGCAAAATAATGGGAGAATGATTGTGAAACAGCAAGACGTTAGATAACAGATTTACTTGGCAAAACCTAACGTATCAACGTGAGCTAACATTTGAAAACGCAGACCTGCCAGTAAACCATCGCCACACGGTTGACCAACCGAACTTGACGACGTACCCACACGGCTGCGTTTCGCTGCAGCTTTCCGTGCGTATGACTCTCTACGCGATTTGTTTTTCCGTTCACGCTGTTCAGCTGGTGAAACAATAGAACCAAAGCCAACACGAGGCGGCATCGATATACCCACTAAGCTATCATACAAAACGGCCGTAAATACAAACATAAACAGAAATATAAAACAAGAACATCAACAAATGAATGCATACCAAAAAGGAAAAATAAACTGTATTTGTAGACCTAACCACACTACCCACAAACGTAGCAATTCAAACTTCAAAGTACAGTACCTACGAAAGACGCAAGGCACGTACGTAGAACCACAACAGATGCCACAAAATAACCTGATTTTATGCAGCAAAAAAAAAGTGCATGTGCATTCATGAATACTGAACTGAAACAAATAGTTTAGCATTGGCCGCGACACCGGAGTAATTCCAAAACATCAAAGCCGGACCCCCCCCCCCCCCCCCCCACCCCCCACATGAACATTTGACAACAATACACAACAACCCAAACTACCCCATCATTAACCACACTGCAGAACAACAAACCCAACACGCCTGCCCCTTCTTCCCCCCTGCCTCCGCAAGCGGTACGACAGAAAGAGGCATCACACCAGCGTTGATAGTAAGAACAAAAATACATACCCAATCACCATATAAAAACAAAATAATGGAGCTACAGGTCGACCTACAAATTTGGATTCAATAAACCTTTCAGATGGATTTGGGCGCTGTTATTGTTCGTATCAATCACACCCTCTTCAGCCTCTTCAGTTGAAAAATCATTTTTCTTATTATTCTAAAGTTCTTATTAAAATGACAAACTAAAAATTGATTGTTCGCTACACAAATAGGTTGATCTCAACTAAACACATGAATTGGGCTAGAAGCCAATTCTTATCCACTACTGTGTTTTAGAACCCTTGATAACAGGCATGATATACCACTTGTTCATTATAAATGTCATCAAAGTAAAATATCTCAATGTGCACATAATGCATATTAGTAGTTGTTACTCTACAGCCTTTATTTAATTGACTCTTGTATAACGAAAGATTATTAGTGTCTAATTTCATTCATCAGAATTTGAGAATGATAGAAGCATTAATGTTTTTCATTTGGTTTCAGAAAAATGAAGGATTGTCCTTCATGCTTTAAACACCCTCTCCAAGGGGTTATTATAGTTGCAGTGGGCGTCTACCGGGGCTAAACTTTGGTGAACTTGGCCTCACCAATACCCAATACATACCAGAGTGATGAAATGTTGAGATGGACATCCCAACGTCCCCACCCCCCACAACAACAGAGAGGAAAAGAAACGCAAATAAACCAGATATATACCCAGCGCTAACAGAAAATGAAAGAACAGGGGAAGGAAAAAGTGAAGTAGTAACATAAAGCAAGAAACGGAAGGGGGCTCACCGGGGAAGCTGAAGGAGGCGAGAGAGGAAAAACCAGCGTACGAATAATTTCAGATATAATTTCTGAATTTGTAGTGGACCAACAGCTGCACATTCATCACCATGATACAGCTGCGTGCCAGCCTTGGGCGGTCCAGAGAGCAGGTTCGGCAGAAGGATTTACATGAAGCAAAACAAACCGGGAGATATTTTGTGTTGGTGACCAGCAGCTAAGACAAACAACACGGGCGTTAACTGAAGGAGGCGGTAGTTGCTGGCACTGTAGTAACGGAATAGAACGAAAGATCACTCTCTTCCACTCTTTAGAAGAATAGGAGATATATATATATATATATATATATATATATATAGAGAGAGAGAGAGAGAGAGAGAGAGAGAGAGAGAAATGTTCATGTCAGGCCGGCCTGACGGGCTGCTCCGTCTGGCCGAGCCCGTTTGGGCACCTTCCCGGTGGAAGTTTTTGATGAAATTTTTTGAGCATGTTCCGCATCAAGTCTAGTTTGTCCATACCAAATTTCAGCTCAAAATTCGATCGGGAAGGCATTCAAACCATTTTTTGAAGTTGACTGCAGTTTTATATGTATATTTTGACGCAGTCAACTTCAAAAAATGATTTGAATGCCTTCCCGATCGAATTTTGAGCTGAAATTTGGTATGGACAAACTAGACTTGATGAGGAACATGCTCAAAAAATTTCATCAAAAAATTCCACCGGGAAGGTGCCCAAACGGCTCGGCCGGACGGAGCAGCCCGTCAGGCCGGCCTGATGAGAAGAGCACTCTATATATATATATATATATATATATAGATAGATAGACAAATCTTCGTGTCCAGCCGGCCTGACGGGAACCGCCGTCCGGCCGAGGGCATTTAGGGCACTTCCTGGTATAATTTTTTGATGAAGTTTTTTGAGAATGTTCTTCATGAAGTCTAGTTTATCCATACCAAATTTCATCTCAAAATTCGATCGGGAAGGCATTCAAATAGTTTTTTGAAGTTGACTGGGTTTTTATATGTATACTTTGACGCAGTCAACTTCAAAAAATTATTTGAATGTCTTCCCGATCGAATTTTGAGCTGAAATTTGGTTTGGATAAAGTAGACTTGACGAAGAACATTCTCAAAAAAATTCATCAAAAAATTCGATCGGGAAGTGCCCGAAATGCCCTCGGCCGGACGGCGGTTCCCGTCAGGCCGGCTGGACAAGAACGGGACTCTCTCTCTCTCTCTCCCTCTCTCTCTCTCTCTCTCTCTCTATATATATATATATATATATAGAGAGAGAGAGAGAGAATTTGGTTCAAATAAAAAGTACTTCCTAGGTGAAAAATAAGAACTAATCTTGACCATTGATGTGAAAAAATGGATGGAAGAGATCAATTTTTAGCTTGAAAACGCGGTGGCATATTTTTAATAATGGAGAACTTTTGTTGAAAATGTTGTAACAAATGTGCATCCGAATAGTCAAAAAGTGTACATGTAGAACACAAAAGTGCAATACGATACAAAATAAAAAGTGCACAAGCTGGAAATAAATTAATAATCTTTTTTGACACACATGAGTGCACTTTTAATGAGTAACTATCCACTTTATAGTATAAAAGTTTGCACATTTTTTGAAATCATCTCTTGTGTTTAAAGTTCATCTAATCAATCCATTTTCAATTGATGGAAGGCCAAGATTTGTTCTCACTTTTCATGGGAAGACTACTTTTTACTTGAACTCACCCCTATATATTTATAGGGAAAAGGTGCAAATAGGCCCATGTACTAACCAAAAAAGGTCAAATAAGCCCTTATTTAGGAGGTTCTGTCCGGCCGTCGTCATTTGGGTTGGTTCCAGGTGGAATTTTTTGATGAATTTTTTTGAGCATCTTATTCATTAAGTCTAGTTTACACATACAAAATTTCAGCTAAAACTTCAATCGGGAAGGCATTCAAATGAATTCTTGAAAATAACTGGACACTTAGAAGCGCAGTTATCTTCAAGAATTCATTTGAATGCCTTCCCGATTGAAGTTTTAGCTGAATTTTGATATGAGTAAACTAGACTTGATGAATAAGATGCTCAAAAAAATTCATCACAAAATTCCACCGGGAACCACCCCAAATGACAACGGCCGGACAGAACCTCCTAAATAAGGGCTTATTTGACCTTTTTTGGTTAGTACATGGGCCTATTTGCACCTTTTCCCTATATTTATATATATACATACATATATATATATATATATATATATATATAGAGAGAGAGAGAGAGAGAGTAGTCTTCCGGTCAGGTATACCTGACCGGAGCCCCGTCCGGCCTCCTCCATTTGGGGGTCTTCCCGGTGGTATTTTTTGCTCAAATGTTTTGTGTAGGTTCCTCATCAAGTCTAGTTCATCCATACCAAATTTCAGCCAAAAATTCAATCGGGAAGGTCGTCAAATGATTTTTGCAAGTTAACTGGTCCGGAAAATACATATTCCGGACCAGTTAACTTGCAAAAATAATTTGACGACCTTCCCGATTGAATTTTTGGCTGAAATTTGGTATGGATGAACTAGACTTGATGAGGAACCTACACAAAAAATTTGGCCGGACCTGAATACTTATATATATATATATATATATATATATATATATATAGAGAGAGAGAGAGAGAGAGAGAAATGTTCATGTCAGGCCGGCCTGACGGGCTGCTCCGTCTGGCCGAGCCCGTTTGGGCACCTTCCCGGTGGAAGTTTTTGATGAAATTTTTTGAGCATGTTTCTCATCAAAGTGCGTTTTCGCCCTTTGAGAAGTTAACTTGTCAAATGAAAACACGAAAAAGTGCAAGCAAAACGTGTAAAAGTGCAATGTTCGCACTTTGCACGAGAAGAATACTTTTTATTTGAACTCACCCCTATATATATATATATATATATATATATATATATTGTTAGGTCCCTGTTTTCTAATCTATAAAATGTATGTATGGAAGACAGATCTGGGAATGAAGCTTTCCATTGATGTGATGAAGAAGTTTACAGAATGATGAACAATTTAGCGTAAAACTTCTATCACCGATTTAGGCACTGCGGCACAGAATGTTATGAAAAGCTTAACCTAGCCTTTCCCTTAAGGCATATATATAGCCTGACGGGAAAGGTAGGTTTTACAATCATTTGGGCTCCTTTTCCTAGGAGGCCCATACCTAAAAAGGTATAAAACCTTTATTACAAAATTGCCTTAAAAGGCCTATTCATTATTCTAGCTAACTATAAACTAGCAAAGTAACATTGATCACAATTACAATAAAAATATCTCTAACAATCTCCCCCTTTGTGATCAGATGTTCTTGCTTCTTCTTTTCTTCACTTCTGAGCTTTAAAATAATGCTTTCTGAGATTTAGAGCGTGCTCGTAATTTCTGAGAGATCTTCTATCATCGATTTGCTTATTGATGGCCTTCAGAACTTCATCAACTCTTTCCAGTTCTTTGATTTCTTTCTTTGTGGCTTCTGTTGATTTCTTGACAAGTCCTTCTCTCTTTGATTTCATTCTATTTCTGATGATCTTCAGCGTTCCGTCGCAGTATTTGTTTATTTCTTTGATAATCAAAATGCGCTTCTTTCCTTCATGATTCAGGTAGATGACTGAGGTTGAATTGTCGAAGATATGATCTTCTGGGAAGTCTTCTATTTCTGGTCTGTAAAGTTCTGGCTTTGTAAGATTCACTTTGGGATAATTACTTTCCAGACCCATCTGAAGATCATGACCTCCATAGTATCGAACTTGTCTCATCATGAATCTTTTTATGGCTTCAAATCCTTCTCTTGCAAGTCTATCTTTATGGACTGGTAGCTCTCTGCATCTCATAAACATTTGATACACATCGTCCATATGTAGTAGAAAGAAATCGTTTTCTTGACAAGTGAAGGTTGATCCATCAGTTCTTTGTAGATGAAAGACCATGTATTTAATCTTCTCCAGGTACTCTTCTGTAACTTTCAGGATTGTTTGTACTGGACATCCGCTTGTTGCAAGATTATGATTCAAAATCTGTCGTCGTTCTCCAGTGGATCTATGTCCGAGCATGTACAGGTTTCCTCCTCTGTCTCTTCCTTTGAGATGATTGATGCCACGCATCCTGAGTTCTGTGTATGTCTTGATCTTCTCTGGTTTGCGCCAAATTCGTTCTCTGATTTCTTCCAGGAAGGGGTTCTTGATTCTGACACTATCTACAGGTTTCTGAGTAGCCTTTTGCTTAGTGATAGATTCAGGCTCTTTGCGTTTTTCTCCTTCTTTTATCTCATCATTGTCGAGCCCAATCATCTGTGCATGATATTTATTGAGAAACTCTCTGAGCTGCCAACTTCTACACATTTCGTACTGCTCCGCCTCCACCCTAAGATCATCCCATTCTGTCCACTGACGGGGCCATTTGTCATAGACTAGAATTTCTTCAAGTTCATCGGGTGTCTGATCATCAGGTTGGTTGGAGGGAGTCTGCTGTTGTTGTGGCGCTCTGTCAATGGTAACTCCGGGATCACTAGGATTGCCCGTTGACATCAGATTAGAACTAGGTTCTTTCTGATGGCCTGAGTAGAAAGGTGTACTCGAAGTAGCAACCTCAGGACTTCCACTCCATCCTTGGTCTACATCTATGAAAGATGAGCCTAGGAGTGTTGTTTCTAGCTCGACCGGGCTAGATGTGGGTGAGTTGGCTGTTTGGCTTTTATGATGAGTGGATGGTGGGGGCTGATAGTTCGAGGATTCAGGTTGGTTGGATTGCGTAGAGGGTTGACTTGTTGACGCATCACGCTCAAGTGTCCTTTGTCTCTTGTTCTCCCCCTCATGAGGATCCGAGTCATCGGGGTCCTCATGCGAACGTTTGTGACCAAGGAGACTATCACGGCATGAGCTGTCAGGCTTAAGGATCCGAAGAAGGTCTTTTTGTTTCTGGGTTAGGTTGCCTTCTTTGGTAGCTAGTAGTTGATCTAGCATAAGGGTTTCGAGTACCTCGAACGGTAAGGTTTTAGGGTCAGGAAAAGGTGTGGTCGAAGTAGGGGAGGACACTAGTTCTGTATCCTGGGTTCCCCTTGAAGCAGTAGGTGAGTGGGGTAGGGTTGTGGATGGTTCAGAAGTTTGTTGGGTAGGTATGAAAGGGAGTGGTTGGGTTTCTTGGGTATGTGAGGATGTTGGTTGGGGTTGGATGATGTCATTTAGCAACGCCGGGGTGTTCCTGAATTCCTGTGCCCGAGCGGTTATTGCTTCGTGCACCCATGGTTTAATGGTGGAATCCAAGAAACGCTGCAGAATGACAGAAAGGTCGGTAGGGTCAGGGTGTCCGGTTACAGGGGTAGTAACCGTTGTCACAGCATCAGTAAAGATTACTGAAGTGTGGCCTGCAGATAATGATGGAGATATCTGTTGAGCGGCAGGACTTCCGATCATCATCGACGTATCTCCGATCGTTGAGGACAGGTAGAGTGCACCTGTCGTGTGCGGTGGTGTGAGCAGTGTATGTGTCCTAGAAAATGTTGAAAATGTTGGGATGGTGGAAACTAGACTCAATGTGCTAGAAGGAGGGGTAGTGGTCTGGGGCGGAAGACCACAAAGTAAATCCTCAGCTGCTTCGTAGGGAGACAGCGAGGTGGGTATAATATCCCCAATATGTGAAACTACTACCTGTTGGGAGGCAGCAGAGTGGCTAGGTGAGGCTTGTGCATGCGCAGTTGGGCTGGATGCTGCGTCTTCTACTCGGAAACTGAAAATATCAGTTTCTGCACCTATGGGGTTAGCCCGGTTTATTGTGTCTAGGTCAGAGCAGCTGTCATACAAAGCTAACTCTTCTGCCAGGTTGCTCGCGGTTTGCACTCTTTGCACAGGAGTAGATGATGAGGCAAGTTCATGACGCACCTTGGAGCGAGTCTCACTGATGATATTTCCTTGAGTGTCCTTGATTTGGTGAGACTGCTCTTGTGTTGTAGCCCGAGAAAGCCTTATAACAAGTCGTCCTTTCTTAGCGCGGGCTTTCTCGACTTTCTTGCCCTTTGCCTTGGCATTGTTGTCATCCTCATCATCATCGTCGTTGTCGTCCTCAGCCTTGCTCCCAGAGCCCTCATCGTCAGCGTCTTGTGTTGTGGCTACGCTTGACGAATCACGGGTGAACTCTTCAGCACGGGTGTGGCCCTCAGCAGACAGAGTCTGATCATCATGGGGCCTGCTTGCCACTGGTTTCTGTGGCCGGGTTGAACTCTCAGGACCCTCACTTACTCTCGGCTGACTCCCCGGGGTAGGCTCAGGGGGGTTTATCTGAGCCATAGGGAGTATGACACCATTCTCCTCACTGTAGCGTATGACATGTGGATCATTTCGCCCAGCTAACAGGAGGAGAGGAACAGGAATAGGTAATGGTACCAGTGAGCGTACCTCTGGCATCCTTTTCAAGTATTGTAGGGCTGGAGTGCTGACATTCTCAGATGATTTGCGCCTTTGAATTGTAGGAATTGTTCTGCAGAAGTGTCGCACCAGCAGTGAAAACCATCTCATATATGGTAGATGTTTGATCAGATCAGTCTCAAACTTCCTTCTTCGCATTTCCAGAATGTCACCCCAGATCAGTGAGGTGAAGTCGTAGTTCTTCATGAAAGCAATGCCGTGGAAGATGTAAACGAGGTAGCCACTGCATTTGTCGAAGCCGCTATGCTTAGATGTGCAGCACTTATTCAGTGTGGCCATGAGTGTCCTCCATGGTCGTGGAAATCTTGCTGTCTTGATCGCGGACATCAACCGGAGGGGCTCAGCGTGGCCTAGAGTGATCATGTCTTCAAATATTTGCGCTTCTGAGGCCAACGCGTCATAGTGTTCCTCCTCCGGGATCTGTAGCACTTGTTGGACGAGCTCCTTCGTGATTGTGACTCTTGTGTTGCAGATCGTGGCAGCTAGGACGTCATCAATTTGTCTGCCATTGTCGTCAACGTCCTTGTCAAGTGTACCCCAGAATTGTTGGAGATACACCTGAGGGACTTCAGCGTTTGCGTTCAGTGCCTTCCACAGCTTGTGGCCTTTCAGAATAGAGACGACCACGTCATCTTGACAGGAGAAGACTTCTGGGTCCAGTTGTGAGTTATTCTCTTTGATTGGGATCCAGTGTTCCCTAGCGTAGATCATGTTGATTGGAGTGTTGGCAGCCATTTCAGTCTGAAAATGATAAACAGATTAGAGCATATGATCGAAATTGGCTAAGTCCACACTTTATATTTCACTTGGGCCCTTTATTGTTTTGATGATGATGATTTTTTTTGTTTTCTTTTGAATTGGGGCCCAATTTAAATTATTATTGTCCTTGGTTTGAACTTGGGCCTGGATTTAGTATGTTTTGGTCCAGCTTAAAAAAATTTCACAAAGGGTTTCGTTTGGGCTGGGTTGTTTCTATTTCGCACAGGCCCAAAAGATAGAGCAGGGATCACAGGGCAAGCCTAATCGCGCAGGCCCCCCTTATCGCGCAGGTCAGATCTCGCAAAGGGAGGATCGCGCAAGGTTCACAGATCGCGCAACCCAGGTCGATTGCGCAAGTGGGTTTAATTGCGCAGGCATCAAGGATCGCGCAAGGAGTAGCAGATCGCGCAACCCTTCAGATCTCGCAACTTGGGGAGATCGCGCAACACGAAGATCTCGTAAGTGC
Organism: Cuscuta epithymum; assembly: GCA_945859915.1. Taxonomy (NCBI): domain Eukaryota; kingdom Viridiplantae; phylum Streptophyta; class Magnoliopsida; order Solanales; family Convolvulaceae; genus Cuscuta; species Cuscuta epithymum. Next base: position 47,870 of record CAMAPF010000255.1, read on the forward strand.
CAAAATCGCGCATCCCCAGATCGCGCAGGCTCCGGATCGCGCAAGGCTGGTAAATCACGCAGCCTCAGTTTCGCGCAGGTACTCCGAACGCGCAAGTATATCGCGCAACCCTTGGCTGTGCGCAAGTAGGAAATCGCGCAATGGGGTTTGCGCGAGTGAGTCCTGTTCGTCGTCTTTATCAGTGGGTGTGAACCATTTAAGCATTGTTTATCAAAGAAAAGTGAAGAGAAATGGAGAGATTTTTAACCTTTGAAGTTCGAAGAAGGGGAGGAGATGGAAGGTGCAAAGAAGATTTGAGCTTGGGAGTTCTAACGTTTCGCGCAACAAGAGTGAGAGTGGGAGGGAGGTTGCGCGTTTCAAGAGTTTAAATAGGCCCGGGAGAATTTTCAAAGTTTAACGGGCCCATTTCTGCCTAATTTCAAATTTAAGATTGCTCCCCCTCAACACTTGCTTCTCTTTAAGAATGAAAAATTTTTGCAAACTCCCCCTCAAATTTTATATAATTTTAGAAATACTCCCCGTCAACAGATGAACAGATTTTGAAAAGCTCCCCCTCAATTTATGCATAAAAAAATGATGCATGGAAAATTAATAAAAAAAAAAACGAGATGCAGCAAAGATAAAAAGGAAAAGTGATGCATGAGAGAGAGGGAGAAAAGAAAGAAAATTTGATGCAAAAATAAAATAAAGAAAAATTAAATTAAAAGATGCAAAACATGAAAGCACACGCACACACACAGTTAAGATGTTACTCAGTCGTTTAGGTTCAGCATCCCCAACTTAGAGATCAGGAAATTGAATCTCTTTTCATCCAGGGCCTTTGTGAATATATCAGCCAGTTGCAATTCCGTAGACACAAAGTACATGTCCACGGTGCCTTTCTCAACGTGATCCTTTATGAAATGATATCTGAGATCAATATGCTTCGTCCTTGAATGATGGACCGGATTGCACGTGATGGCTATTGCACTTTGAGAGTCACTGTAGATCGGGATGTGTGAGAATGTGAACCCGTAGTCTTTCAGCTGGGTCCTCATCCATAATATCTGTGAGCAACAACTAGCAGCCGCGACATATTCTGCCTCAGCTGTAGAAGTAGACACACAATTCTGCTTTTTGGAGGACCAGCACACCAACTTATCACCAAGAAATTGAGCACCGCCAGATGTACTCTTTCTGTCCAATTTGCAACCGGCGAAATCAGCATCTGAGTACCCAACAAGGTCAAAGCCTGATTCCTTGGGATACCAAAGGCCCAGATTGACTATTCCTTTGAGATATCTCAGTATTCTTCTAACAGCATTCAGATGTGATTCCTTAGGATTTGCTTGAAAGCGGGCGCATAGGCAGGTTGCAAAGACAATGTCTGGTCTGCTAGATGTAAGGTACAGCAAGGAACCGATGATAGCCCGATAGTTGGTAGCATCGACTGGTTTCCCGGAAGGGTCAGAGTCGAGCTTCTGTGAGGGAGACATGGGGGTTTTCATCGTCGACTTGCTGTCCATTTTGAAGCGCTTTAACATGTCGTGGATGTACTTGGACTGATTTATGAATATTCCGTCTGGCATTTGTTTGATCTGCAGCCCCAGAAAGAAGTTCAACTCTCCCATCATACTCATCTCGAACTTGGTGCGCATCAGATTGCTGAACTTTTTACAGAAGTTTGGATTCGACGAGGCAAAGATGATGTCGTCAACATAAATTTGTATCAGCATGATGTCGCCTTTGTGTCTTTTGATGAAGAGAGTTGGATCTATCTTTCCCTTCGAGAATCCTGATTCTACAAGAAAATCTGACAGTGCTTCGTACCAGGCTCTCGGTGCTTGTTTCAGACCATACAAGGCTTTCCTCAGCTTGTATACATGATTGGGGCGTTCAGGATCAACAAAGCCGTCAGGTTGTGCAACGTAGACTTCTTCTTTCAAATCTCCATTCAGAAATGCTGTCTTTACATCCATTTGATACACCGTGAAACTCTTGTGTGCAGCATATGCTAGAAATAGTCTGATGGCCTCAATCCTTGCCACTGGTGCAAAGGTTTCATCGTAGTCGATTCCTTCTTGTTGATTGTAACCTTTTGCAACCAGGCGGGCCTTGTTTCTCACGATCACACCGTCTTCGTCTTTCTTATTTTTGAAGACCCATTTGGTGCCGATAATGGTTTTCTTGTAAGGCCTTGGCACCAGGGTCCACACTTTCAATCTTTCAAACTGGTTCATTTCTTCCTGCATTGCAATTACCCAGTCCGGATCAGCCAATGCGTCAGTCATCTTTGTTGGTTCTTTCTGACTCAGAAAACATGAGTATAAGCATTCATTGACTGATGTCGTTCTGGTTCTGACTCCTTGAGATGGATCTCCAATTATCAGCTCTGGCGGATGTGCCCTTGTCCACTTTCTCTCGTGCTGTAGAGGCTGTGGAATTATGATTGGATGATCAGGGTCAGAATATTCTTGTTCTGGTTGTACTTCTGGGGTTTCTTGCGTTGCAGCTTCTTCAGGTTGATCATTAACAGGAGAGTTTGGTTCTTGTTCAACTTCATTATCTGTATGCTCATCATCATTCTGAGTAGGAGTGTTGGTTTCTTCAGTAGTTGGAGCAGGTAACAGGGGGTTCTGAGTGATTGTAGCATTTGTAGTTGGTGGTGCACGTGGTTGACTGTAGAAGTGTTCAAATAGAGAATCCAGAACCACGTGCTCATCAGATCTTGTCTCACCTCCCTGCCCTCCTACTCCAGAAGATGATGGAGTTTCATTGTTTGCAGAGGTTGATGGTTCAGAATGAAAATGTTCAGAAGCCAAGTCCGCCATTTCATAGAAGCTCACATTGATGCTCTCCATGACGGTTCTTCTGTCCTTCAAGTATACTCTGTATGCCTTGGAATTGGTAGAATACCCAATGAATATCCCTTCATTTGCTTTTGGATCAAGCTTCCCCCTAGCATCCCTGTCGTTCATAATGTAGCATTTACAGCCGAAGACGCGGAAGAAGGCAATGTTAGGGATTCGCTTGAACACAATCTCATAGGGCGTCTTGTCAAATCTTTTGTGGATCACAGTTCTGTTTTGTGTGAAGCAAGCCGTGTTGATAGCTTCTGCCCACATGAAGTGAGGAAGCTTTGACTGTATCAGCATGGTTCTGGCTGCTTCCACCAAGGTTCTGTTCCGTCGTTCTACAACACCGTTCTGCTGTGGTGTCTTAGCGGCAGAGAACTGTTGAGTAATTCCCTGAGCTTCATAGAATTCGGTCAGTTCCTTGTTCTTGAACTCCGTCCCGTTGTCAGTTCTGATGATCTTCACATTCTGCTGTAGATAGTTCTGTATGGTCCTGATGAACGTCATGATTAAGTTTGCAGTTTCGTCCTTGGAGCGCAAAAACTTGGTCCATGTGTAGCGTGAGTAGTCATCCACAATTACCAAAGTATATTTGCGTCCACTGATGCTATGCACGCGCATCGGACCACACAGATCCATATGTAATAGCTCCAGGGGACGAGATGAGGAGGGAAATTGTTTTGACTTGTGTGATGCTCTCCTCATCTTTCCCAAATGACATGCAGAACAGTGATGGTTGGGGGAGTTCTTCAGTACAGGCAGTCCTTTCACTAACTTCTTCGAGGAGAGGGAACTGATGGCTGGCAGATTCAAGTGTGAGAGACGTCTGTGCCATAGGCTGCTTTGTTCTTCTGATGCTTTGGACAGGAGACAGATGGATATGGGGGATCGTACCGATTTGAGATCAATGGTGTAGAGATTGGTTTTCCTCTGACACCTTAATAATGGTGTTCCACCCATATCCATCACACAGCATTGCCTAGCATGGAATCTCACTTCCATTCCATTGTCACAAAATTGGCCGATGCTAAGCAAGTTGTGCTTCAGTCCCTGCACATACGACACATTTCTGATTGTGACGCTCTCACAGATGACATCTCCTATCCCGAGTATGGGCGATGAAGCATTGTTCCCAAACCTCACATTTCCTCCAAACCTTTCAGAATAGTTGCTCAGTAGTTCAATCTGTCCAGTCATGTGTGACGAGCAACCCGAATCAAGATGCCACACATGACTGACCTGCAAAACAGATTAGTTTCGCTTAGGTACCCATCGCCAGATGGGTCCTTCCTTATCAACAGTGAGCAATTGTTTCAACTTCTTTTTGATTTGGGATCCTAGGCTGGCTGATTGAGAAGAGTTTTCCATTTTTAATTTTTCTGCTTCAGCCTTAGGAACCCATTTTTGTTTGATTTGTTTGATTTTTGGAGCGAGGGAACTTTCATTTGTCCTAAGTGATTGTTCAGATAAATGGTCTTTCAAGATTGGTTCACATGATAGCCTTTTCAGATGTTTGACTGAGTGAATCTTGAGAGGGTACCTTAAAAATGGCAATTTGACCTCACTCTCAACATTCACCCTATCAATCTTGGGCTTATTCACAACATTATCAACAATCACAGGATCTTTTGCTTTGCAAGAAGGAACAGACTTATAACAACAACATTTCATTAATTTAACACAATCCAGAGAAACACATTTAGTACAGCGATTCGAGACAGAAATCTTAGAACTAGAAGACTTAGGAGCCACTCTCTTAGCATAACTAGTAGATGGCTCACTAATGCTAGAACTAGACTTATTCTTAACATAAAATATGGCGCTCGACCGCTGACTCTTATTTCTTAATCTCGACTCTTCTTCTCTCTTCTTCCTTCTTATTTTGTCTTCAATCCACTCTCCTTTCCTCTTGACTCTCTTCTTCACATCTTTCCCTGTCGGAGAATGAGACTTGGGGTGAGAAGGAGAAGTCTTAAAACTATCGCTTGAATTTTCAGAAGTGTTTTCAGAAGTAGAAGGGGAAGAGGGTTGAGAAGCCGTGTTAGACTGAGAGGCGGTTTTCAAAGAAGATATTTCTTTTAAAAGTTCATCCTTTTCTTTTTCTAAAACCTGCTTTTCCTTTTCAAAAGAATCTTTTAACTCAGCAAACTTTCTCACCAATGGTGGAATGTAAGCTGGTTTCTCAATTGGTTCAGATATGGAAGCCTCCTCTCCGTCTTTCTCAGCTTCCTTTTCAGGAGGATAGGTCAAGATTTCTTCAGCAGGGGTCAAAGGGAGTGCTTTGGTTTTGTAGCTCTTGTTTAACTCTGTGTAGTCAAAAGGAACCTCGACACCAGCCTTTGTCTTTCTCTTTTCATCCTCAAGGGCATTCGTTTCTTCAGCACCGGTGAAGGCCATGAGTTTGGTCAATCCTATTTTCATGTATCTAACATCATAGAGTTGTCTACAGTTGACCTTTTTCAGGTTCTGGGGATTGGTCAAACCCAAGCCTTCTTTGGCGTTATAGAAACGAGTGTCCTTAGGCTGGTTAAGGAAGATAGTTTGGTCTGTTTGGTCCCTTTTGGCTAACAGATCCTCAAGTTCTTTGATTTTAGTATAAAGAGCACCCCTTCTTTCCATTAGCAAGTTATTTACACCAAAAAGCCTAATTCTTTCCTTTTCAGTTGTTCTAAGTTTCTCTGTCAACTCTTTCTCACTAGCACTAAGTCGCTTATTCTCAGTTGTGAGCTTAGTGATTGTTTTCTCTGAATTGATTATCTTAATGTTTGAGCATGTCTGTTTTTCACGCAGTTGGTTATACACCTCATACAACCGTTTGTAATTCACCTCTAGCTCCTTAAATTTATCATGCATATCTGTTCTAGAGCAGTTATGAATAGATGAATTAGAGGTACTTACTTCGTTGTCAGCATTTCTGTTCTCAGCAGTCAGGGCAGTTGCTGCATCAGCATTGGTTGCAGTAGGCAGGTTCTTCTTCTCCTCAGCTTTGTTCTTCTCCTTTTCATCAGCAGCAGGGGTTGGCTTCATCATTTCTTCCTTCTCAGCATCCTTCTCTTTCTCTTCTTCTTCAACCACTGCCATCAAGGCCAGATTCTCTTCCTCATCAGAATCATCCATCCAGTGGTCCTTTTCAGCCATGAGAGCACTCTTTTCCTTGTTTTCTTCCATAGCCAGCAACATCTTCTTCTTGTTCAGGTACATCTTCTGCTTGTAGTATTCAGCATCTTTCTTCCTCTTAGGCATCCTGCAGTCCTTCATCAGATGTCCAGTCTTCCCACAATTGAAGCACTTTGGAGCATCCTCAGCAACAATATTCTCAGACGAATCAAAAGATCGCTCTTTTCTTTTGCTGTTGCTGGTAGAGGACTTGCGGAGCCTGTTGTTAGAGGAGTTCTTCTTCATCTGCATATGATTGTTGAACCTCGAAGTAAGAAGGGCTATCTGCTTCTGAAAATCATGCATCTCATCATCATCTGAGTCATTCTTAAATCCAACGTCACTGTCAGAACTTTCACTTTCTTCAATTATCATCTTATCCTTCTTGGAGCCAGACTTCGATGGCTTGTCAAGCATCAGGGCAAGGGTGTCAGCAAGCTTGTCCACGGCTCCTTTCCCTTTATCAGCTGTCACAGAGGCTACCACAAGATCAGAAAAATCTTCTGCATATTGGTCAAGTGTGTTGTACACAGCATGAATATCCATTTCATCAAGGTCTTTTGTGTGCCTTATCTGTGAGCTCAGCTTCTTCCAGTCAGCTCCAAGAGAAGATAGAAATCTCACGTTCAGTTCCATGTTTGACTTGTGCACGCCAATCTTTCTCATCTCATTTATCAATTGCAGAAATCTCAGGTAGGTGTCTTCGAGTGATTCTCCAAGCTTGGCTTTGAATGAGTCATAAGCAGTGAATGTGCTAGCTTTCTTCGCTTTTACTCCGATCTCAGTGCCTTGCATGATCTTGAAGATCTCATCCCACATCTCTTTTGCAGTTGACATGCTGTCAATCTGCATATAGATGTCGTTCGGGATGGCCTGCAACAGATAGGTCTTGGCAATGAGATCTGCCCGGAGTCTTGCTCTGTCCTCGTCATCATATTCATCTACCGTCTTTGGTCTCCATTCAATCTCCACCGGTGGGTTGTTTCCATTATCTCTCTCAACAGCTATCATCAATTGTGCAGGTCCATTTGTGATAGAGTCAAGAAGACCTGAGGATTGGTCCTTGCTCTCCAGAAAGTTCAGAAATCGGTTCTTCCATACATTGTACTCCCCTCTTCGTAGAATCGGGGGTCTTGTATCGTTTCCAATAGATAGGGCATCCATGTTAAATGATCGGGCTGATCAGTTGATTGATTTGATTCTGTTTTGTTGGTTTCAGTACTTTGGGCAGAAGGTCCTTTGCAAGTAGAATCGCTCAAGTGTTGAAGGATCGCTCAACTTTACAAAGATTGCTCAACTCTCAAAAGATCTCTCAACTTTTACAAAGATCGCTCAACTTTACAAAGATCGCTCAACTCTCAAAAGATCGCTCAACTTTTACAAAGATCGCTCAACTCTCAAAAGATCGCTCAACTTTTTAAGATTGCTCAACTTGCCAAAAGATCGCTCAACTTCAAAAAAAAGATCGCTCAAGTGAGTTTGCGCGAAATTGGAAATCGGGCAAGTCTAGATCGCGCAAGGACGAAATAGCTCAAATGTTGTATCGCGCAAGGGAGTTTTTCCTGAAGTTGAAATCGCGCAAGAGAGTTTGCGCAAAGTTGAGATCGCTCAAGCTTTTGGAGTTGGCGCAAGTTCCAGATCGCGCAAGGGCTGGATCGCGCAAGGGAGTGTGAACAAAGTGCCAAATCGCGCAGAGGAGTTGCGCGAAGTTGGAAATTGCGCAGAAATGCAGTTGCGCGAACCTGTTCTTCGTTTTGGCTAGTTGCGCGAAATATCAGGATCGCTCAATTTCTGCCTGACCTGTACGCCAACTTTCAGATCGAGATTTTTCACAGAGATGATCCCAGCAACATTAGAAACCCTTTCCTTCAAGCCATTTCCTGCAAAAACAACAACAAAAATAGAACCAAAAATCGCTCAAGTGCGAAACTTCAACGATGAAGAATCGCGCAGGAGTGTTTTTCAGCCTTCAATCGATCGATCAGCTCCGGCTCTGATACCAGATGTTAGGTCCCTGTTTTCTAATCTATAAAATGTATGTATGGAAGACAGATCTGGGAATGAAGCTTTCCATTGATGTGATGAAGAAGTTTACAGAATGATGAACAATTTAGCGTAAAACTTCTATCACCGATTTAGGCACTGCGGCACAGAATGTTATGAAAAGCTTAACCTAGCCTTTCCCTTAAGGCATATATATAGCCTGACGGGAAAGGTAGGTTTTACAATCATTTGGGCTCCTTTTCCTAGGAGGCCCATACCTAAAAAGGTATAAAACCTTTATTACAAAATTGCCTTAAAAGGCCTATTCATTATTCTAGCTAACTATAAACTAGCAAAGTAACATTGATCACAATTACAATAAAAATATCTCTAACATATATATATATATATATATATATATATATATCAATTTGACACTTGTAATATCCAACACTTAAGCAAGGCAGCTTCTGATCATTGCCCTTTACTGCTTATGTGTGATATTGCTTCGCTTCGTGGACCCTCACAGTTTCGATTCCAGAATATGTGGCTCACTAGTGAGGAGTTTTTGCCCTTTGTGCGTCAAAAATGGGAGACTTATCCTACGATTGGGGTATGAGAGGTATGGCTTCTAAACTAAAGGCCCTCAAATCAGATATCAGAATTTGGAACAAAGAAAGGTTTGGGAATGTTTTTGAAGAAGTAAATCGGCTGGAGCAGGAGGCATCCTTAGCGGAGCAGAATTTTGAATCTAATCCTACTGTGGAGAATAGGGCTCTTTGTCATAAAACACAAGATGAGCTTCTTAAAAGGCTAAATCAGAAAGAGGTTTATTGGAAGCAGAAGGCTAACATCAAATGGATCAAGGAAGGAGATGCTAACACCAAATTCTTTCATGCTTCGGTTAAGGCAAAGATCAGAAAACAATTTATTCGGGCTATCAAGAAGGAAGATGGTGATTGGGTCTATAATACCCAAAGCATTGGGGAGGAGGCAGTACATTTCTTTGAGAATTTATATAGGTTTGAGCCCACAGATTCCTATGAAGATATCCTTCGATATATCCCCACTATACTTCAGGATAGTGACAATGATGTCTTGGTGGCGCTTCCTACCGAAGTTGAAATCAGGGAGGCTGTTTGGGGTTTAAGTGCGAATGCTGCGCCAGGACCAGATGGTTTCGGGGGAAGTTTTTATAAGGGCTGCTGGGAAATTATAAAACAAGATGTAATTCTGGCTGTTCAGGAATTCTTTTTGGGGATACCAGTGCCTAAAGGAGTTGGAAGTGTAAATTTGGTCTTGATACCGAAGAAGAAGAAGAACCCTGTTTCTTTCGGTGACTTCCGCCCGATTTGCTTATCAACATTTCTAAGTAAAATAAACACAAGAATATTGACAACAAGGCTGACTTCTATCCTAAACAAAATTATTTCTTTTGAACAGTCAGGTTTTATGAAGGGGAGGGAAATTAATCACCAAGTTCTTGTTGCCTTGGAGATGCTACATCACTTAGACAAAAAGGTTCGGGGGTCAAATTTGGTTATTAAGCTGGACATGGCTAAGGCTTTCGACATAGTGGCTTGGAACTTTTTGGATGCCATCCTGCATAAATTTGGTTTTGGAAGTCACATTAGAAGATTGATCATGGGAAACCTAAGCGCAACCCATATCTCGGTCCTTATAAATGGTTATTCTTTTGGTTTTTTCCAACCTTACCGAGGGGTTAAACAGGGAGACCCCTTGTCTCCTTTACTCTTTATTATTATGTCTGAAGCATTTACTAGAGGCATTAATGCTTTGTTATTTAAGGGTGAGATGGAGGCTTTCAATTGGGGAAGGGTTAAGAGCATCTCGCATCTTGCTTTTGCAGATGACCTTATGGTCTTCCTAAATGGTTCAGACAGGTCTATTGGACATTTTATTAAATTTCTTATGCTCTATCAGAAGGCTACGGGGCAGCTAGTAAACAAAGACAAAAGTTGCTTTGTCATTGGTAAAGCAGCAACAGTTGGAAGGATCATGCACATTGAGAACAAGCTGGAGATGAAGGCAGCTAAACTACCCTTAAAATACTTAGGAGTGCAACTCCATAAAGGTATTACTAGGGTGGGTCACTGCAAGCAGATTTTGGAAGTTTTCGATGCTAAATTAGCTTCCTGGAAGCTTAAGCTACTTTCCCAAAGTGGGAGACTCACACTTATTAAACATGTCCTAACTTCTTTACCCCTACATGTGTTAGCAGTCACTAGCATTCCTGCAGCAGTTATTCGGCTGATCAACAGAAAACTAGCCAACTTCTTTTGGGGTGTGAAAGACAATAAAAACAAACATCATTGGGCATCATTTAAAAGGTTATGCAGGCCGGTCCAAGTAGGAGGAATTGGCATCAGATCATTAGCAGACATTCAAAAAGTGGCATCACTGAAACTCTGGTGGGAATTTCAAAAGGGCAGTTCTATTTGGGCTTCACTGATGCAAAGCAAATATGGTAAAAGGTCATTAGGGCAAGCTAAGACCTCGGATTCTCCTACCTGGAAGAGAATCAGTAATATTCATGGGGAGGCTGAACCTATGGTTGATAGAGGTGCTACCTCTATCATTTGGAAATACTCTCGGGATGGCTGTTTTAGCTCGAGTTCGGCTTACAAAGCTTTATGGAGGGGAAGGGGGAGTACTTTATCAATTACAAACATTTGGCATAAAAAGCAAATACCCAAAATTAAACTTTTCCTTTGGAAGCTATGGCACAACTGTCTGCCATTCCCGGAGCAAATGGCGACTTTCACTGTGGCTTTCCCCTCCTGGTGTCCATTCTGTAAGTCTGCATCTGGTGAAAAGGATCATATCCTTCTTAACTGTACACTGGCAAGGTCAATTTGGGTCTTTTTTGAAGGAGTGTTGAAGCCTGGCACACGACAAGTCAACACAATTAAACAACAATTTTTAAAGTGGTGGAGTGGAGGAGGAGGGAAATCTATGGATGCTACTTACATTTCCGTATTGCCCGGCGTGATAACTTGGCATCTCTGGAAGAGCTACTGGGAGTTGATCTGGAAGGAGGTAGCTCCGGACAGGGATGCAATCATTCATCGCATTTGTAAACATATGTTAAGTTGGTGCTATGCAAATCAAAATTTGAAGGGAAATACAAAATTAAAGGGCTCGGGTCTTTTACCTAGCTCCTTTATTTTGAAGAAGCCCCAGTCGATGTGTTGGAGGAAGCCAGAGGGATCGGTAATTAAGCTTAATTGGGCGGTATTTAGACAAACTGGAAGGACGGCGGCTGGATACCTGTTACGCGATCATTCAAGTGCTATGGTCGCCGCAGACGGTTTCCCCTAGAGTGGTTCTTCAGAGGACGAAGTGGGAGATGGAGCAGAAGAATGGGATTCGACGGAAGTGGAAATGGAAGGTCTCCGACATGTTCTAGAAAGAGTAAAGGCTTTCAATTATCCGCAGGTGTTGGTTGATGTCGGCAATGAAGAGCTTTTAAGTCGGTGCGCTAGTTGGATGGGCCGTTTTCCATTTGTGACCCAGATGGATTTTTTCCCGGACCAAGCTAATGTAGCTGCAAAGATTGTAGCTAAATTGGGCTGGTTGGATGGTTATTCTTGGAGGGTTGGTGATTCGGTGCCCAGGGAACTCAATGGTGTAATAATTTTAGATTCTATGTTTGTCCCTCATATTGTTGTTTAAAATTTTCTCTTTTTTGAAAAGTTTTTTATTTGCTGAGAGGTTTTGGTCTAGTCCCCCTCTCATGTATGATCTATTTTGAGTATTCTTTATAATATCCGACAAATGTTCCCCGGCATTTGCCCCACTGATTTTGGTGGTTTGCTCACCGGGTTTAAATATATATATATATATATATATATATATATATATATATATATATATATATCTACTATATATATAATATGTGGAAGGGTGTTAAATGAGTCAACGCCCGTTACTGCAGTCCCGGTTTTTTCAGCGCAGTTTATGCCCTCCGTTTTCTCAACGTGGGTTTATACGGGCCTTTCATTTTCGCTCCTCACTCGACCTCACACCTTAATTGCTCTCGATCATCTCAAAATTCAGAACACAAGGTTTACTCGAACAGCAAAGAAATCCTCGTCTCAAAATCTTCCGCAACCACTGCCCAAGATTTGGTCCAGGTCAAGAACATCTCCCCTTCTTCTTTTTTAAGTTCGGCGTTTGTCATGTGCCCTCTAGATAATTCTACAAGTTTTTGGAGGTGTTATGCTGCAACTAAATGTCTTCTCGACCCAGATGTCATATTCAGATTTACGAAATCTGAGCTGCCGGAGGCTATGGAGGTACGACTGGCGATCAAGCAGTGGAGAAGAGAGAAAAAGTGTATAGAAAATAACAGTACAAACGGCTGGACTGGTATGACATGCAATGATTCAGTCCGGCTCCCTTCTTCTTTTTCTTCATCGTATCTTTAGAAGGTGATGCCACTTTCCCATCTCTAATAATAGTGAAGTTCATCGGTAAAACTTGTCTGTTCTCGTTTGTTTTGTTGCTCTTTTTAATTTTCACATCTGCTTCCAGAATTGAATTGGGAGGGTTTTTTCTAGAAGATTTGCTCAGCTGAGCATATCTATGTGAATAAGGTTGAAGACGCCACTCAAACAAGGGTTTTGCAAAGAAGGTAATCACACTCATCTTTCATTTTAGATATTCGATTTTACATTAATTAGTTCCGCATATTTGTTTCTCTAAAGGAGTGCTTTTTTATTCATTCTTGAGATATAAAAATGGTTCAATACCACAACTACGGTCCACTTTGTTCTTTTCCTTGGCTAAGGTTTTTCGAGTGTTCTTAGGTTTTGTATGTTAGTATTTCTTGTGTGTTTTTTTGGTGGCATAATAGATATCCCCAGATAAGCATATCTCCACTGATACCATTGTAGACGCCGACTGATGGCATGAATTTCGGTAAAACCCCGCCCTCTATATGGCTGAAATGGAACAATTAAAAACTTAAACCAGTGAGTTCACACTTGGTTCATTTGTTGCTAAGTGGAGAACCCTCAAAACCGTTTCCTTCTATTTTTTAGTTATGATTTGTAGATTATGCGGTCCTGGAGGATTTGGTCAATTGCATATAGGATTGATAACAAGATGGGAAAAGGAGGATTCAGTCAATTGCATGTTGGCCATCCAACTTTTTAAAAACTGGTCTTGGAGTTGTAGAAGTAAGATTCTTCAACATTTTCTGCTTTCCCAATTAACAAATCAAGGGCTGTTTAAAAATGTTTTAGGTGGCTCTAAAATTTGAGCAAAAGAGCAGCAAAGGCTGTAACTATGGACAACCTTATGAGTGGCAACCCTACAAGTAAGTATGAAAAACTTTTGTGGTTGTTGGTTATCCATCTAAGTAGAAAGTGCTCACTTGCTTGATGAAGGTGATCTTTTTTATATATGAAAACCAAGTGGCTGATCATGAAGGATTCCCACTTTGAAAAAGAAATGCAAATGAAAAAAATGGTACTACGTATTTGTTTTGGATGTTCAGATGATAGACAGGACCTAGCAAAGGATGAGTACCAACTTGGGCAGGTCAAGGGCTGGATCACTGCTTGCCACCTTGTCAAAATTGAACTGGCTGATTCGCTCCAGTTTTCATGACAATATTAATTGTAAGTACTCTTCTATACTTGTATGTACATGTGTTACATTTGTTCCTATTTGATTATTTAATGTCAATATATAATGCAACCAACATGCTTTTCATTACCTTTTTCAACTATTACTATCATCGTCATTGTTATTATTATTAAGCCTATAGTAATCCCTCATTCCCATTAGCTACGGCCTACGAACGGTAATTCCAAATAGTCGGCTCATGTTAATTCATCGATGTTGATTCATTCGGGAGCGTTTCCATATTTCTGTGAGCTTTTGCTGAGCTTGCCAGGAACTGTGTTGATTCATTGATGTTGCTCTTGTGTTTTTTACTTCGGTATCGGGCTGAAGTGGGTGTTACCAAACATATTCAGCCATTGAAGTCAAAAAACACTTTCCAAACAGGCTCTTAGATATTAGTTTTCGTATGGGTATTGATTGATAATAATATGCATTTTGACATTTTTAGAGATAATATGATGCAACAATCTGTGATACTATTACAAGTGAAGGATCCGTTGTTCAAAAGAATGGGAGCATCCAGATTGGCCCATTTTGCATTATGGTACTTTGCTCTGTTTTTGACCAATTCTTATAGATGAGGTGAGTTTTTTTCAATATTTTTACCTCTGTAAAGTTTAGAGTGTTTTGCAGAGGAATAGTTACTTAATTTTTTTAGGTATAAATTATAAATGATTCTTAGGTTCTTATTATCTTATTTGATAGCTTAAAGTAAATACATATGATATATTAGACTTGTTTTTTTCTTCTTCAAATTTCTCAAAATCGTTTCATTCGGTGAAACTGGCTCTTTTGTTCATACAACAAGCTTTTAAAATAGGAATCTTTTTCTGGGATATAGAGAGTAGTAGTAACATTTACATTTTTTTGTTCCATCATTGTATGTTTGTGTGGACTAAAGCTTCATATACCGAGATTAGCTGGGGTTCTGTTTGGGTCATCATACTTGGAGTGGCTGCTGTGGGACTTGCAGGATATGCCGTATACAAGCACAGAATTCGGGTATGTGTTGTTTACATTTTGTATTCACTTATTTGACAATTCCCTTTCAGTTTCGTGCATCATAGAGCCAGTTTAGTAAGAGCTATTTGGCTGACATGCTGAATTTTCTAAAAGAAAAAGGGTTTTGTAGACTCCATTTCAGGAAAATAATCAAGTCAAAAAGCTTATTTGACTTATTTTCATTAGTATAAAGGTAAGAACAACAAGCCACTATTGCCCTACCAAACAGGCTTTAAGAGCCCGCTAGATAGTTTTTGAAAAGACTAAAATGGGGTATCAACTTGGTTGTAGTATAAAAGGTGTTTGGTGATTTTTCAGCTTGAATAATTGATGTAGTGTGTAATCATGTGAAAGGAGACTTCATAAACTCTTAGTTTTAGATAGTATAAAACATAGGTAGTTGTGTCATTTGCGCTGAAATCAGCCACAAAAGTCAAGGGCACGACTCATTTTGGCCTAGAAATTATTATCAGCAAGATAAGCCAAATCATGGGGCGTTTGGTGATTATTGGCAGAATTTTCTGTCTTTTTCAGCTTGGCTCATTCAAGCTCACCAAACGGGCCGAGTCTTTTGTGCACTGGTTTTCTACGTCGATAAGGAGAATACGCGCTTTTGGCTATCAAAACAGAGTTTTAGATATCACATGCATTCTCTTTGTTAATCTATTGATTTCATTTGAATCGGAAATGTCCCCTCTCTCTGCAGAGGTACATGGATTCTGAGATTCGTGCCATCATGGCACAGTGCATGCCCTTAGACAATCAATGGGAGGTCCCCAACCACATTGTCTCTCATGGAAACTTCTAAGTATTGAGCTCCTCCCATCGCAGCTCAATGGTGGCCCACTCGGTGGTGTAAAGAGGCATGTCCTCCATTACTGATCCAGAACCGAAACCCTCTCCTTTTTAGCTTAAGGTCCATCCTCCTTTTAGGAGCCATACTGCCACTGCCTTCTTGGATAAAATGTTCCATTTAATGGACAAAAGATGCTCTACCCATTTTTTTTAGGTAATCCGCAGGACATCCAGTAAGCGGTAGATAGGAAATTCGCATGTAATGCTGCCCTTCAGACAAAATACAGGGAAACCCAGAAGAAATTCTAAAAAAAGATTAAATCTAACATATTTTGCAATTAAGATTTTGTCCCTTTCTAAAAATAGGACTTACTAAACCTAGGACTTAAGGAATCCTATGTCTATTGATTCAGGGGGTTTTACCCCTAGAGTCAGAGACGGGGGACAAGGATAAGTTCTGAAGAGTCTTGGATTTATCATCACTCTCATGATATTGTTAGCTAAGATGTCCCTCCCACGCAAAAAACTACTCTTCTCTAGAGGTATCTCCTACACTATTAAGTTTTCACTTTTAATGCAAACATATATTTAAACCTTATTGGTTTCTTTTGATGTTTTTCAGTATTTCCACAACTGGACCTGTAAAATATTTTTTATGCCTGCAGAAGTTGCTGCAGGACTGGTCATTGAGGTGTAGGTTTTACTTGTGATACACTACCTTGAATCATGAATTTATCAGGGATTCACTAATTTTAATTTAAAATGTTTATTCTCAGGAGGCTCGGCTCCAAAGGCACACGGCTTGAAGGATGATACAACTTTCTTCGTTGTTGATATTACTCCGGATGATTGTCCTGCTTTACCGCCAACACCTATACAGAAGAAAAGTGTGATGAGGTAAATCATTCACAAGGTCGAGGGTTTTATCAATTCCTCTATTTTCATTAAATAGATTTCACAGTATAAGTTTCAGGATTTTAGGAAGTTAAACTTTGTTTTGGTCTTAACCCTCAGCTATAAAAGTAGTTGTTTATGGTTCTTCGCTTTCTAAAAGTTTCTAAAAGTAAATTGCTAATGATTGGCTGACTACAATCGTCCTTTTTCTTTTCTTAACATTCAGTTATGTTAGAAAAAGTTTGAGCTGGTTTTAAATCTTTCCATATCTTTCCGAAAAGAGTTATGTCTACTTTTGACTCTACTGTTTCTTTTTTTTCCTTTCTATTTTGCTTCTGCTGTTGAATACGAATTCGTGAGGTTGAACGTGAATATGAACCAGTGAGTTGTCTTACATTTTCTGTTGTAGTTGTGTTGACTGTCTGAATATCAAGTTGAATTTTAAATAGTGAATCCTGGTATAAAGATATGAACTATTTTGAATCAAGGGTGATATGAAGCTAATGAAATAATCAAGTCTTGCTCTATGTTGCTAAAAGATGGAGATATGTGTTTTTTATTATCATAATTTTTGTGCCTTAAGTTTTCCACCTCACGAAATCATGGTGACACGAAGGAATACATCATTAGCTAAATGTGTGGACTGTGCTATTGTTTTAAAAGTTGCTTGCCTGTATGTTTAACACGTTATCTCATTGCAGGAGCGCTGTGAATCCTTTTTGGTAGACTGCTGTCATTTGTGGGCCTGCGTCCTGTTCTCATGGGAATCGAGACCAATATTCTTTGCGGGGATGGACTCAAAACTGTAGCAGATCCAGAATTCTTTTGGACTCGACCCGCGTTCTCCTATGGCGTTTTTCAAACACAGTCGTGGACAGATTTACCTGCTTGGAGGACCTGCCTCACAGAAGCTGTGAGTACGAGATTTCAATGCTCCCCTGAAATCAAACCTCATGCCCCACGTCATTCCAGTTTTATTCGTTTATGTTTTGCCCACCGGTTTCATTTACATCACTCTTATTCCCATGTGCACTCTTAATGTCAATTGTACTTTGACAACCTTTGTAATCATATTTGTGATATTATTCTTATGCTTGAACTTACTTGTGCTTGCACATCATATGCTATGTCATGTTATCCTTATGGTTATGTACATATCGTGCCGTACTTTTTTCTTTAATTTTGCGCGTTGGGCATGAATACTCGCGCAACGCGCGTGCACCCCGCTAGTATATATATATATATATATATATATATATATATATATATATATATATATATATATATATATATATATATATATATATATATATATATATATATATATATATATTTTGGTTCAAATGAGAACGAGTCTTAACGTGAGAACGTGAGAACAAATCCCAGCCATCCAAAATCAATAACCATCCGTGATTAAATAAGACTACGGAAAGGACATATACGTCTTTTTCTACTTTGGCAACCCGACATTTCAGTTTTTGGGATTTGAATGTATCGACTTTGAAGTAATGCTGCGCACTTTTAGGATGGGAAGAATAGCATTATTCCTTTTATAAACTCACGTGAGTTTACTTTTACGTTTATTCAATCAAAATATTTATTTCTTTTTATGAAACTTTGCCTTTTGAACTTTACTTTAACAGGTTTGTTGATTTGTGCAATTTCAGTTCTTTTGGACGTTTTTGCATTTTGCTAATCACTGGAATTTAAATTGTCCTCTATTCTTGGAATGTAAATATTGTTAGTTCATACAAAATAAAAGAAAAGGAAATGGTTGTCATTCGTATTTATTTTTTCATATTGGTTTGTTTCTTAATCACTAGCTAATACATCAATTTTATATTTCTCAAATGTAATTATCAAATAGTGATGTACACTTGTTTTTTCACTTACTACACAACGAATGACTATTAATTGCACATTTATGATTTTCATATGTTAAACATACTTTAGGTCTTAACATTTGCATATTTTACTTAGTCATATGCATCCGTACAATTCACTATTGCACTATTGTGTCACTCAAATGCACCACTTGGGATTGTGCTTTTGATACCGGTTCTTGTGCATGATATGATGTATTTGTTGTAATGCTCTATGTCCATATTATGTGCTACATACGAGTTCTTTAACATATACTTCGTATACATATTGTGCCGTAGATACTAATTCATGTGTATTATATATTATTAGTTTAAATTATATGAAATCTTGTGTTCAATATTAGTTATTAATTGTGTGAGCTACTATGTTTTTGTGTGCATTAGATATTGGTGATTGTGCATTAGATATTGCTTCTTGGGCTTTCATTCATATTGTGCATTATATATTGATTCTAGTGTGTTATATATTAGTTTAAGTTGTGTGAAATCCTTATATGTTATATATTAATTAGTTTTTAATTTTGTGTGTTAGATATTGTTCTTTGTGCATTAGACATTGGATTTTGTGCTGAAGATACTTGATTTAGTTTTTTTTATGCATATTGTGTGTTGGATATTGTTTCTTGTGCATCAGATCTTAGTAGTTGTGCGTTAGATACATAATATAGTACATGTGATAGTTGAAGATAATGTTTGTTGTGGTTTATTGTGTGCATATTATACATTTTTTTTAAAAACAAAATTGTATATGTCATATGGATCTCATTTGAAAGATCATAAAAAGTTATTTAATTTGATATAATTTTTGTTAAAATCAGATTATAATTTAAAAAGTTAAATCAATTTTAAAACTAAAACATTTTTTAAGATTTGACATTTAATCTCTTCCTAATTTTTTGGTAGGTGACAACCTTGAACGGGTACTACATTAAATGATTTTTAAAGGGTAGACGATTTTACCCTGTGCACAAGCCACGTATGGTTATTTTAGTTTGTTAAATGTGTTTCTATGTTACGCAACGTAGGAACTAATTGTACACCTACGCATTAATCAACCGTCTGATTCTCTTAATTAAAAGCCAGGATTTGTTCTCACGTTCTCACATTAAGCACCGTTCTCATTGGAACCGCACCCTATATATATATATATATATATATATATATATATATATATATATATATATATATATCAATACACTTAATTTACTATCCAATAACAAACAGTCATGCTTTTGATGTCTCAAAAAATGACAGGCTTAAATTGCTCGTTTCAGGTTTAGCGTGTCAGATTGCTTTGTATTAGTTACGTTGGCTGACTCTATGTCTATTCTTAGGGTTCACGATTGGATCTGTAAAATCTGTTCAAAGGTTGTCTTGTATGTGTTCTCAATTTTAATATAAAAATCGCTCTTTTAAATTTAAAAAAAAAACACAATGATGGACTTTAACAAGATATTTCACTAGCATTTCCTAAAGATAATGATAACTATTATAGTATTACTATAAGCGGCCAATGACAATCATAGAAAATAAGCAATTAATAATATTACTTAGGATGTATTTTTATCAGAGGTAGAAACATAGTTCGTTCAAAACTTCATTATGATTACCAAACATGAATTAGTATCATTGACAATATCTGACTGAGAGTGCACAAATGACCGATCAAGTAGTGATTCAAAATGTGACCAAGCATCTTTAAATCTTGTTTAGTTATCTCATCTAATGTATTTACGCCCACTTTGATCTCAACTATTTTTATGATTTATATTTGAAATTCTTCTATTCATTAAAGTATTTTAACACATTCTGAAATATCTCATGCCATATTAATTGTTTAACTATTGAAGTATTTTTCTAATATCACTACGAAAGCACATATATTTTTATAGTAGCAACTTTCACCCTACCATTTGAAGTTCACAACCAATCCAGATCTTGGCACCTCCCTCTTTTGTATGTCTCTCACCGGAATTGTATGTTTTGTCTTTGAATTATTTTATTAGCATATCAGAATAGATTTAAACAAATCAAACCATATTAAATTTGAGTTGAGCACATTAAAAAACATTAGACCTTGAAAAATGAGACGGATCAAACAATTAGTATAAAAATATATTTCAACTCAAATTATATCAGTTCATATCACGCTTAAACAAATGAAATTAAAATATAATTAAACATATTTGTAAACCTATTATAACATACCAGTTCAACAAAAAAAGAACGATGAGTAAATGTAAAGGAGGTTAAAATCAGATATGGTAGAACTCTGCATTAATGAGGGATAAAATGTTAGATGTATATTGCATGTGTTTGCGTTTAAGTGATATTTAACTCATTTCTCTTGGTGGCATTTTTAACGTTACCACACATTAATATGACAATATTAATGCCATATATGCAATATTTCCAATTACGTAAGTAATTACTCATATTTAGAGAAAAATGAGTGCAATCATTTTTTGCATTATATTGTGTCTAATTATAAATAATTATTACTCATTGCTACTATTGTATTGTTTCATTTTTATACTCCTCATCACACTTGAGTATAATGTAGTACTATGCAGTCTTGGTCCGTAGTTCCCTTCGTCGGAGCAAGTCCACTCTTCCCAAGCGTGAAGCAGCCATTCCAGCCAAGCCCAAAGGTAACACATGGCCCAAAATAAGAAAATCCCAAATCCAACTCCATGACCGCAGGGGCAGAGGCCATCGAGTCGGCAATCGTAGGAAAGATCCCAAATCGTAACCTAGCAGTCTAGCACGCAACAATCTACCGTCGATTAAGTCTTCGTCAATAGTCAATTGTTGTCGCGCTGGTCGGACGGGCGCACGGCGGCTGAGTACGGATAGCCGGACAAGTGGAAACCGAGTCACCGCTAGTTTCTGCAATCTGCACGGCTGCACTCCTGCACCACCTGGTTTATACTCTTCGGTGTTAACAGCAACTGGTTAGTTTGTTAATTGTTTGGCTTTTTTGTTCAAAGGTTAATTGTTAAGTTTATTGTGTTTTTAATTTTAATTAAGGCGTTTAAAAATTAAATTGCGGCCTTATTTAGTATGAATTTGCTTGTGATTTGTAATTCACTAAACTGACCGCTGCTTGTGATTTGTTATTAAGAGATACTATAACCCGATGGAGTATACTATAACATGAGCTAATGAAGATAACTCATCGAGAATTGTAGTACCCTCAACTACAATTCAAGAAATTCAAATACAGATGACGAACAAAACAACATAAATAATAGACAATCATTCATCGTTGAAGAGTGATTTTTCCCAACTACCATTTGACCCTGGATTTTTAGCTATGAATATTGTGAAAGATAGGTTGAACAACCCAATGACTGATGAATGACTCAATGATAGATTTATTGTTTATGTCGAAAAATACATCTTCTTGAAAATTGACAATGCTGTCATTATCAAGCGATATCAATTGATGAAAACCCATAGAAATCAGTTGTAAATTTCGTTTTTTTTTTGTATTTCACATTTGGTGAAAACTTTTATTCCTATAATCTATTTTTTGTCTTTGATTTTGTTGTTACAATAGATTTTTTTTTTTGCAAAGTACATTATTTAATTAAATTTTGGCCCCACCTGGAGGCCAAAGCTAGATCCGCCCCTGTCACTGGTGGATGGACGGCAAAATAGATGTTTAATGTTATTATTTTTATTTAAATTTAATTAAGGAGCTGTAACTAGTCATTTCGTAACTGTTAATAGAATTACCCTAGGATAATCCTTTTGTTCAAATAAGAGATCCTACATTCCCACTAGGCCTTGCTCAACGCTACGAAACAGGGCAGCAAGGGGGTGAGAGTCAGAGCAATGAATCAGGCGGTGCAGAAGAACACTCTCTACGTAGGTAAGTTTCCTCGTCTCAATATCCTCTACCTCGTACATTCGTATTCAATTCATCCACTTATGATTCCAGAATGAACTCAGTACATTATGAATTACAGGTGGATTGGCGGAGGAAGTGAACGAGGCG
The DNA here is from genome assembly GCA_945859915.1 of Cuscuta epithymum. Taxonomy (NCBI): domain Eukaryota; kingdom Viridiplantae; phylum Streptophyta; class Magnoliopsida; order Solanales; family Convolvulaceae; genus Cuscuta; species Cuscuta epithymum. The sequence goes on from CAMAPF010000255.1 coordinate 70,075, forward strand.
ATACTCCACGCCGCCTTCATACCCTTCGGAGACATCAAGGATGTGAAGACTCCATTGGACCAAGCCACACAGAAGCACCGCTCTTTTGGCTTTGTCACTTTTCTTGAGAGGGAAGATGCTTCCGCTGCCATGGACAATATGGACGGCGCGGAGCTCTACGGCCGAGTTCTCACCGTTAATTACGCTCTCCCTGAACGCATCAAGGGTGGTGAACAGGGTTGGGCTGCCCAGCCCAGTAAGCATCTTTTATCACCTCTCCTACTTTTCTCGTTTAATTTTTGGTCAAATAAATGTCATTATTAAACCTAGCCCTGGATCACACAGTGATAGCTAGCATGTGGCGTTTTTTAATAGTCTTTGATTGTCTAATTTTTAGTGGTTATTGGTCTTGAAGATTTTTCAAGATAAGAAACATGGAAATGCAAAAATACTAAATAAGATCTCTTTAAAATAAAAAGAACAGGATCTTGTGATATGACCCTAGCTAATTGGTTTGTTATGCATAGATTAATATGAAAATCCTCTTTAGCAGTCAATTAGAGCGTGGTTCACTGAATTTGAGATTACATTTGTTTGTAGGGGAATGTAAGATCACAGGTTTAACAGAACGTGATATCACTTGTTTTAATAAATTGCCAAGGACTAACTATGTTTAGCCTAAAATATTGCCATCATAATATTGTAATTATAATACTTGAAGAAGTTGAGGTCTCATGACTCTCATCTCTCTCTTACTTTAAAAAACAAATGTGGTGGTAATGTTAATCTGATCTGATTAACTCCAAACCAGACAAGGTTAATTGGTTAAATCATGTTACCTTATTTGCACGATGTGATGCTAACCATAAGCCCAAGTGGTGCAGGCTTGTGTAGGGGTAGTATCTTGCTATTTTTGTTTTGCTTTTGCCTTTTGGCCCTGAAGAAATCTCTGTGTGAGATTGTGGATAATTCTTATTTGATTGTTGACATTGGGATATGAAGTTAGCTGCTGGCTCATCTTTCAAGTAGTGGATTGGATTGTATTATTCTAAGCAAGTTCTCACCAAGGAATGACATCTAAACTGCAATATTTAGCTAGTTCTTTCCCATCCTAGTAGGGATTTGATGGCTTCATTTGTTCACAATTTATTTAAAAGTGTAAAACCCTTCAGCTTGTTTTCTATCCAAACAATTCACAAATCCTAAACCAAAATCGTAATGTCAAAACCAAACCAAACCAAACCAAGTCTTTTTTGCCAAGTAGGATATTCTATCATGAGTAAAGCCTAGTTATCTCAAAATTACATGCTTATTGACCAGGAAGGAGTGGTAGATCAGTTGATGATTCAAATTATTCAGGCTATTGTTTGTGTAATCTGAACTTCTCTTCATACTTTCACCTATCCTCAAAGAAAATTTTGTATTGTACTTGTGAATAGAGTATCCCCTTTATTAGTTTTGAAGATGCGCATAAAGATTTCTGAAATTCTTGAACTTATTCTATTGTTATGATGATGCTATATAACTTTCTCAATGTACCCAAAAATGATGATGCTATGATAATGACTTCAGTATGGGCGGAGGCGGACACATGGTTTGAGAGACAACAGCAAGAAGAGGAAATGCAGAAACTTCAAGCAGAGAATAGGGCTGATATGAAGGCTGCAGAGGAATTACACAGGAAAAAGATGGCAGAGGAAAGAGAAGGTGAAAAGGAGGATGGAGATGTCATCAAGGATGATCCCATGGCACAAGCTGAAGCTGAGGTTTTAAAAGAAAACCTGGAATCTTCTTAGTCCCCCAGCAATTACTCTTCTTTCAGGAGATTGTACTGTACCCTTTTTCTCAAAGTTATTGTGAAACAGATTGTAGTGTGATTAAACGCAATTCCCTCCGTCCCTCTGGCTGTATAAATGTCTTAGTTCCTGCTTTATCAGCTGTCTGCATGTATGTCCTTCGCCATTGAAGGTTAATACTTCTATGAGTTCTATCCACCCCAAGTTTAATTTTGAAGAAAATTTATGAGTGAATCTTTCTTTTGTCACTCCAAATTCAAATTCAGGGGTGCTCTTGCTCTGCCAGTGACGGTGTTGGTTGTATGGTGGTGTTCATACTCTAATGTCATGCAATAGACGTCATGATGACCCAAATACTTGATGTAACGTTGAAAACATACTTGGCTTTAATGGTCATCTGAGATATATGTTTTGTTATTTGCTTAGAATATTATCATTTGAAGAATTATTTGATATTTAAATTTTAAAATGTGTCTATATATATAACATTGGTGGCCTCTGCCGCAGCTGACCGCCGCTGCCTCTTTTGGCGAGACCAGTGCACATCTCTGGTGCGACTATCATATTCTGTGGCAAACTTGTTGCCTACCTCTGGTGTGATTGCGGTCTTCATAATAGTAAGGGAAAACTGTCAAATAGGTCCTCGAACTTTCATAAAAAAGTCAATTAAGTCCTTCTATAGGAGACTTTGTCCGGTCGTCGCGATTTGGGGTGGTTCCTGGTGGAATTTTTTGATGAAATTTTTTGAGCATCTTATTCATCAAGTCTAGTTTACCCATACCAAATTTCAGCTAAAAATTTAATCGGGAGTGCATTCAAATTGATTTGAGAACGCAAAAATGTGCAGTTATCTTCAAGAATTAATTGGAATGTGTTCCCGATTGAATTTTTAGCTGAAATTTGGTATGAGTAAGCTAGACTTGGTGAATAAGATGCTCACAATATTTCATCAAAAAATTCCACTGGGAGCTGTCCCAAATCGCGACGGACGGACAGAACCTCCTATAGAAGGACTTAATTGACCTTTTTATGAAAGTTCGAGAACCTATCTGACAGTTTTTCCTAATAGTAATGATATGGTATAACATGGAATATTCAAAGACATGACATTCATGTGTACAAAAAGATGGCATTTGGAAGTAATGTTGCCTTAAAAAATGCATTATTACCCTATAAATGGCATTCTTTGCCAAGTGACTTAAAATGGCACATGTAATGCCATAAAAATGACATTACTTTCAAACCAATGTTCGAATAAAAGAAAATGATATTTTCAGATTTAAAACGATTAGAAATAAAATCTTTATAATAGATGCCTACAAGTTATCTTGCATGTTTTCATTATATTGATATAAGCCGTTTATCATAAAAAAAAAAAACATTTAATTTGAGATGAGAGTATTAATAACATACACTTAATGGCCTCTTGAGTTGTGTTTTTTGCGGGTTTTAATGCACCAAACCCCCACGTGATATAGAAATTCAGCGTATTAATCCTTGTGATTTGAAAAATGCGTCAAATCCTCTTGTGTTTTAAATTAATCATGCACAAAACCCCTTTTTTGAATATATTCAACGATTTGGAAATCACTTTTCCTAATATTTTGATAGAACATGCAAGTTAATATGTCAAAATCTCTAAATCATACAATAATGTTAATCACTTTTCTTTTACTTGACAATTAAATTTGTTCATAAAAGCGATTTTGTGCGTGATTAATTAAAACACAGAGAAATTTGGTACATCTTTTAAATCACAGAGAGCTAATGCACCGAATTTCTATATCACAGATTCACAAGGGGGTTGGTGTATTAAACCCATTTGCGTTCAAAGTGTCACTGAATACTCCACGGAACGGGAAGATGACGATTGATGATGGCTTTCTTTCAATTTAGTGTGAGTGATTGATTCCGACAATTCATACAATAGAAGTTTGATGAAATCAGTTCAAAATTGAGAATGTGAGATCACTTTATGTGATGTGTTACCTTTTGATTGCAGGTTGGGTAGAGAAAAGACGAAGGATATTCAAAATTCAAATGAAGGCAAACAATATGTTTAGGTTTAGAGAGGGAACAAAAACCTACTTAAAGTCTCAAACCATAAACTCATTAGTGTTAATTGTTTGTCCATGTATTCATAATTTGTCCCCTTGAAATAGCCTTGGACCCGATTCAGGCGACCCGGCCCGGGAACAGGCCCGGCCCGCTACTGTACGGGCCTGGCCCGGTGCTTCGAGCCCCAAACCGGTCTTTGACCCGGTTGTATACGTGTATGGAATAAGCGGGGCGGGCTCGGGCTGTACAAATGGGGGCCCGGCCCGGCAGGGCCCGGTTCGGACCAAAACCGTTTTTTTTTTTCAGTTTTTTTGGGTTTCCCCGGGTTGGGCTTGATGTTTTGGGGGGGTGGGGGTAATTAGGAAAGAAAAAAAAATACAAGCCAGCCCGAACCGGACCCGGTGGCAACCCAGGCCTTCCCCCATCCACAAAAGGCCCGACCGGGCCTAGGCCCGGCCCGGCTTCATGCCTACCTTGAAAGTTGAAACACTACAAGTAACATGTGTGTCTTATTTTTTTCTTCTTTTATCTTTCTTTTGTTTCTCGTTATTTTGTTTTAGTAAGATTAGAACAGCAGCAAAAGTAAACAATAATATATAGCAGGAGGTATGACTCATGAGTGTGGAATAAAGTCTGCTTTTATAATACAACACCATCACACTTTCTCTTAAATTAGAAATGAACATACAACACTCAGGATTACAACCGCAAAATAGTTCTTAGTGTCTCACTAAGGTTCTGAATGGTCTGCTGTTCTTGGGTAGCTTGCATTTCTTGGAGAGGCATCTCTTCATAACACCTGCAATGGTTTGTTTAACAGATCAATAAACATTAACGATTTTAACGCACCAGGAACAATTTTCAGTGTGTACAAAGCAAACAATTGTTGCAGCTTCTTTTTCTACAAGGAGAAAAGTGGGGAAAACAAGTTTCTTGACTGACAGAAGATACTTTCCCTGGAGAATACTTCCCATATTTTCCTATGTTTGAATGCGAAGATAGTTTCCTTGACTGAATGTGCTTTCCTCGATTTCTTGAACTTAAAAGGGAGCTATTTTCCTAAACCACTGTTTTTAAATGGATAAACATTAATGATCCATTTGTTCTGAGGTGAACCTATGTTCTACTAGATTTAATTTCGGCAACACCTCGTTTGTTTACTAACTTATTACAAAAATCCAAGTTTATCTAGGAGAACCTCCAAAACTTTCCAATAATTGAGAGGTTAAGTTATCAATACAAGTAATTTTAACATGTTCAGCTTGGTTAAGTTGCATCCAAATGACATTTTACTGCATTCACATGAGGTAACCCAATATTTATTCAAATAATATATATATATATATATATATATATATATATATATATTTCAGGATTATTCCTGTCCGGAAATTCCGGACAGGAGCCTCGTCCGGCCTCCTCCGTTTAAGGTGGTTCCCGGTGGTATTTTTTGTCGAAATGTTTTTTGTATGTTCTTCATCAAGTTTAGTTTATCCATACCAAATTTCAGCTAAAAATTCAATCGGGAAGGCAGTCAAATGATTTTTGGAAGTTAACTGTGTTGTATATGTATATATAGTGCGCAGTTAACTTCCAAAAATCATTTGAATGCCTTCCCGATCGAATTTTGAGCTGAAATTTGGTATGGATAAACTAGACTTGATGAAGAACATGCACAAACAATTTGAACAAAAATTACCACCGGGAAGTGCCCGAAATGCCCTCGGCCGGACGGAGGTTCCCGTCTGGCCGGCTGGACATGAAAAGTCCTCTATATATATATATATATAAGGATTGGTTCAAATAAAAACAAGTCTTTCAATGAAAAATGAGAATAAATTTAAGTCGTTCATTCTTTAAAAATGAATGGGTTAGATCAATTTAAAAATGTGCACTCATGCCAGCTTAACTTTTCTATCAACTATCTTGTACTCCCTCCGTCCCATTTATATTGTCCCGTTTTACCTTTTCGGGAAGTCCCGCTTAAATTGTCCCATACCATATTTGACAAAGTTTGTGTGGCTCTAAATCATTCTTACTTTATTCTTACTTTATCAATTAATATCAACCACACAAACCCACGTTTCTTAATAACCGTGTCACCCTCTTCCGGGACAATATAAATGGGACGGAGCCACGGAGGTCGTAGTTATATACAAATTGTTTCGTATAGGGATGCACTTTTAAATTATAATTGTACTTATTGTAAATCCGGATATACTTTTATCAGCACTTCCTTAATAAAAGTTCGTAATTACAAAAACGCCACCGCATTGGGGACTGATCTCATCCACCCATTTTGTGACACCAATGATCAAGATTAATTCTCAATGTTCACCTTAGATGATCTTTTTATTCGAACCAATCCCTGTGTGTGTATTTAGGTTCCACCCAGTTTCACTTGACCTAGGTTGGTTTACTTAATTTACTCTATCCAAAAGGACCATAAAGTATATCCATAGAACAGCTTACTTTCAAAGATCTTCTTATCATAGAATATTTTCCGTGAGACAGAGAAAATAAACTGAGTCAAAAAGTTAGTTCATACATCCTGTGATAAGCCAGGGCCTGCGTGAGATTCATTAGTGTGGGACTTGATGTTAATCTTCTGTATAAACTCGGAGGAAGTGGAACCTGAGACCAATTATGCAACATTATTAGTAACAAACAATTCATGGGGTGAGAGGGTGGGGTAGAATGGGAAAGATGTGGTGCAGGGTAGAGAAGTTCTTTATTACATCCCCCTGGCACACACACACACACAAAACTCAACCAAACACCATCCCAAAAGAATCCTATTTGATCAAACGAAACAAGTTCTGCATGTGACTTTTCAAAATAGAGTCGCAAAGAAGTTAAATAAGACAAAGTTAGTTAATCCAACAAAAAATAAAATGAATAACATGCATAATTTCATGACTATAAGCAGAGATGGAGGCAGGGGCTGTGGGTCCCTCCCCTAGCCTCCCTGATTTTGTTCACCATTTTATATATGCAAAAAACTGACTCCAGGCAATGCAAATCCTACCTGTCCCTGCTTTTAAGAGTCGTACTTGTCAAAAGTAACAAGTTAAGAAAAAATTACACAAATATAACTACTTTAAACTCCACTAACAAAAATATGACTTTTTGCTCTAACTTAATCCCATGATGCCCATACGTGATCCATGCTATAAGTCACTTTCTTGTAACTCCCATGACTTTTGATAATATTCATGTAAAAATCTCACAAGTTAAACCATAACTAAGCATAACTTTTCAGGGACAAATAGATAATTATGTAAACATTTTAAGATGAAAGAAACAAGCAACCGACCTCATTTTGTCTACTTCGGCCTTTCTTTGATTGAGCATCTCCAGTTAAGAGCTCCTGAACTGCATCAACAGCTATATGCCCACTATCATCTCGTTGCCAGCCCCCAAGCACGTTTTCAGATAAAAGTGCGATGGGTGATATATCAGTTGCCCTCAGGAAGGGAATCGGTACTGTGTTACCAGCTGAGTATATTGACCAAAGCTAGTGGCACAAAGAAAGTGTGATATACCGCTTATAACTTGATCGAATGAATTGTAACAGAATAGAGAGAGAAAAGGAAGGAGAGAATCAGAACGAGATAGAGTCTAGAATTTCTGTGATATTTCATAATCTGTCCTTTTTCTTACACTTTCCCTATATAGTAAAAGATAAATCATAACAGTGGATATTTAAATAAGAAGCCCAACAACACCCATAACAATAAATATTTAATAAACAGGCCCAGCAATAATTGAACCCGTCCAGTTGAATAGTTGGCCCAGCTTATTTAAATATGATGTCCGACACTCTTGGGTGGATTCACGACAGAAAGATATAAAACATAATGAAAAAAACAATATATATGCCCCACCGATGGGTGGTTTACCTTCCAGGGTAAAAAAAAACAATATACGAAGTATATGCAAATATCAAAACCACCAAGGGGTAAAGTATACCTTATCCAAAGCTTTTCTATTGACAGTTTCATTCTTCAACGGGACTCCGCTTTGAGAAATGTATCCCTTCTGATCATAACTAGGGGAAGTTGCAGGGGAAGGGGTTGTTTGTACATGTCCAGGAGGCTGAGGAGCCACTACAGGGGAGCTAACATTAACCTCATTTTGTACCCTGATGGGATCAAATAGTTCAATTAGAAAAATATCCACTTTACCTTCATTCTAGACTTTAATAATGTTCCATTATCAATTAAAAGGGACTATTTTATAAGAAGTGCATTACAGGGCTGCATGTAAACATAAAAAGTAGCTGTTTGACAACTAATAGGAGTTGAAAAGGCCAAAGGCTCTCTATAAGTTCTCCAACAAACAAGGCCAAAATATTCAGGAAAATGAGTGGAAGATTAAAATATTCACACTATTTGCATGCTGGTATAGTTTCTACACATGGTAAAAATTGCATGGAGAAAACTACTGATGCTGTACTAGGTCATACCGTTCAATTCATGCCTACATATTCCAAACCAACACATTACTTTTCTTCAATTTTGACACCAGAAAAAGAAATAAAGCAATTGACATAAAATCTATTAAGGAACTTATCAGGATGGTCATGAAGTTGAAATAGCGGTTGATAAAAATCATCAAATTGCTATTTACTTTGTTGCAAGGGTTTATATGTAGCTGAAGAAGCATTAAATATTTGTTGGTAAGCATTATCTGCCCTTTTAACCCCCTTTTTATGTGTAACCTCAAGGAAAAGAGAAACTACCAAGGTTCACTTTCTTTGTCACCAGAAGTACAAGCACTTCTAGTATTCCTGAGAGTAGAGGATGGCTCAGAATTTGCAAATGCAGTTTGAGTAACAGTCTTATCTATGTCAACTCCATCTCGAACTATCATGGTCCCATACTCTCCTGATAAAGAACCCCCAAGCAGTCATCATTTCTCAGAATAATTTACATTTTTTAAAAGTAAAACAAGGCTGCTTAGGCAAACTGGCTGTTGGCTTGCATAACCAACAGAAAACTATACATTATAAATCATCTAAGCCATAGTTCAAATGGTTGTTACATTCATAATGACATAATCTTACACTGGATGCTGGATTAACCTCAGGCAAGAACAAGGTCAAGTGTTAAACAATAGGGATTGTGAGATCAAAATGTTAGCACAAGTGACATAATCATCATTTCTCAGAATAATTTACATTGGTAAAAAGCAAAAAAAGGCTGCTTAGGCAAACTGGCTTGTGAGATCAAAATGTTAGCATAACCCATACATTACAAATCATCTAAGCCATAAAGTTCAAATGGTTGTTACATTCATCATGACACAATCTTACACTGGATTAACCTCAGGCAAGAATACGGTCAAGTGCTCAACAATAGGGAATAGGGATGCCATATAAAGTGAAATAAAATAAGTTTTACCTTCTCCAGTAGGTTCCACCAAGCTTTGAGAACCAAATGCAGGTAACACACCATTGGCAACATTTACCTTAGAGGGGACAGTATCCCCGAACTCTTCATTCATTTTTAGGCCAGCTAGCTGCAGTAACACAAAAATGGCAGGATCTTTTTAGTGATTGGAGGGGCCATACAAGAGCCGAGTATAGAACCAAAAGTTAAGACATACATCTGAGCCTGGTAATGGCGGATCTTGAACAATAATTTGTTCTTCCAAAGCCATTGACGACCTAATTTTCTTGGCCTTTTCAATCTTGGGGACCATAACAGATGCTCTACTTTTGCATTTCTCAATAAATTTATGCTTTCAAAAATGAAAAGAAAAATGGATTAGATTACATAAAATTAACTTGAAAATTGCTGAAGGGAAATCATACTGCAGAACTAAGTTGTATGGTAACAGCTCCTTCATAGAATTTAGAACTCCATTGAGTAATCAAACTGCTTTATAAGATGCATTGTGTTGCTTTTTAATACAATATATAGTCATGGACCTTGGTCATATTGCATGACCTGTGATTGCATGGTGGTTTTGCAATATCAATTATGTAATGGACATAAAAATAGCAAACATTTCAACATATCAAAATAACCAATGATGGTGACAGTTTCAAACTTTCATCATCTCTCCTTGTCCTTTTTGTGACAAGGAGGGCATCCGATACAAATCATTGTTGCTATCCTTTTTACATGAATTTGTATGTTTTAATTTTGTACAATAAAGTCACACTATAAAATTAATGCCACTGACTCCAACTAATGACATGAAAAAATTAATGTCATTGACCTGAATAGATGACTATGGTGCTAATGACGATGATGATGATGATGATGATGATGATGATGATGATGAAAACTCACGGCCACTTATTATACATATGGCACCACAACGGTTGGCCCAAGGTTTTGGTTGTTAGTCTTCAACCTGGCAGTGTGGGGCTAAACTAAGTTTTCGTCACTTAATCAAATAATGCCTTTTTGTATTGACTTTCAAGCAACTGCCATCTTAGGGCACGAGAGAGACAAGCCATCTACTCCCCCTACTTCCTTAAAAGAATTTGCATTTTCCTCCATCCGTCTCAAAATTAACTTCTTATTTCCTTTTAAGGAGAGAGTTTGGCTTCTATTTTTCAATTTTCCCACTCCTTTAGATAAAACTCAACCACTCCAACTTTTTTAATAAGCATGCCAAAAGAAAATAAGTTAATTCGGGGACGTAGGGAGTATAAAGTATCATGTGTACTCTAGTCTTTGTCTATTAAACTGATAGTGTACCTTAAGCATCTCTGCTGCAGTTGGACGAAGACGCGGGTCCTTCGTAAGGCACTTTGCAATAAAGTCATGAAACACAAGAGACCTGAAATGATACACAGATGCAAAAAGGACATATAAATCGAAGCATATCTGTATTTCTTCTTATTGTCACCTCAAATCATGACAGAAAACTAAAGAGGCATAGCAAAGTAGCAAATGCGAGCCAATTTCCATCTTCACTATTCTCAAAATCCATCTTTCAATTAAAAAGAGAACATTGTAATTTGTAACAATGCCTACTATAGTAGTATGTAGTGAACTGCAGCTATAGTTCATCCAATGGCCAAATCAATGCCCCTTTGATTCCTAAACTTTCTTGTTTCTTTCTCTTTTTCATTTGACGCTTCTACCCATTAAATTTGAACCTTTATTACACGTTAGCTTCAGTGGCACAGGCAAACATATCATGTCATACTTATGGCAGATTGGCAGTTTTTAGAATAGCTGAATTCATGGGTCTAAAATGTGAGCTCTCATCCAGGCATATCCATGACAATTTAGCTCCAAGCCTCAATGCATACACGAGCTTTAGTTACATTATTTATGTTACACTGTCACCAAGATATATGTGACAATTTGAGCTGAAAATGCATATTCACAAATAAAATATTCAAGGGCAATGTCCCAAGATATATCAGCTGGATAAACCGCGAGTTATATGTGAGCTGACAATGCATATTCACAATTAAAGTATTCAAGGGCGATGTCCCACCAGGTATTATAACATTAGAAGGGATAGTAAACTTCGTTTTGAAAGGGCATAGCATGGTCAAGAAAAAATACAATGCATAATGCTATTTTGGAAGGGTGGGTGTAGCATGTATGAAGAGAAGGAAGGGTGTAGGAAGCAATTAAATATGTAATCAGAAACTAAAGAAACCTAGTTTCCTTGTAGCTTCTCTACAAGTCTTGTAAACTTGACATGCATGCCGGGATAGGTCAGTTCAAAGAAAAGTAAAGAAATAATGTCAAAAATAGGAGTGGGGACTTTTGACTAGACAAAAGTAGAAACCATTTTTGTGAAAAACAAAAAAGAGACCAGGCTACAGACCAAGGCTGGACAAACCATCTGCGCAATTTGAAACCCTTCGTCTCTATCCCGTAATTCCCATTCTCACCCATCTGCTCTTCAGTGGCCGCAGGTTTTCTCTACTCGCCGGCCGCTGCTTCAGCGCTCACTCACTGGCCGTGGCTTCAGCACTCACCATCATCTTCGTCTCTCTCTTCTGGTCTTCACGTCGCTGTCACCCGTCATCCCGGTCGTTCTTCTTCTTCTTCTTTGTCCGTGATTGGGATGTGAATCGGCGATTGGGCAACGAGGACTTGCGACTAGCGATGACTAGCGACAGGCGACCATTGGAGACGGGCGACGAGGACGACGGAGGATGATGACGACCGGCGACGACGACCCAGATCCAGAGTAGCGGCGGCGGATAGGGTTGGAGTGGAAGGGGGTGCAAAAGGTTCTAGGGCTGGGGGCTGGGGACAGGTGCGGGGCGGGGGGCGGCAGTCACTGGGCTGGGTGGTGGTTGGGGGCGGGGTGATCAATGCCCAGGCGCTGGAGGTCAATGGCCGGGCTGGTTAATGGCCGCGCTGGTCACTTGTTGGATTAGTCATGGCCACTAGTCGGGTTGGTCACTCGTCGGATCGGTCATGGTCACAGGTCAGATTGGTCATTGGTCTGATTGGTCACGGTGCGGGTCAGATTGGTCATTGTCAAGTGGTCACTGGTCGGGTTGGTCATGGTCATGGTCATGGTCACTCACCGGATTAGTGATTGGTCGGATTGATCATGGTCATTTGTCAATAGCATTTATCTTTGTAAAATATATGGACAACCCCCAAAAGTAAAATATGGAGTATAGAAGTTAACAAAGTATAAAACCTGTGTAACATTAAGGGACATTGTAAATTATTATCCCCAAGATAATTTGAGATTGTGAATCAGAAAAGGGATAAAAATTAGAATCAGCTGCATAGTAAAACCTAACTGCATAGTAAAATTTAATTTCAAGTATTGCTCCAAGGATTAAATGCTAACTCAAAGAATCAGGAACAAACCATTTCTCTTTATCCTCAAGCATTGGGGCTGGCTCAATTGATATCATAAATAGTACCTATCAAAAATTGAAATCACATTAAGTATCTCACACCATAGGTGAGGAACTTTTTTCTACACATTGGCTGAAATCATTAACTAATTTTAAGTTCACATAACACTTAAAGATCAGAAACAAAGAGCTGCAGAAGTCGTTAACCTCCCTTGCCATTATGGATTCAAATAACAAAGACAGTAGCAATAGCATATTCAGCACCCCAACATGAAACCATACGTACAAGGTGCATCATAACAGGAGTAAACTAAATCTATTGTTGAGGTGACGAGCATTAGAAAGGCTTTAAGAAAGCATCAGTCATAAGAAAATGATAAAACAAGCTGTTTTTAAAATAACACTTGGGCATTATGATACAGTAAGCAAATCCTTTGGAACACTCACGGGCTCAAGTGTCAATTGTTTTGCTGACTGGTCAACGTATATGTATTAATGTTCATAGAGGTTTAGTGATTTATCTGGCCATTGACTAATGTGTAGTAGGATATCTAAAACCTCTGTACATCATAGATTCATTAAAAAGCACAATGCGCCATGGTGTATATAAAGTTTTCATTGAAAAAGTTACAAAAATTTTGCAGAATATTGTTATCAGTATATAAAGAGAGTAAAAAACTATTAATAGAAAATATTCTCCAGAGGGTGCATATTTGAAGACTAACCCTCATAGGATGGACTGTTGCTCTTGGAGGTAGACCCTGCATAGAACAACAGCATAACAGTAGCTCAGTTACTTCAGTATCTATAACTCTATAAGTATATAACAATTTAGCTAAACTTTCATAATTTTAGACAGAGCCAAATGCATAGCCAAATGTTGGAACGCCAATAAGTTAGAAAGGATATCATGCCCCCCACCCCCAAAGAAAAGTTTTCTTGTCACGGCGGTAAGTCGAGTCGCGGCGCCAGCTGACCGCCATATCGCCTAGGCGACAAGGCGCCCGCCTAGGCGACAAGGCGCCCGCCTAGGCAACAATTAGGCGACTAGTCACCTATATGTGTATATTATATTATATTATATATATATATAATTATATATTTAATTATATATTATGTTTAGTATATTACTAACTAAAATGTATATAACTTAGAATTGAAATCCACAATTAATAATCAAAAACAAGGTTTATTAATGAGAATTAAGATAAAAATGTATATCTCAAATAAGCAGCGTAAAGATCACACTACTAAGTTCTCAAAAGGTTGAACTATTTGTATACATAATTAACTAATTATATATAAAATATTTTGGTAATAGTTTAATAGTTTATTATTTTATAACATATGATAAATTAATGGTTTAAATATTTCATACTTTATACGGAGTAACATATAAATATATAATAAATTAATGGTTTAAGAGTTTATTATTAAACGAATATACGAGCATATCAGTATTCAGTATATCACCAGTAGAATAAATTAATGGTTTAATGTCTATATCAGCATGTTACACTATATTTATAAATTAATTGTTTTATACTTTTATAGTATCTATATAATTACCATAAAAAAAATACTGTACGCATATGTTGATAAAAATATCACTTTAGTAAAAATAAAAATATTAAAAAAATAAATCCACTACACCCCTAGAGAATAAAAGATAAGATAAGATAAGATAAGAAATTGGTGGACTCAAGTTAATTAAGTGGCCTGTGTTGTAGACTCGTAGACTCGTAGTATGCTTCAAGCTTCAACGACAGACTGGGAGTTGGCTATTGGCTTGACCGGCGACTTCTTCTGCCTTCTGAAGTCAATTCGTTGCTTCTCTGTGACTCTGTGAGTTAATCGATGGCTTCGGGCTGTGTATTTAATTAGAAGGCCACCGCCTTAAAACCTTAATTAATGTGTTTCCTAAAAAAATTAAACCTTAATCTGCTTTGGGCCTGCGGACTTTCGACTGGGCTAAAATAGGCGGCCACAAGTCGCCAAGTTCACGCCAGGACGACGCCTTGGCGACACCAAACGTGACTGGTCATCTTCTGGCGAGTCGATCTCCCAAGTCGATGCTTCTCCATCGCCGGGACGCCTAGTCGGCGCCTAGGCGACGCCTAGTCGACGCCGTGACAACCACAAAACCGCATTATCGTTTCCTATTGGCAGTTATTCATTTAACAAGCAGGAAGTGCACATAGAGATTTAACTGAACCATCCCGCGCAAATAGGAGTTCCCAGTGCAGTGAATACACCCACCTCTGCCATTTCAATTGCAGATACGCCGAGAGCCCACACATCAACCTAAGAGAAAATAGAAAATATAAGCCCGCAGATAAAGTGCAAAAAACTAGCATGTACACAACGTCACAAACAACTACAAGGAATACCTTCCCATCATAACGACTTTCTTGAATAACTTCAGGAGCCATCCAATGTGGAGTGCCGATAAACTAAAAATAATTACATGAAATAGTGCAATTTAGCAAGGCATAGCTCAAACAGAGGCCGGTTTTCGGATCTTTTCACATAAATCTTTAATTTCATTCTCATACAGGATAACTTGCATATAAAGGAGGCAATGCCTAGGCAAAGAGATGATATTTTCATGTACGATAACTCGCAAGTATAGTATGCAAGGACTAGGCAACAGAAACGATATCTAGATGAGAAAACAACCTGGAACTCTCTAGTCATCTGATACTAAATGAAGGGTCAAGAACATTTAAAGACATCCTTTGTCTTAAAGTAGTTAGTTTTATGCTTGCTGAAAAATTGCATGATCCAGCTCCTACTCACTTTCATTGTTTGGGTTTCTCATTATTATCGCAGTTAGTAAATATCTATTTTTTTGTGTTTATGCCCAGGACTGAAATAGAGGCAATCTAAAAATCTATATTTTTAACAAAAGAAAGTGAAATATGTGGCATCAAATTTTATGATAGTAGGTATTTCGATAAATAGAAAAACAAAACTGCTAGGCATACCGTGTTACGTTTGGACATTGTTCTTGTCAGCTGTGCAGCAACACCAAAATCGCCTGCTCAAAATTTGGATAAATTGTTACACATGTTGCAGACTTGCAGGGCTGTATTTAAGCAGGCAATGGTACTCTTTTGACGAGCTACTAATGGGAGAAAACTAATCACAAATCAAATTAGCAGACAAAATGATATGCAATTAAATATTCATAAGACGTTCTGCAAAACCATAACATAGAAGCACAAGGTTCAAGACTGAACTTTAGAAGGCACAATAAAAGCATAAAGGCACACCTAATTTAACCTCTCCTTGATCACTCAACAAAATATTGCCGCCTTTAATATCTCTGTGCACTTTAAATATTGAATGCAAGTAGGTCAAGCCCTGCATTAAACAGAAAACAACCCAGATGAAACTTTGTAAAACAACACCGTTAAAACTTCAATCATGAAAGAATGCCATTTTGCTTTATACTACAAGTTGGAAAATATCTATAATGATTTAGCGATCAACTATACTTACCTCCTAAAAACAACTACACTTACATTTCCATGAATGTCCAAGATTTTTGGACTTGGGGAGTAAAGCACAGAAAGAAGATGTTTATTATTTGGTTTGGGGCTAGTTAGAAAGAAATACCATAACCTATTGTATTAATAAACTAAAATTAGATTACAATTTATATAGGCACCACCAGGTCACTTAGGCATTTGAGAAAAAACTCATGTATGCTATAAATGTTGTCTGATAAATAACTGTTTTGACTTTTGACAGCCATGTGAATCAAGTTATTGATCTAGGGTTGCTCTAAGATGGCTTTACAGCCCCTTAATGTATAACACAGTTGCACATAACTCCCTCTGGCCTAAGCTATAGTGCACACTTGCTTAAATTTAGTTTTTAATAAAAACAAGTAAAAAGTAAAGTACTTAAAAAATTGTTCCTCAAGTGGGTCAATAGTTTCAAGTTATTTATAATAAAAACTACGATAGAGAAAATTCCTGAATTTGGAAAAGCAAAAGGTTAGCGATGTTTAAGGACTAGTTCTCTTTGACTTGTTTTTTCTGGTATGATCATTTTTTGTTTTAGTCAGGTTTAGTTTGATATTATGTGATTTTATTATTATGCATATCGTCACATACTCATTAAGTATTATTATAATCATCATTAATGAATATATTCATAACAAATCAATCGCATTATATGAGACCATATCATGCAAAACCGGACCAAACCAAATCAAACTAGGTCAGGCCAGGCTAGACAATAATACCATACCACCATTTCAATTTGGTAAAGTATTTTAATCAGCTGACTTGTTTCTTATGTTATAAATTTATTAACTGATGATGATAATGACATGCTCTTTTCAACGTATTTCAATACAACATGAGACCGTACCAACCCAAATCCAATCAAAGTAATCTACAGTACCGCACCGGACCAAACCAGACAACAACTTCACAGGACACGCTTGAGATTTACAAACTATTAATAGTGCAAATTTATATGATTGTTGTAATTTTTATAATAAACATTAGAAAAATAACATATAATAATAGTATGTTAGTATTACTGAAGATTATGATATTTATTATTATTGTGTGTGTGTGTGTGTGTGTGTGTATATATACAGTATGACAAATTTGCTTGTTTTTACCAGTTGAAGAGAACACATCTGATATTTGAAAAGCTTACAGTTTTTTATTATTTTGAGACATGATTAAATAATGGAAAATAGGGCAATAAAATGAGAGATGGAGTGATACATTTCAACACTCGCCCTCAACGTAGAGCATCTTATGTTTCGAAATTGTTATGACATTCACAACACAATTCCCTCCATACAAGAGACTTAATTAGACTTCATGGTCAAGCTGGCTTTACCTTGACTGATTTTTATAACTTCACCTTGATCACTTGAACCTCAAGCTTAAACTGAACTTCAAGCTTATCTTTAAGTCTTTAACTAGAACTATTAACTTCAGGTTGAGCTAGCTTGAGTTTGAACTTGGATTCTTGTATTCAGCATGAACAAGAAAACTCTTAGACTTAGTTTTGCACTTGAACTTAACCTTTCCCCACATAACGTGATACTCACTCAATAGTTCATCTGTGTTTTATTATTGATGTTTTTTGTATGTCTCATCTGCATATGGACCTTGGTTTAAAAAAGTGTGCCTGTGGGCGTGAGGCGCCCTAAGGCAATTAATTTACCGCATCATATACCCCCGGGCGTAGTAGGTTCCAAGAGGTTGCTTGTGGACATTCTGGTGATTCTTTCCATAGATCTCCCTCAAATCCTAAATTTAAATTTTTAAGTTTAAATGAAGTTGCAAAACGGTTCAAAGAGGTTGCTTGAGTTATTGAAAGGAGGTTGCTGCAGTGGAATCTAGCACTCTGCCCAAGATGAGTGGGTCAGTGGGGGGAGAGTATTTAACCTCTAACCACTCATGCAGACTGCAGAGAAAGCTGAGTGGCTTTTTGAGTGAAGATGCTGTGAAGCAAACCAAAACAAGTCTCCATGTCTGCGCAAAAAGCTACTGAAAGTGGAACAGTGGACAAGGACAAAGAATATGTGAAAATGTGCAGTCTTTCATACTTCAAATAAATTGAAGAAAATGAAGATAGCTGTGTTGACAATGATAAGTAGAAATTAAGCTCAAGGAAGAAAATGACGCAAACTTCAAATGTCAAGTAGAATGCAGAATCCTAAATCCAGTAGGTTCTTCAGTCCAAAGGACAAATGGAAAAGGAGAACTGGTCTCAGAACTTAGACGAGAGGCAAGTATAATTTTAATCCTAAATCCTTATAAAACCATCGCCTCATTAATAAATCCCTAAGTTGCTTCTGCAGTGTTTCTCATCAAGTAAGGCAACCCCTTATTCATAGACCTTAACTCCCTAAGGTTTACGTGTCAAGATATTCTTAAAGTGCCTCAATTGAGATCTTAATCCCTCCTTTTTAACTATACTTGACAACACTGAATATGATGCCAATTAAATTTCCAACCCACTAAGGTCACAATATATGTGGTTGAAGACATATATGGGTTAAATTTGACTGGAGTGGTTGATAAGAATAAGATAGAAGAAAAAAGTTGCCATTTTGTGCTTGGGTTAAACAATGGGACAATATGAAAGAAAAAAGTCATTATTCATGTCGTCGCCATGAAAAGTAGATGGAATAGAGAAGAAGTGGGGTTTTGGGTTGTGAATAGTAGTTATTGTCAATCATGGTTCACCTACTCATTCTTAAGATAAGACTCATAAAAGAGGTCAAAGATTAGAGAAAGAAGGATGAGAGCACACATCTAGATTACAAGCTTATAACAGCTTGTGCACTAAACATAAAGTAGTTTATAGGGACACAGGACACTAAAGGGCTATCACATTATGATAACATCGCTACTTTGACACTTAAATGATCTACCTAGGGTTGCTATAGATTATAGAACAATAAAAACATAATCTTTTTGGACTTATTCATCTTTCCACTTTACTTGAATCACATATTAAGGAAGTTTCATCAAATGTCTAAATCAATCACAACTTGTCTAATCTTACATTCTTACCAAATTTACCCATATTTATTAAGTCAATGCACATTTAAATAATGTGTCTTAATTATCCTTTCATGTTTTCCACGTTTCATATATAATGCTGAAGAATAATCTAAGGAAAATTTAAATAATGCTCCATACTTATTGCATGTCTTAATTATTGCATGATATTTCTGCTTATCAACTTTCTCAGCCTGATTTCCCCGTTTTAAGTAGATAGATTGTCATTGATGTGATGGGGAGTGGAAATGTACAATACATTCCCTCCATCCCAGCATCCCTATATAAAAAGAATTTGAAAGATTGTTTAGACAATCTATGAGGAGGGTATATTAATAAAAGTTTGCTCAAAAAAGAGTTTAAGTATGGATTTTGTTTTGCTACTGCCATTTAAGAAACACGGAAAATTATATATGGGATGGAAGAAGTACTGTCTTTAACTTTAAAAAAAACTTTTCAAATATATTTTCAGATAATTCAAACCATTCACCAAATACAGCCATTTCAGAGTCAACTTCAGCAAAATCATCCCGTCATTTCAACCATGTCAGCAAAACTTTACAATTGCCAAACGGGTTCATATGTTCAAGCCAAGCTTACCTTCAATGCCTCTCTGCAAATGTATGCTATTTGGTATTCATCAAGTGGCTCATCGGTAACATTCATTAAATCTGCAACACTTCCACCCCCACAGTACTCCATCACAATCTGTAAACAGATAAATATGCTTATAAGAGGCATAAAAACAATAATTCATGTACGTGGAATAAGAAAGTAAAAATTTTGTTGTTGAGATTTGTGCAAAAGAGAGAGAGAAAGAACAACATTAAGCACATATTGGAAACGGCGAAGTTTTTGGGAGGCAAAATAAGAAAAGTAGGCAAAGGTGTGTGGGACGGAGGGAGTAATACATTATTTTGGTTTTACTCGTACTATCGCGATACAAAAGAAATACTCCGTGTTTCAATCAAATCAGTTAAAGCATTACTTAAAGATAATAGCAGTGTTCATACCCAAAGGTACTCTTCTCCTTGGTAGCTCCCAAGGTATCGAACAACATTTGGATGACTGCACTGCTGCAACATTTCTATTTCGCCACGAATTTCTTCATATCCTTCCTCCTTAAAGCATTAAATATCTCATAAGGTTATGCTGCAACACAAAAAAAAAAAAAAAAAAATCACAGAGCTGGCACAATACACACCCCTTCACTCAATGATATCACTTTAATTGCAACCATTTCTGATGTCCTCAGGTCTCGCGCTTTGTACACTGCACCATATGATCCTTTCCCTGCCATTGAAAATGCCTCCCATATTCAACCAACCACCTTGTGTACCAGCCAATTTAACAAAGTAACCAACCATACATGATACAGGTCAATCACAGGATAGCAAAAGTACATAACCTAACACCATTTTAATTCAGTTACAAATTCTACCCATGCGTCATCCAATAAGCATCCTAGTGGAAATAGATTGACTGAATGTTAGGCAAAGTATTTATCAGTATGGGCAAATGACAAGAAAACCCCTTACATACGAAGGAATTAAAGTAAGAGGGATGATTGCGTTAAAGGCCATTTCTAGTAAGGTAACCAGGTAGAGCATTGAGCTATGAACTAATCCAGCTGTGGCATGTACATCAAATAATGCATCACTATTACTGCCAATTGCAAAACTCCTATTTGAATCAGACTAGAGGACAGAATTTAAATTTACCAAGCTCATGGAGCAATTCATACTTGGTAGACGGGTCTTCCTTGGTAATACTCTCTGGAATCGAGCTGGAAGAGACCTTGCTCCCTTGAGCCCTTAAATCCTCCTCAGGCGCCCACCCAGTTCCGCTTTTCATCTGTCTTGCATGCCCGATCTCCCCCACGGCCTGCATGCTTGCCACAGCTCTACTCATAGTCGACGATCCACTGGTACCCTTGCTACCACTTTTTATCGACCTCGTCACAACTGTCCCCGAATCAAAATCCCTCTCTTTCACCACAAACGTCGAGAAATCAACTTCTCCACCCTCCTCTTCTTCACCATCGTCCTCAACTCTCTGGCCACTGTTTCTCCCACTCCTTTCCCAATACGACGCTGGTCCAGAGCTAGGCTTTCGGAACGGAGATGAGGGGTTCGAATACATCGAGCTGCGGCTAGTCTTGACTATCATTGTTCCTGAAATTGAGACAGGCTCATCGTCAGAATCAGAGTCGGCATCGGACTCAATTGGACCGCCGCCGCCGAAGTCCTTAGGGAGTCGTTTGAGTAGCGGAGGGAGTGAATCGTCGTCATTAGGATCATCAACGACGACGACGTCGTCCTTGAAGACCATCGTGGCGTAGAGGTCTAAGCTATCCGTTTCTGAGGCGTCATTTTTGGTCTCACGTTCGTTGCCCACGGTAGAGTAGATGTCCACCAGCTTCGGCGGAGGCGGTTTACGGCTGCGCCGACGAGTCGGAGAAAAGTCCATCTCTCAGTTGCACTGGACTGACCCGCAAATTGTTCGACCAGAGTGGAGAGTCCACTGACAACTAACCATTGCACTTTTGACCCGACAGCTGGGGAACACCCTCTCTGTCTGCGGGAAATTGAGAATTTGAGACCCCTCTCCTCTTTCTGCGAGCAATCATTTTAGTGTGGGAATAAATTCTTCCTGCTTTGACCTGGCTTGCAGATTAAGGAAGTGAGAATAGAATGGGAATGTATAGTTATAGTTGTGTAAGAAAAAGGTAAATGAATGTGAACCACACAATTTTTCTAAAAGTAGAAGTTGGAAGAATTCTTTGGACGGTCCGAAAAGGAAAGTTGAAAGAATGTAATGGGAGGTAGTATTTTTTATTCTCTGAATATGAGTAAATTCATGCCAAGTTTAGCATTACAAGGCTTTTAACATGCCAATTTTTTCAAACTTGTTAGATTACTCCTTCAGAGAATAAAGAACATGATAAACCTATTTTGGAATGGGAGAAGGCTCAAAAATGACACTAAGATTATTTACAAAGTTCGGATAAGACATTAAACTTTTAAGTAGACCAAATAAATACATAATCAACTTATTTGGACTATATTTGGCCACCCACTTATGACTCAGTTAAACCCACCGTTAATTGCTTATGCCTTTGTACTCAATTCTTTATCGACTTAGATGACTCCACTCGCGCATCTCTTTTTCACTTTCCCATGGCCAACAAACATCTCTTCTATTTTCCTCCAAAATGAGTGAAAATCGTATCTCTTCTATTTCCGACGTGAAGGATCGGACTTCGGAGATCTAGCGACACGGGAGCAAGCCGGCGCTACTGCCGGCGATCTGGCAGTCACTGCAACCAAAGACCTGCAGCGGGCATCCTCGTTATACTTTGGTTCAATCATCTTTCACTTAGGTCGAGAGAATGAGCCAACTCAAGGAATACTCACCGCTGACATCTGCAGAGGGATCTCAACCCCTGTTGAACAGGGACAGACCGAATCGACTTCAGATCTACTTTTTTCTCAGTGCATATGCAATATATCACGATGCGAGGTAATCTGTGGAGATAAAGACCAGACTCCAAGCCCTGTTGCGATTGCGAATGCTATACCACTATACCAAAATGAAAATCGAAGCTTTTACCATCAGTTCACATATATTGTTGTTTCAAAATAGTGGGCGGAGAAAAATTACCAATCTAGGCCAACCAAGTGGAATTAATTCACAACCGAGAAAGACTATGGGCAATCAATTGCTCCTCTGCTACTGTTTTCATTGCTCTATTTATTGCAAGTGCAAGTTTGTAGAGTTCTAGGTTTGCCGGCATGAGTCAAAACTGGGTTTTGGGCGAAGAGAAGGTATACATGTGGGATTTGGGTTTTCAGAAGTTGGTTGCCATTGAATTGTGGTGTCTACCGGACAAGAAACGAGGGATGGGTCTAATTTGGGTTTTGGAGGAAGATAATTGACGAGAACATCCGTTAATTCAAGTGTGATGTAACGAGGAGGAATGATCCTGTCCAGCCGGAGGGACAGGATCTTCCGTCCGGCCGCCGCCTTTTGGGGCGGTTCCCGGTGGAGTTTTTTGATGAAATTTTTATGGAATGTTCCTCATCAAGTCTAGTTTATCCACAAAAAATTTCAGCTAAAAATTCGATCGGGAAGGTAGTCAAATAATTTTTTGAAGATAACTGCTCCAACTTTAACATATAAAACGCAGTTATGTTTCAAAAAATTATTTGACTGCCTTCCCGATCGTATTTTTAGCTGAATTTTTTTGTGGATAAACTAGACTTGATGAGGAATATTCCATAAAAATTTCATCAAAAAACTCCACCGGGAACCGCCCCAAAAGGCGGCGGCCGGACGGAAGATCCTGTCCCTCCGGCTGGACAGGATCTTTTCCGATGTAACGAGTGTCCTAATATCACATAAAAACATATAGTTTGTGTTTATTTGGTCTACTTAAAAGTTTGATGTCTAATTTGAACTTTGTAAATAACCTTAGTGTCATTTTTGAGTTTTCTCCCTTTTGGAATTTCAAAACGTTTTTACTTCTATTTGGGGCAATTTCCGTTTTAAGTACGGTCATTCATATTGTTCAAAAAAAAAGTACGGTCATTCATAGGGCTGGGACTTTGGAACCAAGAACCGGAGAATTGAATCGGATCGAACCGTTGTGACCCGGTTCGGTTCCAACATTTATTAATTATTTGTTAACAGTTCGGTTCCTATTTTTTATTAACGGTCCGGTTCTCGGTTCCTGAAAAAAATATGTACCAGGAACCGTTAAGCAACCGTTATATATAATAATTAAAATTAAATATATATCTTATGAGTATATATATTTTAATGTATATTTACTTATTTATTTTTATATTACACTCATTATTTTAGTTTAGTTATTTAACTATTCAAAACTATTATTCACTTCAACCGGTTCTCTTAGGCTTCTTAGGCCTCTCTCTCATTATGTCCAAACTCAGCGGGTCGGAACTCGGAAGGTCCAAATTATTTAAAATTATTATTCTCTTTAACTGGTTCAACCTATTTGTATTGTAATCTCAAACGTTGAATGTCTTTAACTGGTTCTATAAAATAATTTATAAGAACCGAACCGTTAGTAAATTTTCATATTTTCAAACGGTTCCACATATTTTGCCTAGGAACCAAACCGATCCCAGGCCTAGTCATTCATAAGTACTACTACGTACATAATAATTGCTTAACACGAAGCGGAGGTCCTTTAAAAAAAACTACGGTCATTCATAAGTAATTGCTTAACACGAAGTGGAGGAGGTCATTTCCAAATGATGAGTTTGTGATGGACGATCGATCACACTGATACTAATGGTTCGACCTCCTGAACCATCGTCATGCGTTGAACGAAGTGCTAGGCTGTTTGGGTAAGGCATTTTTGTCTTTTCATATGGGGTTGTGGTGCAAAAACAAAAAGTTTTAAAAATGGGGTGCAAAGTCTAATTTAGACAATAATATGAGGTGCAAACTCAAATTACCCCAAAATTATTTATCCTATTAGTCATTGTTACTTTGTTGTTTGGATTTTTTTTAGAGTCTATGTTACTAAGTTTGCTGGCATGATCGGAAATTTAGCTTACTTTTATGGTGTTAGAAGTATACGAATCTATAACACCACTGATAATTGTATCAAACTTGTTTCGTGATTAGTGACTTATATTGCTCTTTCGAGGATGGCTGTTTCTATGTTTAATCGTATGGTTTACAGTAGTAGTCGGTGAAGGTTAGTTGGTGTCAGATATGGTTAGTAATAGAACTGCCCTTAGAGTTAGGCTTGTTTACAAAATAAGGTGATGATTATTTACGAAAAAGTCTAGAAGCAGATAAAGAGGACGACCGCTTGAAGATCCTATTAATCCACTTCTAGGCTTTTTCATAAATAAGCCTAACTGTAAGGGCAGTTCTATTCCTAGGCATATTCGTTAATCCCATGTTGAGTTTAATCCAACACGATATAGTAGATATATGTATAAATGTGTATGAACAAGCTCAGTTTTTACGTGGAAACCCAAAAGGGAGAAAACCACGGGACTTTTTAGACTAATGTCCAAGCCCTCTCTTTCTCATTAGACTCTTCTCACCATTACATAGTACAAGTATTGAAGCTCCCATTAATGGAGGATAAAGCTAGCTAATCTATTCTAGAAAGGAGGAGAAGCGGGGAAGAAGAGACCAACCCCAAAAAAGGATCCATAATATGGAGGGAAACTCCCATATTTATAGAGAATAGGGGAAGGGGATGCTCTCCACCCTAATGGGCCGCATGGGACGGAGTGGGCCCAAATGGCTAAAGTGGGTCGGATGGGCCGAAATGGGCCTAACTGCTCGGGCTCCGTACTGAGTAATGTCTTGGGCTCCTGAACAGTAATAGGCCGTGATAATATATCCCAACACAAGTCCCCCAGTTTCTTGAGTTGTGAGTGCGCGAATCTGCTCGAGAAAGTATATTCTTGCCTGCGCTCTGCCTCTGTCTAGCTGGAACCTGTGTCTTCGAATAATCATAATATATGAGTGGATGTCCACACTCCTGAACGTAATCTGCCAGCGAGGCACCCCCCTTCCCGACGGGGTCGGGCGAAGGGTGCTCCTCCACGGGCACGCTCCCCCTGAATGCATCAGGCGAGAGTAAAGGACTCTGACTTGAGCTTTCCAACGGAGAAGCTTAGAGGTCCATGCATATATAAACCGACGTCGTGGTACTGGCAAGACACGATGCACGTGTGTATGTATGAATGTATGAGGTATGATGCATGAATGCATGTAATGTATGGGTGCAATGTATGAGAGAAGGAATGTGAGATGTGATAGAAAGCGGTGGCTCTCATCGATAAACCGGGCATGTTAGTGCCGAGAGGCAGACGTGCTGCATAAGACGGTCATCGCCATCCTAGAAGGAATGGGCGATCCGGAGATGAACTTGACACAATGGCACGGAGGGGTCGATTGTGCTGCATAAGAGATGTTCGTCACCATCCTGGAAGGGATGGGCGAGCCGAACATGAGCCAGACACGATGGCACAGAGGTGCTGATCGTGCTGCATACGAGACGTTCGTCGCCATCCTGGAAGGGAATGGGCGAGCCGAACCGTGAACTGGGTACGATGGCGCTGAGGGGCCGATCGTACTGCATAAGACGGTCGTCGCCATCCTGGAGGGAATGGGCGAGCCGAACCGTGAATCTAGACACGATGGCGCTGAGGGGCCGATCGTGATGCATAAGACGTTCGTCGCCACCCTGGAATGGATGGACGAGCTGAGCGTGAGCTAGGTACGATGGCACTGAGGGGCCGATCGTACTGCATAAGACGGTCGTCGCCATCCTGGAAGGGAATGGGCGAGCCGAACCGTGAATCTAGACACGATGGCGCTGAGGGGCCGATCGTGATGCATAAGACGTTCGTCGCCACCCTGGAAGGGATGGACGAGCTGAACGTGAGCTGGGTACGATGGCGCTGAGGGGCCGATCGTACTGCATAAGACGGTCGTCGCCATCCTGGAAGGGAATGGGCGAGTCGAACCGTGAATCTGGGCACGATGGCGCTGAGGGGCCGATCGTGATGCATAAGAAGTTCGTCGCCACCCCTTAGAAGGGATGGACAAGCTGAACGTGAGCTGGGTACGATGGCGCTGAGGGGCCGATCGTACGGCATAAGACGGTCGTCGCCATCCTGGAAGGGAATAGGCGAGCCGAACCGTGAATCTAGACACGATGGCGCTGAGGGGCCAATCGTGATGCATAAGACGTTCGTCGCCACCCTGGAAGGGATGGACGAGCTGAACGTGAGCTGAGTACGATGGCGCTGAGGGGCCGCTCGTACTGCATAAGACGGTCGTCGCCATCCTGGAAGGGAATGGGCGAGCCGAACCGTGAATCTGGGCACAATGGCGCTGAGGGTCCGATCGTGATGCATAAAAATGGTGATGATCATCTCATGGCCCTCGGCCTGTCGGTGAGTGATAATCGTCTCACGGCCCTCAACCGTGTTGGTGATGTGTCAAGTCTCTATCCTGATTGGCTGTGAGAAGCCGATCGTCTGCCAGGACTCCATCCGGGAAGGAATGGTGAGCCTGAAATAAATCTAGGCGATGTCCATCCTACCTGATCTGGGGAGCTAATCGTCGTTCGTCTACCGTATTCGTGGTCCTATGTACGGACCGCTAAGCGGTGTACACTCGGTACGCAACAGACTCCGGTGGAGAACTGGTCCTTCGTGTCTGATCCATGGAGCTGGTCTTCGTTCGTCTACCGTATCCGTGGTCCTATGTATGGACCGCTAAGCGGTGTACACTCGGCACACAACAGACTCTGGTAAAGAACTGGTCCTTCGTGTCTGATTCATGGAGCTGGTCTTCGTTCGTCTACCATATCCGTGGTCCTATGTATGGACCGCTAAGCGGTGTACACTCGGCACGCAACAGACTCCGGTAAAGAACTGGTCCTTCATGTCTGATTCATGGAGCTGGTCTTCGTTCGTCTACCGTATCTGTGGTCCTATGTATGGACCGCTAAGCGGTGTACACTCGGCACGCAACAGACTCCGGTAAAGAACTGGTTCTTCGTGTCTGATCCATGGAGCTGATCTTCGTTCTTCCCAAGTCTCGTGAGTTACTGGTCTCCTGGTTTCACAGGAGACGTTCTTCATCCCAACTATGAGAAGAAACAGGTTTATCCACGTCGGGATTCCCTATCTCTGTTCGTCCCCAGTCGTGAGTTACTAGTCCTCTGGCTTCGCAGAAGACGTTCGTCATCCGTTCTCAAGGGGGAGGAACTGGTATACCCTGTCAGGGTTCCCGTTTCTTCGTTCGTCCCTGTCGTGATCCTACTAATCTTCTTCCCTCGAAGAAGACGTTCGGCATCCACCGATCGCGAGGAGGAACTGGTTTACCCTATCGCGGGTTCCCTGCTTCGTCGCCCCATGCTCGTGGTCCTACTAGCCTTCTACTTCAGCAGAAGGTGTTCGTCGATCCACGGGTAATGGGAGGAACTGATTTATGTATAAATGTGTATGAACAAGCTCAGTTTTTACGTGGAAACCCGAAAAGGAGAAAACCACGGGACTTTTTAGGCTAATGTCCAAGCCCTCTCTTTCTCATTAGACTCTCCTCACCATTACATAGTACAAGTATTGAAGCTCCCATTAATGGAGGATAAAGCTAGCTAATCTATTCTAGAAAGGAGGAGAAGTGGGGAAGAAGAGACCAACCCCAAAAAAGGATCCATAATATGGAGGGAAACTCCCATATTTATAGAGAATAGGGGAAGGGGATGCTCTCCACCCTAATGGGCCGCATGGGACGGAGTGGGCCCAAATGGCTAAAGTGGGCCGGATGGGCCGAAATGGGCCTAGCTACTCGGGTTCCGTACTGAGTAATGTCTTGGGCTCCTGAACAGTAATAGGCCGCGGTAATATATCCCAACATCCCCAAAACTACCCATCGCCCTCACATTCTTTGCAACACAACCGACTTCCGGCATAAAATAACCACCTTCCACTTTCATCAATCATCAGTAGAATCTAGCCCTTCGATCCAAAATTTAATAGAATACTCTTATAGGTGATGAAGGTGCATGTGGCGTGCAGTGTCGCCGCCAGTGGCCAAGAAGTACACAGATTTCGACGGAGAGCTCCACTATTTGATTCGAAACTGAAGAGGGCTTGAAGTTTTTTTGATTTTTTTTATTTAATGTTAATTAATTAATTAATTACGAAAATAATGCTGGAAAAAAAGTATTTACCAATATACTGCTGGGATTAACCACGGTCAAGGGTAAGTCGCCCAACGGTTGGGCGACTTATAGGTCGCCAAACCATTGGGCGACTTATAAGTCGCCCAACGGTTGGGCGACTTACCCCTGAAATATGGTTGAATGCGAGGAGCTACTGCCAGCCACGCACGATCGTGCGTACCCTGGGATGCACGATCGTGCCTAGGTCCGAAAACAGCGTTTCAGCAGATTTTTCGCCTCAGTTCAACCCAGACTCATCTGTTTGCTATAAATAAGGTCTCTCTTCTCCTGTTTAAGTGTTACGAGCCAAATACAACACATTATAAAACATACAAAACACGTCTTCTCAATCACATACATAACACCTCCTCTCATCAACATAAAACACACCTTGAAAATACCATTCATAACTGGTATAACACAGTACAATCATCCAATATTCATAACAAGTAATCATCTAATATTCATACTCGAACACATCAAGACAACATACATGACTTTACAAGAGAAAATACGTCAAATGTTGTAAATTGTTCCTACAACATCTACTGCATAAGAAAAACTACAATACAAAATACAAACTACAAGTTCCCATCGTCCGCTTCGTCATGGAGATGTTGTTGCTCATGTCTACGCCTATGCCGTTGTCGTGGTTGAAGAACCACTCTCATGTTGCGTCTAGGATGATGAAGCCGCCGCTGCACTAGACGTGGATGGCATCTCCTGAGATGGGGGCATGTGTATAAGATGGATGTAGTCGACTCGCCCCAACACATCTGAACACAAGGACGCAATGTGTCACGCCCCGGACCTACCCGGACACGTCAACAACCCGCCGTACAATACGAATAGTCAACCAAAGTCAAACACATTTGATAACCGCTTTCGCGGCGTTGTAGTAAAACGGAGTCTAACCTTTCGGTTTTTCCCCGAGTATCGTGTCTCTCGAGGAATGGCGGAGGAGCTTCTTGATTTTAAGTCCAGTCACAGGTTATCGCAAATTATTGGAAGCTTTCCAAATTAAACTTTTGATTGATTTTCTAAACTACTTTTTGGAAAGGAAAGTAAATTAAATTGTGCAAATATTAATGATGGCTCAAAAATAAACTAAAGAAAAAAATATAATATTAAACTTAAATGGATTGATGCAAATAAGGGCAATGAATTGAGTAATTAGAAATGGATATATTCTTGGACCTAGTAATTAGGGAAATTAAAACTAAAATTGGACTAATAGACAAGAATGCAAACTATTTTCATTAATTTATCCTATTTCTAGGTGTCATTAATGTGTTCAAAATGGTTGGCTTGAATTAAATTCTAACCTCATACACAAGGTAGAAATAATTCTCCAATATTTTAATTAATAAAAATAGCCAAATTCATTAACTAGTTAAACTCTTTATTTTAGCAATTGAATTTATCTCTCATAGACAAGATGTAAATCCCTTTCATTAAATTATCCTATTTCTAGGCCTTATTAATGTGCTTGAATATGGTTGGCTTAAATTATTTTCTAATCTCATAGACAAGTTAGAAATAATTTTCCAAGAATTTAATTAATGAATATGGCTAACAATTATTAATTACTATTTCATCATTTCAAACAACTAGTCCAAATTATTAATTTTAATCCCTAATTTTCGGTCAACAAGTCAATTCATATTCCTTTAGTCAATTCATGCCCAAAACAAATTTAGCTAATAAACATCATTTTTTCATTTAACAATACAATGAATAAATTCAACATTAACAAGGAATTAAGCATGTATAATAGAAAAAATTAAACAAAAATAATATTCTTCCAAAATAAACTTTTAGAACTAAAATATCTTCTTCTGGAATTTTTCCCGAATTTTATAACCTAAAATCCAATTTTAACAACTAATTGATAATTTTCTCAATATTAACTAGAAAATACAAAAAAAGCAACTACAAATATTCTAAATTCGTTCTAAATTTTATATTGACTACTAGGAGTGATATTACTGTGAATTAAACTGGAATTAGGACAGAAACTAATTTTTTGCCTTTTTTGAGTATTTAATTTAATTTATGCAATAATAACAACTAAATGCCGGAATTAATTAAAATTTACTTCTACTTCGTAAAAATTAACTATTTTTTGATAAATAACTACCTTGAGGCTAGTAAACAACTATATAATTAATTGGAATGGATTTAATGTCAACAACTATTTTATTCAAATTTAAGAAGAAAATGCGAAATAGTGGAATAATTTTCTGGAAATTTTAGAAGCACAGATAGAAAAAACTAAGTACAGATTCAGATTCTACTCATTGAAAGGATGAAAATACATATAAAGAACTCACAATTTGGAGCTAAAATGAGAAAGATATGAAAGATTGAAGTTGAAGGTGCAACAATGGTGGAAATCCGAGCTTTGAGGAGGAAGAAGACGCCCTTTTTAATCTGATTTGGGTTTGAAATTAGTGTGTTTGAGATGAGAAAAAAACCTGCTATTTATAGCCAAAATTTTCTCGCAGGCGCCCAAGAGGGCGGCCGCCCTTCGTCCAAATCTGGCCGCCTTCCGTCTTGTCGCCGGCAGCTTAAATCGCACCGGTCTCCGTCAGCCGCAGGCGGTCCAAAAGGCGGCCGCCAGCCGTTTCTGTCTGGCCGCCTGCCGTCGAATCGCATCGGCCGGTGGTTGGCTTCGTCCCCTTGTGCCGCAGGCGGCCACTGAGGGCGGCCGCCCTCCGTTCTCCGTCGGCAGCCTTCCGTCTTTTGCTGGTTCGGGTCAAAGTCAACGGTTGACTTCTGATTTTTCAAAGGCGGCCAAGCAGGCGGCCAGATTGGGGGCCTTTTTGGGCGCCTTCTGCTAGTTCGGGTCAAGGTCAACGGTTGACTTCTGATTTTTCAAAGGCGGCCAAGCAGGCGGCCAGATTGGGGGCCTTTTTGGGCGCCTTCTGCTAAATTTGTCTGGAAAATGCTGCGTTTCCTGCTCTTCAAGGTTGTCTTCTGGATCACTTTGAAATAATGCTTGCTTCTCCCGGTATGAATTCATTTGTTACTCAAATTGACTCATTTTGTGCTCAATTGACCCGAAATCCCGGCAAACATATTATGAATGTGATTTTCACCTGAGTTAATGAAACTTGAACCAAAATATCTAAAACGTGCCTTTTCTTTCTATTTTCAATCAAAAATCGCTTAATTTTGATAAGAAAAATAAGCACAAAAATGGACTTATCAACATTCATATCATACAAAGCGTCTTGAATATCATTCACACACATAACATCCATAAACAACCATAATAAGTAATTTATAATGCAGCGGAAACATTATTTAAAGTAAAATGGCCACACAGGGCTATTCACGAGCACGCAGGCTCGGTAGTAAAATATCCATGAGCATGTTTAATATTGTTCAAAATAGAATGGAGAAAGCACGAACCACGTCTTCTCTCCAAAGGATCACCCGAGCAACGGGCACAGGTAGCAAGCTCGAGCCTCAACCTGAAATGGAGGTGGGATGCCCCCGAAGGGGTCAGTACTCTATACGGCTATAAAGTACTGGTGTGGCAGGCATCTAATAGATATACAACAAGTATTTCACACACAAGCCCCTCAAATAGGGTGATAATATAGCTTAGGCTGTAATCCCAAATTACCCCTTCAAAATATATACTTACTTTATATAAAGTCAAGTAGTCAGCTCAAAGGCCCATGTTTATTACAAAACATTTCCCAAACCCCGTGACTAATGGTCACGACATACATAGGGTCCAACCCTAATATAACTTCTCATTTCTAGAGTTCGGCTCGAGTACATCATCATGCACTCGCATCATAGATCTCCTACTTCATGTAATCATATCATAGATCTCCTACTTCATGTATTCACCCCATAGATCTCCTAATTCATACAAACACCATAGATCTCCTACTCCATGAAATCACAATTGACACTTGAATCTTATTCAAGTTCATCACAAACAACTCAAACCTTAAGTTTGATTCTATCGACATTTAGAACAATCCTTAACTAGCATCACAATACTATTAAGATTATTCCTACAACTCATTTATTCTTAATGGTAGCCCCTCCATATCAATAGATATGTGGCAGCCTCCCATGTGCTAAGCATCATCATGCAATTATACATTTACATACACATAACATTCATACATGAGTTGGAAAGGTCATTTTACCATATTAGCATACTTCTATCTCATATGACTTCATATTCATCAATATGTTTTCAATTCATGATCAAGTCCATTACTTATCATTCATATCATGTTCAAGCCTCTTTATTCACAAAAACATGATTTAAACATTTAGGTAATCTCATGCATAACCTATAAGCAACTAGATGTCGGTCCTCACCTTAAATGAGCTTTAAACCTTTCCTTCTTGATTCAATGGTCAAAGCTTCGGTCAAGGTGGATTAAGAACTGATTCCTTCCTTAAGTATGAGTGTTAAACAGCCTCCTCAAAGTGCTAGCTCAACCTCTAAACGTTGATACGAAAACAGCCCCTAGAATGGGTGTTTTCCGGCGAACTCGTTTCCTAGTTTTTCCATGATTTGCTCTTGGTTAGTATCTAACCTTTACATCAATAAAATAACTTTATAAGGACATATTATACACTTGGAATAGTGTATAATAGTTCCACAAACCGTTCATATCATATGAGAAATGAAAAAGAAGGTTTTGGGTTCAAACTTACTATAAAGAGGCAAATCCGTTTCTGCGAGGTTGTGTTTTGTTCGGATGGTTTGGAAGTCTTACACTACTCCGTTTGATGAAAACCAGACCTTCACGGATTCCTCGTCTTGAGAGATATCCGCAGGTACCTCACACACCGGATTTGGATTAGTATAACGCGAGATATGAACCAAACAAGAAACTCTACGCACTGGAAAATGAACCTGCGGGCAGTCTTCTCCTTTCTCTCTTTCTTGGGGTTGTGTGGCTCT
Source organism: Cuscuta epithymum (assembly GCA_945859915.1). NCBI lineage: Eukaryota > Viridiplantae > Streptophyta > Magnoliopsida > Solanales > Convolvulaceae > Cuscuta > Cuscuta epithymum. Next base: position 103,940 of record CAMAPF010000255.1, read on the forward strand.
CTCCCTCTCTATTATCCTTTAGGATCCGAATGGGGGTTTGTGGGAGTGTCTAAGACCTCTCAAAAGAGTTGGATAGGCTGTAAGGAATGAAAATGAATGGGTATGGGGCTTGCTTGGCATCATGTAGATCAATAACACATGGGGAGGGCCCTTGGTTTGTCTCAAAGTCAAGTGCAGCCCCCTTTTTCCCCTTATGTCCGCCCCATACCTCCCCAACTAACACATTTCTTTGTTTTGCAGGTGCTCAAGTCATGTGGGATGGTTCCCAATTGATCCCAATCCATTTGGGGTCCCAAATATCTACCAATACTTCCAAAAAATGGAAAGATGGGTCCTATTGTTTGTCCTTTGTCATAAGATGCCTTTTTGTACTCATTCCAATTTACTTGGACCAAGTCAACTTTATACATCATATTATTGATCTCTAATATGTGTAGGATGATCCCAATAATTTACATGATGAAGGAATATAGACGAAACCCTACTCCCATTATTTAGCTCAATAATGTCAAAGATGAGACCATATGAGTTTGCATTCTTCTCCAATCGTCCCATCACTTATTTGTGACATTAGTATTCATATTGCTGGGCTACTAGCCGTGTGGGTCACCTCCGAGTGGGTCTAGGACGCCATTCTCGAATACTTGGTATTTTTAGCAGGTTGGGCCCAAAAATGTTTGGGCTACCCAACCTTCCTCAATTTGTCTTGAAAGGTTATGTACCACTATCTAGATAATGTTGAGCTCTTTTATTTATTAACAAGGCCCAGATAAGTATTTGCAAGCCCGACACTGATATACGAGTTCGAACAGTACAATAATCGATAATTAATTACGTTAAACATTAATCGTTTTACAATTGTTTGTGAATAGGAAATTCAATACATAAACTTTGAATTTTTTTTAATTGAATTTTCAAGGACGCTCGGGTGCGGTGTCACACAATGCATGTCAGATCCTGTCCATACATGTCCACATCAGGACTATCAGTCACTGTGGCAGTAGCCCGCTGATGTATGCGCTGCAAAGCTCGTGTCTGAAATATGAAACACAATTACTGTTGGTCTCGTTTAATATGGTAATCAGTCTAGAGGGGGGGGGTGAATAGACTGATTGGTTTTTCAAATTTTCTCTAAGTCCAAAGTGACTTATCAGAGAAGGTCTGATTCTGGTGACAGAGAAAGGCTGGTTCTGATATCAGAACTGGCCTTGGCAGCGGATTCTGATCTGTCCGGGTAGCCTCAGAAATACTAAGGCAAATGCCTTTCTGATAACTCTGAAAACAAGATCTGCTGAACACAGATTCCAAGTCTTAGAGTTAACAGCTAATATCCTAAGTGCAGAAATATAAATTGCAGTAAAGTAAATGACACCGGATATTTTTATAGTGGTTCAAGGAACAACGCGTTCCTCTAGTCCACTGTTCCACTAGCTTTGAAGTAGATCGGTTACAAAGCTAATTCCTAGCACTTAAGAAGTTCTCCACGCCTTCTTCAAGCCTAGCTGCCACCCAGGATGCAGTTCCACGTCCTGATGGCTGGTCCTTTCACTCAGCTTCCCGGAAGTATCACCACTTCACTACTGCAGTTACTTGGACGCCCTTCTTTTCAGAAGATCCTTTGAAAAACAAAGTTTTTCCTCCAACTTGCTTCGTCACAAATGATGTTTGATGAAGTTTTTGAAGAGTTGAAGAACAGGATGAACTTTGCTCGTTGTTGGGGATGAAAGATTTGGAGTTTGAATCTTCCCAACGTAGAACTTTTCTTGTTTGAAGATTGTAGAATTTGAATCTCAAGAGAGCTTGAATTATGGTGAGCAAAAGTTGTAGCGAAGCTATGTCCCTGTTCTTCGGTGAGTAGCTTATATACTGAGGTTGTCTGCCCGTTGGAGGAGGAGACAACTGCATTAAATGCGCGTACTGTTGACTTGACCGCCGTTTTGGAAGGTTTCTATTTTTATAATATATCTTCCCGGATTCCTTGGTCAATCATTTGCAATCAATCCTTCAGCGTATCAGGCTCATTTAATGTGCATTAAATGCTTTCCTTTCATGCACAGTCTTCTAGCCGTTGGATGTTTTTACCCGTTGGATTCATAGCTGTTGGATGTTGCTTGAAAACTTCTAAGTGTTCGTCGGGCTCTGATCAGGCTCTTCTGACGTGTTGGATTCTGATGGCTATCTGATGAGTTGAGTTCTGATAGTCTTCTGATCTCTGACTGAACCCAGACTCTGACTCTGATAGGTCTGCTGATGAGTACCTCTGATCTGTAGTTCTCATCGGCTATCAGATGTCCAAGTTAATCAGCAACTCTCATGGTGCAGCTCTGATGGACCTCTGGTAAGAGAACTCTGATGGAGCAGTTCTCACAGAGCAAGTCTGGCCGAGCAATTCTGATGCACTTCTGATCTGATCCAAAGTAGAGCAACTCTGATCGTCGACTACACTAATACTTACAATTGAAAATTCTAATACATAAAATCTAATTTGGGGGTATTCTAACTTTCTAATCCTATAGCATCATCAAAATCTAATTACATTTATTCCTTACAATTTCCCCCTTTTTGATGATGCCAAAACCCTTAAACTATCTCCAGAGAAGTGCCTTTCACCATAAAGAAAATATGTTAAAAATAAACTTTCATTTAAAGTCTTGGTGGACACTTGGCATAGGAAGATAGCAAGAGTAAGATACAATCAATCACGCAATAAACAAAATAAGAAATAGCACAAGGTAACAGAGCATAAATAGTCAGAGTGCAATATAGAGAAAATTTGAAATTGCCATGCAGAAAAGAGGCAAGCTGGTTATCTTATTAAGGAAAAGTATTAAAAGCAACAAGAGGATAGGGTTTAGATATCTTCCTCTTCTAGTTCAGCTTCTTTTGCTTCAATTTCTTTCAGATCAGCATTTACCTTTGCTCTGATGGAGGCCAAGTTCCTTGGATTCTGACATTCTGACCAGGCAGGTTCAAGCTTGCAGTCAAGGTAGTTTCTGATGGCTTCAGAGATGTCCTTGCCAGGGATCACTTTCATTCGCCACCAGTCTTCTGCTTCTTGCATTGACCCACCATGGTTAATGATGATAGTCCCATCGCTATCCAGAATAAGATTTTCCTGTTGGAGAGGTGTCATGTGCTTCTTCATTTCTTGAAACTGAGCAGCATCAGGTTTAGCTAGATCACTTTTAAGCCATTGAGCAAGAGTGAAAGTTGCCTTCTTTCCTCTCTTTGATCTTGGCAGGGGTGGTCTCTGAGTACCAGCAGCAATCCTCTTTTGTCTTGCCCTTTCAAAGTATACAGCAGGATTAACCGCTCTGGTGCTAGTTCCTTCTGCAGTTCTGATGGCTCTAGCAGGTTCTCTGATTTCTTCCCCCTTTTTGGCATCAACAAGATCACCAAGCAGGAGTCCAATCTTGGAGAATTCAGTAGCATTGCTCTCTTTTATAGCTTCAAGGGTACCAGGTAGAGTCTGGGTCACAGAGGCCAGCCCTTCTATCAGCTCCTTTTGCTTGCCCACAGCCGATTGAATATCCTTGGTAGTAGCTTCAAGGAGAGTCAACTTGTGATCTCTGTCCTTTCCACTGTTTATCAGTTTGATGTCAAATTCCTTCAAGGTTTTGCAGATGTCCTCTACATCTGTGAGTTGCTCAGCATGCTTATCAGAGGACCATTGAAGATCATCCACAGCATCAGACAGCTCCTGAATAGCCTTGTCTTGAGCAGAGAGGGTCAGAGATTGAGAGTAGAGGACAGTGTGTACACTGGCTACCTCTGATGCAATGTTGTCTACCTTTTCATTTGAAGTTTTCATGAAGCTCAGGAAGGTAGTGGCCAAGGTAGAGAGTGTATTGGATATCTTGGCAAGTTCTGACTCAATGTTGTACTGAACCAAATCAAGATGAGCATCATGCTTCTGATTCAGTACAAGCATTTTGTTGATCCCAGCAATCATTTGGTCTCCAAATTCTTCAGCTGACTCCACAAACTCTTGGAACGGGATAAGAACTTCTTTTGGAGGCTTTTGCTGAGGTATCTCATTGATTTGAGGTTGAGGTTGAGGTTGATCAGGAGATAGAGGAGGAGTAGGGGTTTTTCTTTTGGCAGATTGAAGATCTCCAGCCAATGAGGATGGAAGGAATCCATCATTATCTTCAGTTGAGGAGAGAATCCTCACAACTGGTTCTCTCTTTTGTGCCGAGGCAGCAGATTGCTGAGGAGAGAGAGGTTTGGATGATTTCTGATGGGGAGCAGACTGGGATAGCTGGATTGTCTGAGTTCTGATGAGGTTGAGCTTGTAGAGCGGGGGTATTCTGATGTTGTGATGAGGGAGGAGGTGAGGGTGATCGGCTTCTGATGGGGGTTATCTGATGGCAGGGTGAGGGTTGTTTAGGTGAGGATTTCTTGTGAGATGAAGTGGGTGTTTTCTGAATTTGTAGAGGAGACGGAGTGGAGGCTGGTGTGATTGGTTTGGGTGAAGGGGATTGTAACACCCCCAAATTTCCCACCCAAAAATAATACTTTATTCAAAAGAAATATTAACTTTATTCGAAAACATCAGAGTTTTGCAGCGGAAAACCAAAAGGGAAATAGGGGCGTTACCGCCACACTCAGTTCTCCCTTAACCGAGTGCACAGGCTAAAACAAATTAAACTCCAAAAATAATTATTCACTAACTAAAGATATTGAAAATGGAATTACAATGATTTACTAATTGTATTTTCTAGCGGAAGCTCTCTCGAAATCAACATCATCATCAAAGTGTTACCTGTACAAAATCAAGTACAGAAAGAAAAACAAAAGAAAACAAAAATTAGCAACAATGCTAAGTAAGTTCCACCTAACCCCATAAAATAATAAATAATAAAATTTAATGTTTTTGAAAAATATTTAGGAGGATTTTTTTTTAAACCATTTATAAAATCTTCTCATAGCATAATTCACTAGTAAAATAATAGTACCTCAAATATAAGCAAATATTTCCCAACCACAAAAATTACAAAAATACCAAATATACGTAAAACCACCAAATATCATTACAATAATTCCAAAGCATAAATCAAACACCAAATATCTCAAAATACTTAAAAATGCTGATAATGAAGAGTACTCAACATAATCAAACCAAATCAAATCCAAAAGTAAAACCCACAAATAATTTAACAACTCAATCCAAATATAATCCAATCCAATAATCCAACAATTCCAATCAATCAAATACCTTAATTCACCACAAATCCAATCAAATAATATTCACCTCAAGTCCAAATCAAGTCAATCAAATAATCTTAATCACCTCAATCCAATCAAAGTCCAGTTCACCTCAAACCCAATCAAAGCTAGTGGAAGCCGAACTCCTACCTTAAGTGTGCACACCCCCTAAAAGGGATTCCAAGCCCTCCGGGAAGTAAGAAGCCCGAGTAGTCGGGATTTTTCTACCAACTACACTACAATTAAGCTGGGATACTCCGCTTTTGGGAAGTACCCCTGGTGGATTTAGACTTATAGCCATTACCACTCACCAATACCACATTTATCCGGATGTGGCAAACCGACACCACGGATCTCTCCGGGTGCTCACCAAAATCACAATTCTTTCTCAAAGTTCCAAACCAATATCACAACATCAACCAAAACGGATATGAAATCCAAAGTCCACAAAATAATCCACAATGAAAAATATTAACTCCAACAAATTTCACTCAAATGTACCATACATTAAAATTTCGCAAAAGAGCCAAAATATAGAATACTTCACAAATAGCTCAAATCCACACAACAATTCACACGATAACTCAAATACTCAAAATATATCCAATACGGAATACTCAAATAACAATTCATAACAATTTCCAAATACTCAAATAAAAATCTCAATCGCAACTAATTTAATACGTAAATGTAATTGCTAGAAATCTCATCAAATACTCAAATAATTCAAATAAATAATCATAAATAGATTTGCGAGGAAAAGGTATAATTTTGGTTGATGTGAAACTTACCTCAAACTCCAAGTACTCTAGTGAAATCTTCTACGTTGCTCCTCACCCATATACCTTCTAAGAATATTAGAATTGTATAATTAATAACTATTCCAGTCTCTTAATAATTATTTCCCAATTACAATTCACTTTACTCATTTAGAATCATTAACCCAACCTCATTTAGTTCGGTGCATTTTATTAGCCGATCCAAGTACCAAATTTCATTTTATAATTTATTGTGATTATCCTTCCAGTTTTATATGCTAATCGGCCCAATAGAATAAATGGAGGAAGTTCGTACTGTTTCTTCGTCATCTTCATCGTCAACTCCAGGCCACTGAACGGTTCTTCTCAGACGGCGACCGTATCAGCCGGGCAGATCGTGGGTTCTCTCCTTGGAAGTAGCAGCGGCAGCGACAGACGACTTCGGCTCCTTCTAGCAGCGGGTGACGGCGGCAATCAGTAGCCCCTCGACGCCGACGAAGGTGGCAGTGGTCCAGATGATTTATGGTGGATCCAGACAGTCCGACGCAAGCTCCTTTTCCGGTGATGAAGGCATGCAGCGGCGTTTGCTTTTCTCCGCCGTAGAAACAGACTGGCACACCGGCAGTGTTGCACCGGAAATTCTTCTTCTTCTGGCGACGCTGGCAGCGAACGATCCAATACCACCGTAGATTGGTAGCGACTCAGGCTAGCGAAGGTTGTTCCTTTCTCTTCTGCGGCGAGTGTGTCTTCGTACGCAGGCCTTCAATCGTAGCTCCGTATATATATATAGGCGTGATGGACTAGACTCTAGGGTTTCACGCGTAGAATGGTTTCGGCCGTTTCCATATACGGAGTAATGCGTACCAAATACGTAGTACATACCATGTGTTAGCATAGTTTGAAAAGTCATCTCTTAATATATTACTATATTAGTAATAGTAATAATTACGGAGTAGTAATTAGTATTATTATGTATACTTATGTTGGTGCGTGTGTTTTAGTGTATAAATATGAAACGGATCCACCCCATAACATCTGTTGTATAATTGGCAAGCCCCATAAAGTTTAAACAGACACTCCTAAAGATGTCACATTTATGATTTAAGTTAAAATTTTATGTGACCAAAAATGTGAGTTTGTCAATTGTTAAAATTTCATCTAATCAACGAAATTATCTATTATTTTGTTTAAATTTTCGGGGTGTCACATTCTACCCACCTTAAAAAGATGCTTCGTCCCCGAAGCACTTAATGTACTCAAGGAAAATAATTGATTCATTCAAGGTCAAAACGATACATGGTGAGGCTCTCAAAGAAATTTACTACTATAGATGACTAAGGATTTGTGTACGTGATTCTCTTTGTTATTCTCGATTTCTTCCATCGCGGATGACTTTCTTTCAATCGTCCATGAGTTGGAGAGATTCCCTTCTTCCTTGAACGACACTCAAACACTCTATGACCTAACTTGTCACAATAAAAACATCGCACGAGCGTTCCGTCACAGTGTTTTCCAGGGTGATCTTTTCCACATTTCGTACAGTAGAAGTGGGTCTCTTCTGCGGAGTTCATCTTCTTACACTTCTGCTTGTTGCCTTTGTTGTTGCTCTTGTCCACGTTCTGGTTCTCCCCAGGTTGATTTAGCTTGTGTCGTTTGCCTCCCCGTGTGCTTTCTTCTTTGGTGCCCTTTCTCGCTTTCTTAAGTGTTTCCTTCTGGAGCTGTTTCACTCGGTAATGCTTGGCAGCTTTGCCGTAGGCCTCATTCAGAGTTTGGCATTCTGTAACGCAAAGAGCTTTTTGTGTCTCGAAGTTCAAACCGCGTATAAACTTATTAGTTTTCTCGATTTCATCGGGAACTAGAGCGGGTGCAAATCGTGCGAGCTCTAAGAATTTGGCATGGTACTCTTGAACGGTCATACCCACTTGCTTCAAGTGTAAGAATTCTTCGTACTTTTCAGCTCTCACGTGCTCTGGGTAGAATCTTTCTCGTATTGCCTTCTTAAACGTCTCCCAAGAAAATTCGGGTTGTTGACGCAGTGTTGGGGCTGTCGTAGCCCACCAATTATCCGCCTCTTCACGTAAGTAGTATGCAGCCGTATCAACTCGTTGATCCGCGGGGCAGTTCATAGACTCAAAGAGTTTGTCAAAAGTGCGAATCCATTCCTCGAGGATGCGAGGATCTTCTTGTCCTAAATAGCTCGGGGGAGTACGCTTTGCTAAAAGTTTTGCTACATCATTACGGGTGTTGAGATGTTGTTGGTTTTGATTCTGCAGTAACACATTCGCGACAGTCTGGATGAGTTGTGTTAGTTGGACCATATTTTGAGCTAACTCCGAGTTCGTTGGTGCGGCATCATTGTTCTCGATGTTGTTCCTCGTTGACGTCATTGTCCCCTTGAAAAGGATAGCGTTTAGGATACAGATAAGAAATCTATCAAATAGCTTGTATTCACAATTTTACTACTCTAACCAATAACTCACTAATCAAATATTGTCTAAAGTTCTTCTATAAGTCCAAACTTATCCTCAAATAAACATATATGGATATGTCACACTTAAACATATCCCAAGAAAATCAAAAGAATCACAAACTCAACTGGAACCAAAACCAAAGTCTCACAACCTCACCCGCGCCTAAAATTTTATTTTAGACCTAGAAATTCTTACTTATTCCCTAGTATTTTAAGAAAACCTTTTGAAAAAAATCCCTTTAGAAAAATCACAGAATATATTTGAAAACAATTTAGAAAATCTCAAAAATTATTTTAAAACTTTTTAGAAAAAAAATGCTTTGAAAAATCTCCCAGACAAACCACGGGCTCTGATACCAACTTGTAACACCCCCAAATTTCCCACCCAAAAATAATACTTTATTCAAAAGAAATATTAACTTTATTCGAAAACATCAGAGTTTTGCAGCGGAAAACCAAAAGGGAAATAGGGGCGTTACCGCCACACTCAGTTCTCCCTTAACCGAGTGCACAGGCTAAAACAAATTAAACTCCAAAAATAATTATTCACTAACTAAAGATATTGAAAATGGAATTACAATGATTTACTAATTGTATTTTCTAGCGGAAGCTCTCTCGAAATCAACATCATCATCAAAGTGTTACCTGTACAAAATCAAGTACAGAAAGAAAAACAAAAGAAAACAAAAATTAGCAACAATGCTAAGTAAGTTCCACCTAACCCCATAAAATAATAAATAATAAAATTTAATGTTTTTGAAAAATATTTAGGAGGATTTTTTTTTAAACCATTTATAAAATCTTCTCATAGCATAATTCACTAGTAAAATAATAGTACCTCAAATATAAGCAAATATTTCCCAACCACAAAAATTACAAAAATACCAAATATACGTAAAACCACCAAATATCATTACAATAATTCCAAAGCATAAATCAAACACCAAATATCTCAAAATACTTAAAAATGCTGATAATGAAGAGTACTCAACATAATCAAACCAAATCAAATCCAAAAGTAAAACCCACAAATAATTTAACAACTCAATCCAAATATAATCCAATCCAATAATCCAACAATTCCAATCAATCAAATACCTTAATTCACCACAAATCCAATCAAATAATATTCACCTCAAGTCCAAATCAAGTCAATCAAATAATCTTAATCACCTCAATCCAATCAAAGTCCAGTTCACCTCAAACCCAATCAAAGCTAGTGGAAGCCGAACTCCTACCTTAAGTGTGCACACCCCCTAAAAGGGATTCCAAGCCCTCCGGGAAGTAAGAAGCCCGAGTAGTCGGGATTTTTCTACCAACTACACTACAATTAAGCTGGGATACTCCGCTTTTGGGAAGTACCCCTGGTGGATTTAGACTTATAGCCATTACCACTCACCAATACCACATTTATCCGGATGTGGCAAACCGACACCACGGATCTCTCCGGGTGCTCACCAAAATCACAATTCTTTCTCAAAGTTCCAAACCAATATCACAACATCAACCAAAACGGATATGAAATCCAAAGTCCACAAAATAATCCACAATGAAAAATATTAACTCCAACAAATTTCACTCAAATGTACCATACATTAAAATTTCGCAAAAGAGCCAAAATATAGAATACTTCACAAATAGCTCAAATCCACACAACAATTCACACGATAACTCAAATACTCAAAATATATCCAATACGGAATACTCAAATAACAATTCATAACAATTTCCAAATACTCAAATAAAAATCTCAATCGCAACTAATTTAATACGTAAATGTAATTGCTAGAAATCTCATCAAATACTCAAATAATTCAAATAAATAATCATAAATAGATTTGCGAGGAAAAGGTATAATTTTGGTTGATGTGAAACTTACCTCAAACTCCAAGTACTCTAGTGAAATCTTCTACGTTGCTCCTCACCCATATACCTTCTAAGAATATTAGAATTGTATAATTAATAACTATTCCAGTCTCTTAATAATTATTTCCCAATTACAATTCACTTTACTCATTTAGAATCATTAACCCAACCTCATTTAGTTCGGTGCATTTTATTAGCCGATCCAAGTACCAAATTTCATTTTATAATTTATTGTGATTATCCTTCCAGTTTTATATGCTAATCGGCCCAATAGAATAAATGGAGGAAGTTCGTACTGTTTCTTCGTCATCTTCATCGTCAACTCCAGGCCACTGAACGGTTCTTCTCAGACGGCGACCGTATCAGCCGGGCAGATCGTGGGTTCTCTCCTTGGAAGTAGCAGCGGCAGCGACAGACGACTTCGGCTCCTTCTAGCAGCGGGTGACGGCGGCAATCAGTAGCCCCTCGACGCCGACGAAGGTGGCAGTGGTCCAGATGATTTATGGTGGATCCAGACAGTCCGACGCAAGCTCCTTTTCCGGTGATGAAGGCATGCAGCGGCGTTTGCTTTTCTCCGCCGTAGAAACAGACTGGCACACCGGCAGTGTTGCACCGGAAATTCTTCTTCTTCTGGCGACGCTGGCAGCGAACGATCCAATACCACCGTAGATTGGTAGCGACTCAGGCTAGCGAAGGTTGTTCCTTTCTCTTCTGCGGCGAGTGTGTCTTCGTACGCAGGCCTTCAATCGTAGCTCCGTATATATATATAGGCGTGATGGACTAGACTCTAGGGTTTCACGCGTAGAATGGTTTCGGCCGTTTCCATATACGGAGTAATGCGTACCAAATACGTAGTACATACCATGTGTTAGCATAGTTTGAAAAGTCATCTCTTAATATATTACTATATTAGTAATAGTAATAATTACGGAGTAGTAATTAGTATTATTATGTATACTTATGTTGGTGCGTGTGTTTTAGTGTATAAATATGAAACGGATCCACCCCATAACATCTGTTGTATAATTGGCAAGCCCCATAAAGTTTAAACAGACACTCCTAAAGATGTCACATTTATGATTTAAGTTAAAATTTTATGTGACCAAAAATGTGAGTTTGTCAATTGTTAAAATTTCATCTAATCAACGAAATTATCTATTATTTTGTTTAAATTTTCGGGGTGTCACAGGGATTTGGGAGGTGAGTGTGGGGGAGATGGAGTTGGTTGCAAAGGAAGTAGAGGGGTAGGAGATACTGGTATTGCCTCTAAAACTGTTTCTTCAACTGGAGACTCTCTCCATTCTCTGATAAGGTTCTGCATTGCCAGAGATATATCATTGGCAGTTGAGGGTTCACCCTCTGCACCTGGAAGGGGTTTCATCTTGATGAGAGACTCCCTTCTTTTCTTCTCCATCAGCCATGCATCAAAGATGGGAATCTCACTCTCTGATAGAGGCTTGACATGCTCTTCTGAAGGTGAAGCAGTCATCTTCTCTTTTCCCTTGAGGCTTTCCTTTTTCTTTTCCAACACAGAATGCAAGAATTGAAGATCAAAGCATAGTGAAATATCGTCTGTACCTGACCATTTGAGGACTTCTTCTTCCTCAGATTCAAAGGCTGCTGCTTGGGCAAGTATTTGCTGCAGAGGTCCCATTCTCCATTTTCTCCATGAGAGCACCCTTTGAAACTGTCTGTCTAGAGCAGTAGTAGAGGTTAGCTGTTCTGTTGGGGTCATGGTGACTTGCAGATCTGGTGCAGATAAAGGTTGGACCTCTGATTCAGGTTCCCCCTGAGCATCAGAGATCACCAGTGCAGTAGCCAACTCTGGTGCTGGTTCCCCCTGAGGTTCTGATTCCTTGGGGGGAGAGTTGGTCTTCTTCTTCTTCTTCTGGATTCTGATAGGAGATTTTGAACTATCAGAGTCACTCTGAATGACGGCTCTTCTTCTCCTTTTCTGGCTCAACATCTTGACAGGAGTGACTTTGGGGGCCACAACAGAGGCTTCTTTCTCTGATGCATCCTCCTCTGATGCATCCTCCTTGGTTACCTCTTCCTCTGGCTTTGAGTGAGGCTTCCTTTTCTTAGGCTTTTCATCCTTTTTGACCTTGAGTTGGGTAGCAGCAGCCACAGGTTTAATAGCCTGCTTCTCCCTGTTTTGTTCAAGCTTGTTGGATTTCTTCAGTTCAGCAGCAATGGCCACGTTTACTTTGGGAGAGATGGTGAGGAAGATGGTCTTCGTGTGGTCCACAGAGGTGGCTTCTCTGAGAGCTATCTTGGAGTTAGAGATGAGCCTGGAGATCAGAAGTCCGTGACCCATCTTTGTAGAGAACATACCAGTCTTTTTGTCCTTCTTGGAGATGGATTCAGAAATGGATTGGAACAGCACTTTACCCCAGTTGATGTTCATCCCCCTGTGAACAACATATAGGGCTTTTGAGTTGGTGTGATTCATCTGATCAGTTGAACTTGTTTTGCACCACAAGCACCGATGCATAATGCTCATCAGCCTCTCAAAGTCCTTCTTGAGAGCATTCTTTTTCATATACAGGGTTTCTACGCCTGTTGCATCCTCTCGGCAGTAGGTTGTTACGAAGTTTTGAACTGTGATGTTCACATCATCAAGCTCGATGAAGTCAGTGGTGCCCTCCTCTTGAGGCTCCAGAGTGACGCCAAAGAACTCGTTGAGAGCATCGGCATCAATTTTGAGGTTCTGACCCTGAACCTGTGAGTGGATAGTATTGTTGGAGATATACGCGTTGAGGTAGAATTCTGCGACATCAATGTTGCTGAAATGCTCATAGGGATGAGCAACGATCTTGTTCAACTGGGAATCACTCATTCCCTGGATCACTTCGTTCATGATCTTCTGATTTGTTGCCAACAGTGGTAGTGAGGACATATCTACCTTCATTCCTATGACAATGTTGCTCACTAGGGTCTTAGCTTCAGATTCAGAAAGATCGGTGATGTTGATGAACTTCATTTTCAGTTTAGTGAGGAGTTTGAGAGGACTGAAGGTTGAGAGTTTAGAGAGATAAAGCTTGAAGACGAAAAGAGAAATTGCAGTAGCGATTTAGGTTTCAGAAAAGGTATATAAGGATTTGGGTTAGTGGACGTTTGATATAATATACGGTTCCGAGGTCGCAATTAATGGAATGCGGGCGGAAAGCCGTTTTCCAAAAGTGGTAATAACTACCGGGGGTAAAAGGGTAAAACCCAGTTTATTGAATAGTCTCGCCCGAAATTTAGAAAATTTTTCTAAGTCCACAGCCACTCTGATAAATAACAGTCCATATATCAGAGAAGGAGTGTTCTGATACAGGGTCCTCTGATGAATAAGCGTATCAGAGGTGGTGAATCCTGATAGATCCATATCTGATGCTTCTGCAATTCTGATCCAAGCTTCTGATGGATAAGAGTTTTGGGTATCAGCGATGGGGTGTTCTGATGAATCCACATCTGATACTTCTGCAACTCTGATTCATGTATCTCTGGGAAGATCATCCATCATTCCCAGTTCTTCCCTTAGCTTGTTAAACCTTGCCTCTGAGAGAGGTTTGGTTAAGATATCTGCAAGTTGGTCCTCAGTTGGTACATGCTCAATTGAGATATGCTTCTTCTCCACATGATCTCTGATGAAGTGATGTCTGATCTCCATATGCTTTGTCCTGGAATGCAGCACAGGATTCTGAGTGATTGCAATGGCACTGGTATTGTCACACAGCAACTTGATCTCCTTTGCTTGCACTCCATAATCCTTGAGTTGTTGCTTCATCCAGAGTAATTGAGCACAGCAGCTTCCAGCAGCAATATACTCAGCTTCAGCAGTGCTAGTTGAGATTGAATTCTGCTTCTTGCTAAACCAGGAGACAAGTCTCCCACCTAGCAATTGACAATGACCGGAAGTGCTCTTCCTGTCCAATCTACAACCTGCAAAATCTGAATCAGAATAACCAATTAGTTCAAAATTACCTCCCTTGGGATACCATAGTCCTGCATTTGGATTTCCTTTGATATATCTGATAATCTTCTTAGTAGCAACTAGATGGCTCTCCTTGGGCTTTGATTGGTATCTGGCACAGATTCCTACTGCAAAAGCTATGTCTGGTCTACTTGCAGTCAGATAGAGGAGAGATCCAATGATTCCTCTATAAGTTGTTGCATCAACATCTTTGCCTTCATCATCTGGTCCAATGCCTTGAGATGCATTCATTGGAATCTTGACTGAAGATTTTCCATCTACTCCAAACTTCTTGATGAGATCTCTGGTGTACTTTCCTTGGTTGATAAAGATGCCTTCTGGTACTTGTTTGACTTGTAATCCAAGAAAGTAACTGAGTTCTCCCATCATGCTCATTTCAAACTTCTTCTGCATAACTTGAGAAAATTTCTTGCATAATTCTGGATTAGTGCTTCCAAATATAATATCATCAACATAAATTTGCACTAACAGAATATGATTAGCAACAGAAATTTGAAATAGAGTTTTGTCAACCTTTCCTTTAGTAAACCCATGGTTCACTAAGAATAGTGACAATGTGTCATACCAAGCTCTGGGAGCTTGCTTAAGACCATAGAGGGCCTTTCTGAGCTTGTAGACACAAGAAGATTGAGTAGGAATGACAAAACCTGGAGGTTGTTCAACATAGACTTCCTCTTCCAATTCTCCATTCAGGAATGCACTCTTGACATCCATCTGGTAGACTTTGATGTCATTGTAGGCAGCATAGGCTAGGAATATCCTGATTGCTTCCAGTCTGGCAACAGGTGCAAAGGTCTCATCAAAATCTATGCATTCTTCTTGACAGTATCCCTTTGCTACAAGCCTTGCTTTATTTCTTACAATGTTGCCTTCTTCATCTGCTTTGTTCTTGAATACCCACTTGGTTCCAATGACATTCTGATGCTTGGGCCTAGGAACGAGTTTCCATACTTCATTCCTTTCAAACTGTGTCAGCTCTTCTTGCATTGCGTTGATCCAGTCTGAATCTTCTAGGGCTTCTTCCACATTCATTGGTTCCATCTGAGATATGCAGCAGGTGAACATGGCTTCTCTTCTTGATGCAGATCTGGTCCTGACACCACTGGTGACTTGACCAATTACTTGATTAGGAGGATGATCTCTTAACCAAGTTAGATCAGGTTCTGACAGTTGCTGTCTAGGCAACTCTGATGGTTCATCTTCTGATTCTTCATCATTGTCTTTGTCTATCAGAACTGGATTAGTAATAGGAGTTGAGAGTACTGGATTAATAGTGACCTCTTCTGATAGTTCTGAAACCTTATCTTCAAGATTGATTTTCTGCAGGGTTTCTGAAATTTCTTCAGCAGAGGTGCTATCATCAAATTTGACATGAATGGATTCTTCAACTTGTAGAGATCTCCTGTTAAGTATTCTATAGGCTTTGCTTGAACTTGAGTAGCCTAAGAATACACCTTCATCAGCTTTTTCTTGAAATACTTTCAGGTTCTCCTTTCCATTGTTTAGAATGTAGCACTTGCATCCAAACACATGGAAGTAGCTGATGTTTGGCTTTCTTCCTTTCCACAGCTCGTAGGGGGTCTTCTGATGATTCTTGTGGATCATGCTTCTGTTTTGAGTGTAGCATGCAGTGTTGATTGCTTCAGCCCAATATCTGATGGGCAAGCCTGATTCAGCAATCATTGTCCTTGCAGCTTCTTTCAGTGTTCTGTTCCTTCTTTCTGCAACACCATTTTGTTGGGGTGTTCTGGCAGCAGAAAGTTGATGGAAGGTGCCATTCTGATCACAGAAGTCCTTGATCACTTTGTTGACAAATTCAGTTCCTCTGTCAGATCTGATTGTCCTGACCTTCATGTTCTTCTCAGTCTGAAGTTGCTTTAACAGAGATGGCAACTTCTGAAGAGTTTCATTCTTCTTGGTTAGGAACACAGTCCATGTGTATCTTGAGTAGTCATCAACCATAACAAGAGTATATCTTTTTCCACCAACACTGGGAGTTTCAACTGGTCCAAATAAATCCATGTGGATCAGATTTAGAGGACAAGTAGAAAGATCTCCAGCTATGGGTTTGAATGAGGTCTTCACTTGTTTGCCTTTCTGACAAGCACTGCAGAGGGTCTCCTTCTTGTAGACAATGTCAGGCAGACCATCTACAATGTGTTCCCTTGCCAGTTTGTTGATGGTTTTGAAATTTAGGTGGCTAAGCTTCTTGTGCCAGTCCCAGCTTAGCTTTGAATTGTCCTTTGCTATCAGACAGGTTCCATCTTTTGCTGTTTGCCAGTCAACAACATAGATGTTCTTTCTTCTTTTGGCTGTAAGAACCACTTCTTTGGTTGTCTCATGCTTGACATAGCATAAGGTTTTGGTGAATTCAACTGTGTAGCCTTTGTCACAGAATTGGCTAGCACTCAGCAAGTTGAACTTCAGACCCTTGACATATGAGACATCTTCAATGATTATCTGGTTCTTGATCAGCTTCCCTCTTCCTTTTGTTTGCCCTTCCTTGTCATTTCCACCGAAAGTGACTCTGGGTCCATTGATTTTCTGGAACTCTGATAGGCAACTCTTGTCACCTGTCATGTGTCTGGAGCATCCACTATCAATATACCATTCTTGTTCTGAGATGGCTCCAGCACACAGTTCCTGCAAGATTAAAAGGAAGATTTAGGTACCCAAGCAATGTTGGGTCCTGGGGGGTAATGCAGTCTTGGTAGTTGGTACCATTTTGGTCTCATCAACTGAAACCTTGGTGGATGGTACCCATTGTCCACCTGGTAGTTGTAGTAAACAGATGTATGATTCACTTTGGGCAGATGCTTGTGAGGATCATTCTTTCTGTTTGCATACTTTTGCATAGCCTTCTTTGTTGGAAAGAAGTCCCATATACTATCAAGATCAGAGGAGCGCTTAACTTTAGGCTTCTGAGGTTGACCAGACAACCTCTTCTGCCTATGGTTAATCTTCTCTTGATATCTGCCTTTCTGATAGCAGTTTCTGATACTGTTGTCATGAGATTGTCTGATAGGGTTAGGCCTTTGATTATTATTTTTCTGAAAACTTTTCCTTTTGTTAGAGTTTCTGCCAGGTTCATTAGTTTTCAAACTGTGTTTTGGTTTGGCCTTTAGAGTTTGTTTCTCTGGTATGACCTTCTCATGAACAACTTTAGTACCAGAAGTACTAGCATGGCAAATGGGGCTCAGAGTCTGTGGCACTATTACCTTTTTAGCCTTAGCAACTTTGGTGCTAGGCCTTACATAAGGCTCACCAGACTCTGGTTCAATATATCCAAGACCAGGGGTAGAGTTGTGAAAGTCATTGATACCCTTCATAGAAGATTGCATCTTCAGAAGGCTATTGTATCTGACTTCAAGATGTTCAATTTCTCTTATTCTCTTTAGAAGGGACTCATTTTCAGCTTTCAGCTTACTGTTCTCTTCTTTAATAAAGGAATAAGATCCTTGGATAGTCTTGAACTCTTCCCAAAATGATGACATTGGATCATCATTTAAGGCTGTGCCTACCGAAGAAGAAATAGAATCAGTTGTAGAACATACCTCATCATCTGATTGTGCCATGAGGCAAAGGTCTTCAGTTTCTGCATCCAAGCAGCAGAAAGCTTCATCAGAGTCGGAGTCTGAACTGGACTCTGATTCAGAAAGTGGATCTTTCTCAGCTTGTTCTGAGACAAATGCTCTTCTTCTTCTTCTGTGTTGATCATCTGGTTTCTTTTCTTCTTCATGTCCTTGCTTCTTGGACACTCTTGGATAGGGGCAGTTTGCTTTGAAGTGTCCAGGCTGTCTACAGTTGTAGCAGAGGTACTCTCCACTGCTTTCAGAAGACTTGGTCTTCTGATGTGGTCTTCTGATGGAAGATGGACTCCTTCCATCTTTCTTCATAAACTTCTTAAACTTCCTGGCAAAAGCAGCCATATACTCATCAGATAAAAGAGTAGAGGGGTCAAAGTCACTTACCTTTGAAGTGCTGGCAGTGAGAGCAGTGGTGGTCCTTTCATCAGGAGCTTCCTCCTTTTCTTCATGCATCTCAAACTCATAAGCCTTGAGATCAGAGATGAGTTTCTCAGTGGCATAGGTCCTGATATTCTTGCTTTCCTGGACAGCAATCACCTTCATCTTCCAAGCTGAAGGCAGTCCCCTGAGAATCTTCATGTTGACCTCTTTGATGGTGAGCTCCTTCCCAAGCTCAGAAATCTCACTGATGAGAATCAGCAGTCTCTCATGCATCTTAGCAATGCATTCTTCTGGCAGAAGTTTGAAGTCATCAAACTTCTTCATAGCAATGGTCAACTTGTTATCTCTTTCTTGCTCATCTCCTGCTCCAATCTCATCTAGCTTGTCCCAGATTTCCTTTGCAGTCTTGCACTTCTTGATTCTGTTGAAGTATCTTTCATCAATAGCCTTGTAGAGGATGTCCTTGGCTATATTATCTAGATTGTACTGCCTTTTCTCTTCCTTGGTCCATTCTGACCGGGCTTTCTCAATCATCTGGGGCTGAGAGTTATCAATAGAGTGAGCAGGATTGATCTTCATGAACTGGATAAAGGGGCCATTTTCCAAGACTTCCCACATTTCATCATGAAGAGCACATAGATGTGCCTTCATTTCGTCCACGATGCGGTCCATGGACGATGCGGTCCATGGACGATGCGGTCCATGGACGATGCGCTCCCTTGGCCGATGCACTCCCTTGCCGACGCGATCCCACTTTGTCTCCAGGCCGCATCCTGAGTAATTTCAGTTCGAGACCGATGCGACACCTTGTTGGCCGATGGGGGACCCAAACGGCCGAAGGGATGCAAAGTGGGTGTCTATCTTTAGTAGTTTGATCCTTTGAGTATGTGGGCTATGGGGTCTGCGCCCATATACTCTATCAGGAGTCCCCCACTCTCTGAGCTGAGAAGAAGACGAAGTGAAAGGGAGTAAACATGTTTGGTTGCTTTTGGCCGATGAGGGGCCATGCGTGGTCTGATGGCTTCTTTGTAGTTGATGGACGATGATGGCCGATGTCATTGGCGTTGTTTAATGGTGATGACTTGCCATTGTCTTTGAAGGGTGATGTAGATCCCTTGAGTTTGTTCTTTGTGGAAGATGAGGCGTGACTATTTCTTTAGTAGGCAATGTACGTCCGTTGTTGCTCTCCTTTTGTGTTCTGGCTTTAGCCGAGGTTGACCCACAGGCGTGTAAACGTTGTGGCGTCGATGCGTAGCTTTGTGATGAAGTGTGACTCATCATTTTGAGGATGATGCGCATCCTCTAGGTTCACCTTTTGGATTGGCCGAAGGCAAATCTATGTATTTGTTGTTGTTGTGATGCAGATGATGTGACGATCTTGCTTTGTTTTTGCTTTTGAGTTTGCTTAGTTTTTTGAGGCCAATGTAGTCCCCCAGTCCCCCACTCCTTGAGGCAAATGTAATGAGGTGAAGAGGAGTAGAGTGATGTGTGTCTTCAATAGGGGCCGAAGGTTGACACCTTTTGGTCCACAATGGGGAGATGCCTCGTTAAAAACCTCATTAGGAAAAACCCAGTGGGAAAAATCCTGATGAGGGAAAAAGAGTGCACTGGATGCCCCCAAAACGAAGCAAAAGGTGCATGTGAGCCCTTCGGCCCAGAGCCGCAGCGGCGTCTGTCTGAAGATGAGGACGGCACTGGACGCCCGTCTGAATATGAAGGACGATGCTGATGAAGCCCGTCTAAAGATGAAGGTCAGCGTTGATGAGCCGATCCATTGAGGACGACGGCATTGATGAGCAGGTTTGCTGATGAAGGACCAGGCGTTGGCGCCCGCCTGAAGATGGAGGACGGCGCTTGACGCCTGTCTGTTGAGGACGTCGTCCAAATCGGCACCCATTACATTTCTCGTGACTCCAACCCCTAGGCGGTCATGCCCAAGGTGACCCTGTG
This sequence comes from Cuscuta epithymum, assembly GCA_945859915.1. Lineage (NCBI taxonomy): Eukaryota > Viridiplantae > Streptophyta > Magnoliopsida > Solanales > Convolvulaceae > Cuscuta > Cuscuta epithymum. The sequence continues at coordinate 124,142 of CAMAPF010000255.1, forward strand.
GGAGAACCCTTGGACGAAGGTCGCAGGCTAGAGGTTGTTATCGAACGAGTTTCGCCCGAGTGGCCGAAGGTTTAAGCCCCATCTCTTGGCTGATGGATGTCAATCATGATTGCGGGGTCATCTTCGACCGTAGTGAGGATGCGAGGATGAAGCGCTGTTTGAATATGGGGACGAAGCGTTGCACACTTGTCTGAATATGGGGACGAAGCGTTACACGCTTGTCTGAATATGGGGACGAAGCGTTGCACACTTGTCTGAATATGGGGACGAAGCGTTGCACGCTGGTCTGAATATGGGGACGAAGCGTTACACGCTTGTCTGAATATGGGGACGAAGTGTTGCACGCTTATCTGAATATGGGGACGAAGCGTTGCACACTTGTCTGAATATGGGGACGAAGCGTTGCACGCTGGTCTGAATATGGGGACGAAGCGTTGCACGCTTGTCTGAATATGAGGACGACATCGATGATGAGCTGGTCCATAAATCCAAGCAACGGTCGCCATCCAGCAAAGGAGTGGCTAAGACCGGTCTTCATAAAGATAATCGTGCCGTGCCGAGAGGCCGGTCGTGATGTAAGGATGGCGATCATGAGGGGCCGATCCGAATGTGGATGATAAGGCGAAGATGAGCTGGTCATCATGTAAAGGTGACGGTCACCATCCCGGAAGGGATTGCGAGCCCGGTCCCTATACCAAGACGTCGGCGTTGGGGAGCCGGTCTTTGGATGAGTATGATGGCGTCAAGAGGCCGTTGATGAAATGATGACGAGCCGACGATGAAGCCTATCGTCCTATAAGGGCGACGGTCGCCTATCCGGGAAGGGAATAGCGAGCCCAGTCGCTAAACCAAGACACTCAGCGCTATGAAGCGAGTCTTGATATAAAAGTGATGGCTTTGATGAGGCCGGTCCTGTAATGAAGGACAAGACATTGACGCTCATATGGAGATGAAGGACGACGATGGACGTCCGTTTGTTGATGAAGGACGACGCGGGGGCGTCCGTCTGTGGAAGGAGGACGACATTGGGCGTCTGTCTGATGATGAGGACGACGTCTGCTCATTGAGGACGACGTCCTTCATGAAGTCGGTCCTTTGATGGACTAGATGTTGGCGTGCGTCTGACGATGAGGACGCTGCTTCTGCGACCGTCTGATGATCAGGACGACGTCTGCCCATTGAGGACGACGTCATTGATGAGGCCGGTCCTTTGATGGTGAAGGACAAGGCATTGGCGTCTGTCCGATGATGAGGACGACGCTTGCTCATTGATGACATGTCGTTGATGAAGGACGACATTGGGCATCCGTCTGTTGATGAAGGACGACGCTGGGCGTCTTCCTTTGATGAAAGACGATGATGGGCATTTTGTCTATTGATGAGGACGACGCGGGGCGTCCATCTATTGATGAAGGATTACGTTGGTCGTCTATCTTTGATGAAAGACGATGATGGGCGTTTTTCCGTTGATGAGGACGACGCGGGGCGTCCGTCCGTTGATAAAGGATGATGTTGGGCGTCCGTCCATGAAGGACGATGATGGGCGTCCGTCTGTTGATTAGGACGACACGGGGCGTCCGTCCGTTGATAAAGGACAATGCTGGGCGTCCGTCCGTTGATGAAGGATTACGTTGGTCGTCTATCTATTGATGAGGACAGTGCTTGAGCGGTTGTCTAATGATGAGGACGACGCCTGCCCCTTGAAGATGACGTCACTGATGAAGCCGGTCCTTTTAATGATGACGCGATAGAGATGAGCCGGTCGTCATGTAGAGGCGACGGTCGCCATCCAGGAAGGGATGAGGAGCCCGATCGCTAGCTCAACACACTTGGCGCTGATGAAGCCGGTGTTGAGAGAGGGCATCACGTCGAGGCCTGGGGTCTGATCGTGATGCGAGGTCGTCAGCTCTATGAGGCTGAGCCAAACGTCCAAGCAACGGTCGCCATCCGATGAAGGAATGACTGAGACCGGTCTTGAAAAATATGATCACGTCGAGGCCGAGGGCCTGCCATGATCGGCACTGAGGGGCCGACCCAAAAATCCATGCAATGGTCGCCACCCAGTAAAGGAATGGCTAAGACCAGTCTTGATATAAGGTACCGCGCCTTGGCCGAGAGGCCGGCCGTGATGCGAGGATGACGACTATGATAAGCCGGTCCAATGTATGATGACGAGGCAATGATAGGCCAATCGCCATGTAGAGGCGACGGTTGCTATCCCGGAAGGGAATAGCAAGCCCAATCGCTAGATCAAGACACTCGGCGCTGAGGGAGCCGGTCTTGAGATAAAGCATTACGTCGTGGCTGAAGGGCCCGATCATGATGTGAGGACGAAGATGCTGAGGAGCATGTCCGAGATATGATGACGAGGCAATGATAAGGCCGATCGTCATGTAGAGGCAACGGTCACCATCCAGGAAGGGACGGCGAGCCCGATTGCCAACTCAAGACGCTTGGCGATGAGAAGCCGGTCTTGAGAAGGAATAATCACACCAAGGCTGGGAGGCCGGTCGTGATGTGCGGATGGCGATGATGATGAGCCGATCCGAAGATCCAAGCAACGGTCGCCATCCGGGAAGGGATGACTAAGACCGGTCTTGAGATAAGGTATCACGCCTTAGCCGAGAGGCCGGACGCGATGTAAGGACGACGGCGATAATGAGCCGGTCCAACATATGATGACGAGGCGATGTGAAGGCCGATCGTCATATAGAGGCAACGGTCACCATCCAGGAAGGGACGGCGAGCCCGATTGCCAACTCAAGACACTTGGCAATGAGAAGCCGGTCTTGAGGAGAAATAATCACGCCAAGGCTGGGAGGCCGGTCGTGATGTGAGGATGGCGATGATGATGAGCCGATCCGGAAATGATGACGAGGCGATGATGAAGCCGATCGTCATGTAGAGGCAACGGTCACCATCCAGGAAGGGACGGCGAGCCCGATTGCCAACTCAAGACACTTGGCAATGAGAAGCCGGTCTTGAGGAGAAATAATCACGCCAAGGCTGGGAGGCCGGTCGTGATGTGCGTATGGCGATGATGATGAGCCGATCCGGATAATGATGACGAGGCGATGATGAAGCCGATCGTCATGTAGAGGCAACAGTCACCATCCAGGAAGGGACGGCGAGCCCGATTGCCAACTCAAGACACTTGGCAATGAGAAGCCGGTCTTGAGGAGAAATAATCACGCCAAGGCTGGGAGGCCAGTCGTGATGTGCGGATGGCGATGATGATGATCCGATCCGGATGATGACGAGGCGATGATGAAGCCGATCGTCATATAAAAGTATGACAGCGTTGGGGAGGCCGTTCATGAGATGATGGAGCAAGAGCTTTGGCATTGGGAGCCGGTCTTGAGATGAATAATAAGTTTGGGGAATTTATTTATTTTTACTGCTCGAGGCCGGCAAGTGCGCGGTCCGTCGGCTTCCCTCTTTTTCCTTTTTTTTTGGATGGCCGAAGGGTTACTGTCCCTTCGTCCATGTGCGGTAGTTTGTCCGCTACGCTTTTCGCGTGGGTTAGTGCGAGGGAGTAAATACGCCCTCGGCTTGGTGTGTCAGTGGCATCTTTTTTGGCCTTTCCACGTCTATCGGCGACGAGGGACCGGACTAGGCATCGTCTTTTGACGGCCGCCCTTTGTGGTCCTGAGCGAAATTTTACTGACGGGTGGAGTTTTTGTAACCTCAGCCTTAATTCAGGCCTGTCGTCCTGCGGTTTCCGCGCGGACGACGCGGTATGCTTCTCCGTTTGAAGACGTTGGACCATGCACACAGGTCCTTCGTCCTGCATATCGCCGGCCGATTTGGGTGTTTCACCGCTTGTGCCGATACGATATTTAGGTGCGTTGTCTATGCAACGGCTTTGTAGGCGCGTTGTGGATCGCAACGGCCCTGAGTGCGTTGTTTATTTGCAACGGCTTTGGGTGCGTCGTTTATTGCGACGGCTTTAGGTGCGTTGTTTATTGCAACGGCTTTGGGTGCGTCGTTTATTGCGACGGCTTTTAGGTGCGTTGTTTATTGCAACGGCTTTGGGTGCATCGTTTATTGCGACGGCTTTAGGTGCGTTGTCTATTGCAACGGCTTTTGGTGCGTCGTTTATTGCGACGGCTTTAGGCGCGTTGTCTATTGCAACGGCTTTTGGTGCGTCGTTGATTGCGACGGCTTTAGATGCGTTGTCTATTGCAACGGCTTTAGGTGCGTCGTTGATTGCGACGGCTTTAGATGCGTTGTCTATTGCAACGGCTTTAGGTGCGTTGTCTATTGCAACGGCTTTTGGTTGCATCGGTCCTGGGTGTTATCACCGCTTAGGCCGATGCGATCTCTTGCTTTTCTTTGGAAAGAATGGATTGAAACATGATCTTTATTCAATGAGTGGCGCTTAGCAGAGGGTGTCTATTCAATCAATAAGCCGAGGGGTGGGGGACGTTGCCCGCTTCACCACTTCTCGAGTTTTTGATAAAATTTCACTTCTGATTTGGTATGTCTTCTTCGTTGTTTGGCCGATGCGAGCCCTTTTTTGGCCGACGCGTTCTGGCCGAGGTATCCGGTGCACTATTGAGCCAGTCTCTGGCCGAGGAGGTGAGACTTCTTGTACCTGTATTTGTGGTAGAGAAGCTCTAGTCACGTGGCCGTGTGCTAGCGGATGAGGTTGCCGGCCGATGAGGTTGCCGGCCGATGAGGGTCGCCGGCAAATGGCGTTGTTTGGCCGACGTGTCGTCGATGGCCGATGTGTCGCGGCTGATGTGTTGCAGCCTTGCCGGTAGATGTGTTGATGGCCGATGATGCAATGCGGCCGATGGTGATGTTGTTTTGTTCACCATAACTGGGACATGGTGATATTTGGACATGGTGATATTTGGCTAGTTAGCCATGATGAAGCTTGTTTCTTTTTGTTGTTGTTGAGTTCTTCCTTCAAGCCGAGGAGTACACATGACACGCAAGGCTAGGTGGCATGTTGCCTCCAAGGGGGCCGAAGGTACCCCTTTGTTTATTCACGTGAAGTTTTGTTGGTTGGGGAGGATCTCACTTGGACGAGGCCTCCTTTTTCCGAGGTTTCTCCCCACCGCCCTTGTTCTGTTTGAGGAGCTCGTCAGCCTCCGCGTGCCTTGATCCGCGGTGCAATGCCGCGATGTATGAGCGGCGGGGGGGGGGGGGGGGGGGGTCTGTGAACAAGCTTCTTGCGAAGTGATTTGGCCGAAGCGCTCCCCTGAGGAAAGCTAAGAGTGTGCGCTCGTCCGCCCCCTCACACTCGTCATCCTCCTTCGTCCGGCGGTCGAGAAATGCTTGGAGCAGCTCCTCTGGTTGTTGTTTGATGGTGAGGAGGTGGGCGAAGTTCTTCTTGTGGGGCTTCCTTCCAGCAAAGTGAGTGAGGAAGCGCCTGGCGAGTTCTTGCCATGAGTCGATGCTGCCCTCAGGCAAGTCATTGAACCAATCATAGGCCGCTCCCCTCTAAAGTAGAGAGGAACCAGCGACACATGTACTCTTCCGACGCGTTGGTCATCATCATGTTGTTCTGGTAGCGGGTGAAGTGCTCCTGCGGATCAGTGCGGCCATTGTACGGCTTGATGGGGTTCCCTTTGTACTTCTCCGGGATGGGGGCTGAGAGCACCCTGTCGGAGAAGGGGGTCCTTGTCCGTATTTGGACGATGGGCTCTTTATGCCTGTCCGCGAGCTCTCTTTCGAGAATGCTAACTTTGTTCCGTATCGCATCATAATCCGAGGGAGGGACGACGCGAGTCGCTGCGTTGGCGGCAGCTTCCCGGGCCTCCATATCAGCGCAGCGCTTCTCCAAACGGGCGATGATCTCGTCCCTAGGGTCCCTGGAGGCCGCAGCGGTGTCCGGCTGGAGCTGAAGCCGGTTTGCTTGAGCTTTGTTGATCTGGTGACGTACGTCACCCTCGTGGAGTTTGCCTTTGCCTTTGTCCACTGGGGGCCGCTCCGTTGTCTTGGAGACGGACCCGAAGCTTTCCCTTGGTGAAGCCGGTTCACGGTCACCCAACCGATCCGCCACCCTCCCCGGAGGTACACGCCCGCCCGCGTTGCCTAGCCTATTGAAGGCTGAGGCTTTTCCGCGGTGCTGAGCTGGCGCACCCCGAGTCGGCGAGGCAGTATGGGAATGGGTGTCCATGGCGACTACGTTCTCGTCTTTGCCGAAGAATTGGACGACGGGCAGTAGTGGTGGTGGTGGTAGTGCCATCGCCACCTCCCCTGTGTTGGGGGTGTTGTTTTCTCCCGTCTTAGCGACAAGTGCGCTGACGACATTGGGATCCTGGAGGATGCTCGCGACGATGGCCAAAATGGCGGCCTGGTTGATCTGAGGAACAACAGGAGCAGATGGCTGTTGGTCCGACGCGCGGTCAGCAGCGCGCTTGTTCTCCAGCCCGTGGCGGGCGTCTGGAGCATTCTTGTTGAGTTTGTTGCGGAGATCCCCAGCTGGGTTCTCTATGTCCGGCGCGTTCTCCCCAGGAATGTAGTCAACGGGAACGTTGTCAGCAACGTTGCCCTGTCCCTCCTGATTCGCGGGGACGTTCCGACCAGTGTTCTTGGATCTGGTTCTTGTCATTCTGTTGCGTCTAGTAGCGACGAGGGGTACTCACTTGATCTGTTCTAGACTCTCAATGAAAGCACCAAATGATAGAGTATTAATTCTAGAGAGAAGTGAGAGCTAGAGAGAGGAAGTGAGTAATTATATTTCTCAACTTGGAACCCCCTATAATTAGCCCCTTGGGGTCTATTTATAGGTAAAAATGTGGATTTGGGCCCCTAGCCTTGGGCTTAGGAGGCCCATTACAATAATCATGCCTTCTTTGGGCGAATAGGGCCACTAATGGGCTGAGTACAACACTTAGTACATAAAATAGGTAAATACATTCTGCCTGGACGAAGTCCGGACGATGCGGTCCATGGACGATGCGGTCCATGGACGATGCGGTCCATGGACGATGCGGTCCATGGACGATGCGGTCCATGGACGATGCGCTCCCTTGGCCGATGCACTCCCTTGCCGACGCGATCCCACTTTGTCTCCAGGCCGCATCCTGAGTAATTTCAGTTCGAGACCGATGCGACACCTTGTTGGCCGATGGGGGACCCAAACGGCCGAAGGGATGCAAAGTGGGTGTCTATCTTTAGTAGTTTGATCCTTTGAGTATGTGGGCTATGGGGTCTGCGCCCATATACTCTATCAAAGATGTTCCTATCAAAATTGACAAGTATTATATCCCAGGAGACTTTGTTGTCTTGGATATGGAAGAAGATGCCCGAGTTCCTGTTATTCTCGAGAGACCTTTTCTAGCTACAGCAGGAGCTATTATCAATGTCAAAAAAGGTACCCTTATCCTTGAGATTGGGGATGATAAGATCGAATTCAATGTACAAGAGCTGAGTAAGGATACACCTTGTGTCCTTGATGGTTACTATGCTGATGTTATAGACTCTTATACTACTAATACATTTGATGAGTCGTATCGGCTTTCTAAAGATCCCATGGAGTACACCATACAAGAATCTATTGCAGATGAAATGGTGAATTTATGTCTCGAAATGTTGCAAAGCATATTTTTACCAATGCCTAAAGCACTTAAATTTGAAGTGCTTAATCTCGAAGATCAATCCTTGAATATCAAAGGAAAAGCACCCAAAGTGAGAGACAAGAGGCAACTTCTGTGTATTGCCTCACTGATCCAGAATATGAATGAAAGGCATGGGTCAAGCTAATGACCTTAAACGAGCGCTTCTTGGGAGGCAACCCAAGTTTGTAAATTTCTCAAAAAAAAAAAAAAACACAAAAAAACAAAAAAAAAACAAAAAAAAAAGAGAAAGACAAAAAAAAAGATTAGTCTAGGTTTTCTTTATTTCTTTGGACTCTAAAGGGGCCACATCCGCTCAAAGGGATCTCCAAACGTCATGCGGATAAACAATTCCAGATTCGGCCGCACTTCAGGGAAGTTTTCTTTACACTCCTTTAATTTCTTTTCCACTGAGGACAGTGCAAATTTTAAGTGTGGGGGAGTGGGTAGTTCGACCCTGATTTCTTGTGTGAATATTTTTTTCCTTGTGTGCTTGTGTGATTTTGTTTTATTTATTTTGTGTGTTTTGTTTGTGAATAAAGACCAGTCTTGTCCAAAATGCAACAATAGACCAGCAACGCATTAGTTTACACTTTTTGTTACTAGTTACCTTCTTAACTTTTTAAATTATTCATTCACCTCTTTTGATGAAATGTGGTTTGAGTTTGAGAAGTCTCACTGTAATTTTTTGAGAGTAACTTAGTATGAGCTTTGAACTTGATTCTTTCTAACAATTTAACATTAAACACCTTAGATTTTATTTTTCCAATTTATTGGTTTAATAGTTGAATTAGTGAAAGTTTATGCAGTTTAAGATGTTTATACATTTATTCTCCTTGAAAATTTTATTTGAACTTGACAGAGTAGAAATGATATAGGCCATCTTTGTTTACCCATGAAGCCAAACACTATCCCTTTGTAAATAAATAACACTTTCCCTAGTAACCCTGTTTGAGCCTTTTCAGTGTACAAGTGTAAAATAACTTACTTCACTTGTTACTAATTTTTCTTGTGACCTTGTAAATACATAACCTTGTGAAATCCTACCCAAGTCATTTTTGTTTCAACCCTAGAGTGGTTTGTATTGTTACTTGAGAGTGGATAAAATGGAGCTTCTGTTAAGTGTCATATTAGTGATGTACATATTTGTTTGTAAATTTTGGGGTTAGTTTTTCATTGTAATATTTAGTGTGTGCCTTCTTAAAAAAAGTTCAAAAAAAAGGAAAAAAAAAATGAAAAAAAAAAGTAAAAAAAGTAAATAAAAAAAAAACAAAAACAAAAACGAAGAGGCACATTAATTTCTTGTTGTGATTTCTACTGTAAAACCCCATTTTTACTTCTTTTTCATGTTTATATTTCTCATTGCTTTGTATGCTCCAAGTGCTTGTAAATTCGTGTGATTATCCGCTCAGTATAAGTGCAATCTAACTCTCTTTGTAAATTCTCATAACAAACCTTTCTTCCAACTAGCCACACTCATTAACCTCGCCACAACCCGAATAAAAGTCCTAATTGATCTATTTGTGTCCGTTTTCGAATTAAACTAATAGGAGAAACTTGTTCTGCATAACCCGAACTAATTCAGATCTATAGGTGTTTGTGTTAAAAGTTTGATTTGAAAATCTTAGTGATAGGCAATAATACTCGGTTTACTCTCATTTAGTTATTTTGTGACATTTCAGGGTATTGGACCGTTTAGTGGACATTAGAGGTGTATGTGTGATTTGTTTAGTTATGTTTCTAAATTTTACCAAATTGTGTATATTTTTGTGTTTGTTGTTTATTTTGCTTGAGGACAAGCAAAAGCCTAAGTGTGGGAGATTTGATGTACTTATATTTTACACACCTTTTAGGCTTAGTTTGTTAATAATTTTAGTTAATAAAGTTGTATCTTTGTACATATTTTTATTATTTGATGTTAGTTTGTATTAGTGCAATTCTATACGGGTATTTTATATTTTCAGGAACTTTTGATGTCATTTGGATACATTTGAGTGTGAAAAAGAGAAGAAAATAAAAGTTCAAGTTGGAAGACAACAAAAGTGGAATCTCCTTCAAAGCAAATATGGAGTACATTGAAGAAAGAAAGCAAAAAGTGAAAAACACGAAGGTGGGATTCCAACCTTTGCCAAGACGGGGGAGTAGAGCTAAGCAAAACCAGCGCGCTACTATGTCAAAGTTTAATTTGGTAGCTGGAAAGCTGTATACATTATTGTAGTCGCAGCACCAAAAAGAAGAACAAAAAGCCTTCACGGGGGTTCGAACCCGCGACCTACGAGCAATGAAATGTCAATACATCAACTCCTGCTGCGCCAAAGTCAATTGTTGGTTTCCTTTATACGCCTTTTGGTATCTAAACACATCGTTTCCGTAAATTCCAGCCATTAATGATTAATCATCTTATCATTATAAGGCTTAATCCATCTCCTTCCACACATAATCTCGAGCCAACTTCTCTCTACACCTCCCAAAATCATTTTCTCCTCCTTCTCTCTTCATTCTTCATCTCCAAATCATCAACCAATCTTCAACATCAATTAATCACTTTCTCAATCAAGATTAAAGTCAAGATTAGCACCAAGCTCCAAGGATTAGCATCTATCACAAGTTTGATCTTCCTTATCTCTTTAAATCTTGTACTTCAATCATGAATTCATCTATTTCTAAGCTTCCCAACATGTATAGCTAAATAAATTTGGGGCTAGAAATTGGTTAATTAATTGTTCTTATCATGTTTTAATTTGTATTGATTTTAATTGTTAAGTTTGTTCTATTTAGATTGTTGTGTCCAGAAAATTAATTATGTTATGTTTGTGATATATATTATGAGTACTCAATCATAAACATATTGTTTGTTAAATACACAAATGAACACTTTCTGAACACACCATTAAACTTCTTTTACCTTGTCCCGGATTGAAGTTTTACGGGAGAATTTAATTATTTAATTATATTATTTACACCACGGGGTTGGGTAAATAATATAGTTAATAATTAAGGTTGTCGTTGCACTTAAACAACTAGTCTCATTTTGGCCATCACTGGGAAATGTTGACTAGTTACTTATTTTAGATGACTTGTGTTGGGTCCTAAAATATTTATCCACAACTTCTCACAATCTATCTACGAATAAAATTAGCAATTATTTCTTTCAATTAAACATTGAACAATTAGTTACTAATTTCTACCCCTACTTACTATTGGTTGAACTTTGTGTTGATAAAAATCTCTCATCTCAATCACTTTTATTTTATTACTTTTCCAAGCAACCAAAAAAAATCAAAAGAAACGCACTCCCAACTTTAATCCTTAGTTTGTGCTTAATTATTTTATTTTCCGCTTCTCTGTGGTTCGACACCCTACTTCCTTGGGTAAAAAAATAGTTGTGTGCCCATTATATACTACACACCAGTTGTTAATCATATATCATGTTAGTACAAATATATGTTGATGATATCATATTTGGAAGTACTAACCAAGATCTGTGCAAGAAATTTTCTCAAGTAATGCAGAGAAAGTTTGAGATGAGCATGATGAGAGAACTAAGCTATTTTCTTGGATTGCAAGTCAAACAAGTTCCAAAAGGAATCTTTATCAATCAAGGAAAATACACAAGAGAACTCATCAAGAAATTTGGACTTGATGGGAAGTCTTCTGTCAAGATACCCATGAATGCCTCTCAAGGCATTGGACCTCATGATGAAGGAAAGGATGTTGATGCAATTCAATATAGAGGAATCATTGGATCTCTTCTCTATCTAACTGCAAGCAGACCAGACATAGCATTTGCTGTGGGAATCTGTGCCAGATACCAATCAAAGCCCAAGGAGAGCCATCTGTGTAAAGAAGATTATCAAATACATCAAAGGAAATCCAAATGCAGGCCTATGGTATCCCAAGGGAGGTAACTTTGAACTAATTGGTTATTCTGACTCAGATTTTGGAGGTTGCAGATTAGACAGGAAGAGCACCTCTAGTCACTGCCAATTACTAGGTGGGAGACTTGTCTCCTGGTTTAGCAAGAAGCAGAACTCTATCTCAACAAGCACTGCTGAAGCTAAATATATTGCTGCTGGAAGTTGTTGTGCTCAAATGCTCTGGATGAAGCAACAACTCAAGGATTATGGTGTTCAAGCAAAGGAGATCAAGCTCCTCTGTGACAACACAAGTGCCATTGCCATCACTCAGAACCCTGTGCTTCATTCTAGGACAAAGCATATTGAGGTCAGACATCACTTCATCAGAGATCACATATCAAACACCTCTACATCGGAACCATCAACGGCCTCGGTGCCCGAGTCATAGTCTGCTGGGCGGTCATTATCGGCGGCCACGTTCTCCACAACCATCTGGACCGCACCCTCTTGGGGGGTGTTGCCCCCATCTCCCCTAGGGACCGCGTCACCCTGGGTTGTGTCGGTCGAGGAGGTACTCGCAGAGGTAGAGGTCTCGGTGGCATTGTCTTGCACAATCGTCCCCGCAACCGACGGGGAGCCGGAGCGGCCGGAAGTACTGGCGCCCTTAGAGGAGCGAGAACCGGACTCAGAGCCAGAAGAGGAGCCGGAAGAGGAACTCGAGCCAGAACTCGATGAGATTTCCATAGAAGCCATGGGAAGAATCAAAAAGGGATTACGAAGAAGGGAAAATAGAGCCTAAAATACCTTGGATCAGCGGAAGCAAGCTAGGGACCTTGTGGACGAACTGAGCACAGAGCAGCGGAGATTCTAGAGCGAGAGGGCAGAAATCGGGAACCCTAAGCCTAAGGGAAACCCCGGTATTTATAGGAGAGGCACCGATTCGGGAGCCAATGGGAAGGTGACGCGTGGTGAGGAGCGTACCCAGGGGCACGCGCTACGCGTGGAATGGAGAGTGTAATGATGACCTTTCCTCGGGAAATGCACCGTTTCTGCGGAAATATTTTTTGTTCAAAGTTGAATAGAACACAAACAGGTTATCTCATTGGCATTTCATTGGCATTTTAGTATATCACTATTAACACTGATTTTCTTTATTTCATTTAACATATAATAATTTGTTATATTAAATCATGATAATTTACCGATACCGTACCTTACCATACCGAAATTTTGGTATACCGAAATTTCGGTATGGTAACGGTATGCATTTTTGCATACCAAAACTTTACGGTATGGTAAAGGTATGCGATAAAAGATGCGGTATACCGTACCGAACCACCCCTAGCCAATCCTTAGGAGTAGGCTGCCGATATGAGGTTTCAACTTATTTAGTTAAGGTATAGCAATGAACTATACTCTAACATAGTGGCTGACTTTAGAACTAGTCTAGCACACAAGTAAGAAGGATTTAGACCAATGAGATTAGGTCACTTTGAAGAACAAATAACAAGAAGATGACTCACAGTGAACTGGGAAAGTTCATTGGGCAGTTTTAGTGAGCAAACTATTTTGCTGTGACGTTGTGAAGGTGAGTGAGTACTTAATACTACCTCCGTCCCGTTGGAATGTTCTCGTTCGGTTTACGATGCTTGACTGACGATAATGCAACTCGATCCCTGTTCACACTCCGCTTTTTTTTAGTAAATAAAATTTACATATTCAGAAACTACATTAAAACCGCTACAAAGCCTGATCAAGAAAAGTTCAATTTAATAAAAATTTGATATATAAAGTAAAAGATTAGGAGTGACCTAAGTTGACCAATGAATAGTGAACGGAAACATTCCAACGGGACAGAGGGAGTATGTGTTAGGAGCAGAATGTAAAAATGACACACGATGTACTTTACCACTATAATATGGAGCACATTACAAATAAACAAAGTAGAACATAAGTAGTAGACTAGTCTAATACATGGATAAATAAAAAGGGACGACATCATCAAAACTATTACAATATCATCAAAATCTAGGGGACCTAACAAATTCCACCGGGAACCGCCCCAAATCGCAACGGCCGGACAAAGTCTCCCATATAAGGACTTATTTGACCTTTTTATGAAAGTTCGAAGACCTATTTGACAGTTTTTTTTGTTTTATATATGAATTGGCCCAATGCAAAATCTAATACTGGCCCAGAGTATGGTCCAGTGCAAATAACCCGTCCAGTGCAGCGATAAAGAAAGAGAAGGATGTTTCCGTCTCTGGCATCTATGTTGCACGGATACGGATACGTCGATACGCGAATACGGGTACGGCGATACAGCAATTTAAAAAATTATAGGATACAGTTACGGGGGTATTTTATAAATAATAAAAATATAGGGTATAATTTGCAAATATATAAAATTCAGGAGTTCATAAATAAAACAATTATAGTACAAAAAATTAACTATTATAATAAAATTTCAAATATTTGGCTAAAGAAACTAAAGTACTGATATTTTGATTTAAATTCAAGCAACGTTTTTTTGTTCTCTATTTACATTTACATCTAAATCCTGTTTAAATTAAAGCTCATCAAGCGATATAATGAAAAATTTTAGTATTCCATTATTTTCCATACTCCCGAAATCATCTTTACCAATGTTCCACATCTTGTGGCTGCTTGGACGGCTATTAAATTTTCGTCATGTCGTGTATGAAATGAGGGTTACAGGGTCAGATACGCGTATCGGCTCACAGATATGAGTATCAGAAGTATCAGTATTTTTAAAATTAAGATCGATACTTTTGTTAAAGAGTTTTGCTAGAGGTACACAAAATTAGTTTTTTGTGACAGACAACTTGTCTGTGAATGACAGACATGTGTACACAAAATGTGTTTTGTGTACCTTAAGTATTTTTCTTTATTAAATTACGTATAAGAACTCAATACATACATGAAGCTTATCACGTATTAGTATCACCCGTATGGGACAGATACATGTTGGATACGCAGATACGGGTGAAGTATGGGTGCAACCATTGCAAGTAAGCGTAGAACTGTAGAAGTGGCAGAACCAAAGCCAGAGACGGACGTTTACGCATCGCCAATCGCAGCAGACCACTCCGCCCACTCGCATCGCCTATTCGCCGGACGACGGACGCCGCCTCTCCTCCGCTCGGACCGCTCCGCCGCTCGCCCAGCACAGTACGTTCCTTTGAGTTGACTGCTGACCTGTTGCCTTCTCCAGTTCTCTCGAGGCAAGGGTTTCAGTTTTATGTTTTTACAATTTTTAGTTTAATTTAAGTATTTTATTTATTATTTTAGTTTGTGTTTGTAACTTAGTGTGTCACAATTGATTTGTGTGCTTTGAATTGTGAAATGAAAAATTAGGATTTAGGAATGTCAAATGTGATTTGTGAATTTCTTAAAATATTAATTTGAATTATATGAATTCAAGTAAAATATTGATTAGTTTTTTATTTTTTTGCTAATTTTAGTAGGTATGGCTAAAGTCAAAGAGCTTGTTCAGTTAACGTTTTAGACTTTTAGTTTCAAACATTGAATGTATTGTTTAAAAATATTACTATGAATTTTAATCATTATGTTCACACTATTGTCGCTTTTAAAATTTTTATATAATGTTTTTAGTGTATAGTCAGGCACTCGGGCCAGGGTAAACATCCGTCCTGGGTACGCCCTTGGGCCCTGGCACTGTATGTCATGTTTATACACGACTCTTTATTTGTTCTTTATCAGCCGGTTATTGTTGTTGTCTGACCTATCTATATATGTGCTAGCAACCTCCTTCGGTTACTTTTCTGCCTTTATTTGTTCTTCGGTTACTCTTTATTTGGACATGTTTCTTGCATCCATGGTACATTTCTTGATATTTTTGTGCAAAAAGACATGAATTTTCTTTTTTTGTGTACTGGTGAATATCAGTTTAACAGCTTCATATATGTTCATTTTTTCAGCTGAGCTCTTGCTCTTTGTATAGTTCAGTAGTTCTACTTTCAGTTTTCTCACACACCCTACTTCATTTATTCGTTGTCATTCAAAAGATATGAAAGAAAAAAAGCAATATATATATATATATATACTTAGAGTCTTAGAGTTGACAAAGTCAATTATGCAATTTCATTTGTTTCTTTCTCTGGTCAGATATAGTAGGTGGAAATGTTAGGTGGTTCTCATGTTCAACTCAAGGCTTGGCAGCGGGCTGCTGTTGCATTTGGTTCAGCAGTGGGGGCATTGTTGGACCCACAAAGAGCTGACCTGATTGCAGCTTTAGGGGAGACCACGGGAAAACCTGCTTTTGAGAGGGTCTTGCAAAGGATGAAGAATAGTCCTGAGGGGAGGGTAAAGCTTCTTGACCAATTATTGCAGTCCTCATTACTCAGTCTGTGGTTGGGACTTGGGAGTTGGGTTTTGGAGGTGTGGGGTAGGAGGGGTTATTTAAATTCTATAGGGATATGGTAATAAATCAGTTACTGTGATGCTGAGTTTATTCAAATTTATCAATTTAGATTGATTATTTTTAAAATTTTACAATGAAAAATAACCACTCTCCCTCTCCAAACCCCTTGAAATCCCAACACTCAAACAGAGCCTTAATCTTTAAGGGTAAAACATGGCAATATATGTGCAAGTCGCCATCTTGGTTTGCTTACGGTGGACTTCATGAATGCTATAATAGTCGAATCTGTGCATAAAGTGCTACTAAGATCATATTCAATATAGGATACCAATGCCAATCAATTGAACTCATGATTTGATATTTTAATTGATATTCTGCATATCTGTAAATGTTAGTTTCAGAAGCTGGTCCATTCCGCTAGGCTTTTTGAAACAAGTGGTTGTTGGGAGATGTGAACTACTGTGTATATACTCCCTCCATTTTAATGAATTGTTCCTAGAGGGTTTGCACTGAGTTTAAGATCAAAATAGTCGGCGACTCGGCGTAGTGAATAGTAGGAGAGGCGATAAAAGAAATAGAAAATGCAAGCAAATCAAGATGAAGAAGTAACAGAGTTTATGTAATAAAGCAAGGGTAAACATAATGACAAAGGTTGTGTAATTAGGAAGTGGTGCAAGAAATTAAAAAAACTTTCCAAAAAAGAATACTCAACAATTAAAAAAAACGTAGGACACAACCAAGAACTACGGAGTGTGTCTTGGGGCTGTTTTGGTTCTTTCAATTGTAATAATTATATTTTCCCCGAATATTCTGCGCTTTTGAGATCTGATGCATGCAGTGGAATCACATCTTATGCACCGATTTTTTGACAGGTGATGCATGCAGTGGGATCACATAGTGGTGCTATTTGTTATAGTATGTGTGCTGTGTGCTTAATTATTAAGTATTTCTTTTCAAAACAGAAAGTTTCCAATTTTTGCCTTGTTGAAAATTTCCCTTCTAGAGAATGATGTCTGCAGATTCCATGGCAAATTTTGGGGTCATTTCAGTTAGTTATACATCCAAAACCAACCAGAAACTGTTGCATAAACTTATCATCTTGATTCTTGAGCAATTCTCATGTTTGTAACCCTTGAATCTTCTAAGGCAAAGAGTTCTTGAGAATCAGGTGACGATCTACAACGGGTTTTGGGCTGCGGTCAGTAAGATCAAAACTAACAAATAGCCCATAGTCATGCACTGGCAGAGAGAAATAAATGTTGGGGGGGAGCAAAAGTTAATTTTTTCTGTGAAAGTATAAGTGCAATTTCTTTTATTCACAACACTCTAATGGCCCAACCATTGTAGCCCCTAAGACAAAATAATGCACTTTTATAAGCTTTCAATCTTCTGATCTGTTGAGATGTTTGTTTTGGTACTAGATTTCTTAGACTGACCACATTATGTTTCCCTTTGAACAATTGGGGTTTAGTAAACAAAATTCTGACATTGGGTACTTAGCTTCAAGATTCTTCAACAACCCCAAGTACAAGAAATGTGACTTGGGTGATCTGGCGCGAAAAGTTCTCGGGATTAAGAGAATGATTGGATTGACTGATTCTTCGTCGTTTGAAAGACATGAGCAGATCAAATGTGGAATCTTGGCATTTCTCTTTAATCTTTGATTTGTCTATAAGTAAAGCTATTTGAATTCAACCTGTTTGTTATGCGCTCTCTCAGGTAGTCTTATCAGAGCGTCCTCGAGTAATCTCTTCTCAGGTGGGCCGTGCATGGGAACTACCAGACAACACATTTGGAGCTGCATATGCCAAGTTCATGGGATCTAGAAACTTCTCCCCTGACGATCGGCCGCCTGTTCGGTTCATGGAACCAGAAGAATTAGCTTATGTGGTCATGCGTGCCCGCGAGGTTCATGACTTCTGGCACACCCTCTTCGGCCTTCCCACCAATATGATTGGAGAAACGGCACTTAAGGTGATAGAGTTTGAACAGATGATGCTCCCCATGTGTATGATGTCTGTGGTGGGTGGTACAGCAAGATTCACCGAGAGACAAAGGACACTGTTCTATCAGCATTACTTCCCTTGGGCACTCAAAGCTGGTTTGAGATGCACCGACTTGATGTGTGTGTATTATGAGCGGCACTTTGATGAAGATTTGGAGGATGTTCGCAGAAGGCTGGGGATTATTCCAGCTCCACAACCAACTCATTCATGAAGTTTTGTGAAAGAAATGAAAGTAAGAAAGTTCGGATTGTCTTCATCTCTTTTCCCCATCCATTCCCTTCAAATATAATCTTCGGATTGTCTTCATTTCTTATGGGGAAAAATAATTCAAATAGCTTAAACTGTGGAGTGTGACTCTGGTACCCCAACTTGCATATATATAAGATAAATATGATTAAGTTTACATTTACTTGATATCAACGTCACTACTCATACTTTTTCCTTCTTTAATAGCTCCAAAATTCTGAATTTCACTATTCATATATTCTACTTTGACTACTTTTTATTATTATAATATACTAAGAAGCTGTTCTCTTCACCTGATCTGAATGTTTCTGATCTGAATTTTTTAAGTTCTGATCTGATCTGAATCTTTCTGATCTGGTCTGATCTGATCTGAATCTTTCTGATCTGGTCTGATCTGATCTGAATGTCCCTGATCTGATCTGAATGTTTCTGATCTGATCTGAATGATTCTGATCTGATCTGATCTGATCTGAATCTTTCTGATCTGATCTGATCTGAATAAAATAAGAATAAACAATAAGTAATAAGATTAAGACGAACAGAACAGCTTCTAAATGGTTATACTACAGAAAAATTTTAAAATTTGTCTCACAAAGTACAAATTTAAAATATGATTTTTATTAAAATATATCAATGATTAAAGTTGTACGTTGTCAATTGCTAAATTTATAATGTTGCAATTATATAAGAATAGGCTAAAGGGTCAAATAGGCCCTTGAACTGTCTTAAAGTGTTCAATTAGCCCTTATATAGGAGGTTCTGCTCGGCCGTCGCCAATTGGGGCGGTTCCCGGTGGAATTTTTTGATGAATTTTTTTGAGCATCTTCTTCATTAAGTCTAGTTTACTCATACCAAATTTCAGCTAAATATTCAACCGGGAAGGCAGTCAAATGATTTTCTGAAATGTACTGCGCTGTTTAACTTCGCAATTATCTTCAAAAAATCATTTGACTGTCTTCGCTGTTGAATTTTTAGCTGAAATTTGGTATGAGTAAACTAGACTTAATGAAGAAGATGCTCAAAAATCATCAAAAAATTCCACCGGGAACCGCCCCAATTGGCGACAGCCGGGATGAACCTCCTATATAAGGGCTAATTGAACACTTTAAGACAGTTAAAGGGCCTATTTGACCCTTTAGCCTATAAGAATAATATAAATGTGGTAATTATGTACTTTACAAATCAAAGTTTAGAATGTGAATTCTACAATCATAATAAGATTACTTAAACTATGTATTACCTCCGTCATACTTAACTTTGCCAAGTTTAAGTTGAGTGTGAAATTAGAAAAGTAAATATGGTGTGATTGAAGTTTGGGCAGATGAGAGAGAAATTGATAAAATTACAAATTAATTGCTTTAAAAGGATATAACAAAGTTTTTTGGGACAAACAAAAAAAAGTTGGCAAAGTCTAGTTGGACAGAGGGAGTATTTAACATTATAATCTTCTATTTGTGAATTAAACAATATATGATCGTTGTGTTAAGATAATCTTTTATATAAAGTTAATAATACTTCTATTATACGTACAAGTTTGGAGTATTGCTCTCTTAATAGTTTGGAATGCTACTCTCCTTGTAAAGTTTACTTTATCTGCCGTTTTTTCAAATGTTAGGCGGTAGTGATGGGCCCGGATGTCTACCGGTTGCGGGCCGGGCCGGGTCCGGTTCTATTTTTTTTGTTTTCTTGATTATTTCATCCCCTACCCCCCATCCCCCAAACCCATCGGAAACACCCAGCCCCGCCCATTTAAACCCAACCCAAACATAAAAAGGCCCGAACCGGGCCGGTTCACATTTAATCAATCCCGGAACCGCCCCGGTTTCACCCTTAAACCGGGCCTAGACTTGGAACCGGTACCCGGTTCCCGGGCCGGGCCGGGATGGGCCCACACAGTACTGGACCGGGCCGGTTCCCGGATCGGGTGGCCCGCACCGAGGCCATCACTATATGGCGGTGCGCTTGCCCAACTTCGAAGTGATCTGTTCTTGCTTGTCTCTTGCTTTGCTTGTAGAACTTTGCTTGTCTTCTACGTTTTCTTGTTCTTCGGAAGAGTTTCCGGCATCTCGTGATTATTAGTGTGGGTTCGCCTTGTGCAAATGAGATGTTTCAGCGCCATCTTCATGCGGTCGCTTGTCGAAAAGCACAACAACAAGGTTCTGGGCGGTAACAGTTCCTTAAGTATGGCTTCGAGGGAAGAACTTAGGAAATAGGAATCAGTGCTGGCATATGGCAATCGAAGAGGAAGAGGATGATTTGATTTTTGGAGTTGCACGGTCTTGCGATTTAGTCCTGCCCTGGATTTCAAGAAGAATCAGTCCTAGTTTTTTAAGTATCAATTTAGCTTTTTATTGAATAAAGTATCAATTTAGCTTTGGTATGGAGTTTTATGTTAATTTTCATCATTTGCAATGGAGCCAAATGTTTACTAGTTTTTGTTTGGGAATATGACGAAATAAAGCAAAATGACTCATTAAATTGTCTGTGTTTCTTTGTTACTACCTCTCTCCCGCTAAGATTGTCCCGCTTTACCATTTCGGTCCGTCCCACTAAGATTGTCCCATACCAAATTTGACAAAATTTGTGTGGCTCTAAATCATTCTTACTTTATTCTTACTTTATCAATTCAATATCAGCCACATAAACCACTTTTTATTAGTTTGTGTGTCACTCCCTCTAGTCCCATTGTTAGCGGGACGGAAGGAGTATGAAGCAGCAATCATTTCATGCAATTTTCATAGTCATGGACCCGGGCCGGGACCGGCCGGACTTTTTTTTGGGAAGTAAGGCCTGGGACCGGCCCGGGTAGCCACCGGGTCCGGGCCGGGCCGGGCCTCCGGTTTGGTCATATACTACCTCCGTCCCGTTGGAATGTTCCCGTTCGGTTTACGATGCTTGACTGACGATAAAGCAACTCGATCCCTGTTCACACTCCGCTTATTTTTAGTAAATAAAATTTACATATTCAGAAACTACATTAAAACCGCTACAAAGCCTGATCAAGAAAAGTTCAATTTGATAAAAATTTGATATATAAAGTAAAAGATTGTGAGTGACCTAAGTTGACCAATGAATAGTGAACGGGAACATTCCAACGGGACGGAGGGAGTATTTTTTTTTTTTGCTTTCCTAACCCCCCCAAACCCCCCCAAACCCCTCCTAACCATCAAGCCCAACCCGGGTAACCCCAAAAAATGAAAAAAAAAATAAAAAAAAAATCAATTCGGCCAGGACCCGGGCCTGACCCGGCCGGGCCGGGCCGGTTCGCCAAATACAAGGCCCGAGCCCGGACTCGCCCCCCCACCGGACCTAGGCCCGACCGGACCCGAGAACCGGGCCGGTTCCGGGCCCGCACAGTAGCGGGCCGGGCCGGTCCCGGGCCGGGCGGCCCGAACCGGGTCCATGACTAAATTTTCAACGCGATTTTTCATCTTGGGTCACCTAGAAATAGTCTCTTTGTGTTTTAATACAAAGGTAAGACTGTCTACATTCAACCTCCTCTGACCCTACCGTAAGTGGGACAATGAGAACCTTTGCGCCATTGGGATTTGGGGATGATGGTGATGGAATTTTATATTCACTCTTACTATTGCTCCTATTCGCATTTCATTTTTTAGTTAGGTTGATTATTGTTTTTCCTTTGGTCATTAGGTTTCAAGTTGGTCATTAGGTTTCAAGTTGAGATCAAAGTCGGTCCCAAAGAGACTAGATCAATCATTATTGCGTTAAAGTTGCTCATGAGATGGTTAGCTGGTCATAGGCATGGACCCGGGCCGGTTCGGGCCTAGGCCGGGCCGTGCCTCGGGTCTGTTTTGTTGGGTCCGAGCCCGAACCGGTGGCCACCGGTTCCGGGCCGGGCCACCCGGTTAGTTTATTTTTTCTTTCTTTTCTTCCCCCCCCCCCCTCACCCCCACCCCCCAAACCCCCCAAACCGGTCCTAAACATCAAGCCCAACTCAATAAAGCCCAAAAAATGAAAAAAAAAAAAAACAGTTTTTGGCCCGGACCCGGGCCCGACCCGGCCGGGCCGGTTCGCCAAATACAAGGCCCGAGCCCAGACCCGCCCCCCCACCGGGCCTAGGCCCGACCCGGACCCGGACCCGAGGGGCCGGTTCCGGGCCCGCACAGTGGCGGGCCGGGCCGGTCCCGGGCCGGGCGGTCCGAACCGGGTCCATGACTAGCTGGTCATATTGTTCTCGTATGGGTGATTAATACTCCTTATTTCATATGATCCATGGGCTAGTGATCGTATCATAAGTTCTCATATTCATTGTGATTTAAATAAATCCTTTATAATTAAAACATACTTTCAAATATTTAGACAATAATATAATCACAAAATGACACGATTATTTAGTCAATAATTAAATATGCTAATTCAAATATATTTTGAGAAACAATTTTGATGAGTATATAGTATATTGAGTTATTGATGATAAATGTAATGTTATAAATGCATTATTTTTAATATTTGATGATTAAATTGTTATTTAAAAGTGTTAATTGTTTCTTAAAATAAAAAGTGGGAACCTTTAAGTGGGACGTCCAAAAAAGAAAAGTGAGAACCTTTAAATGGGACAGAATATATACTAATTTGAAGTATTTACCTTACACCTTTAAATTTGAGGGATTTGAATTTTGTTTTTCCTTAGATTTTTTTATTTTCGATTTGGTGTCTAAGCTATGATGCCTTTTCATAATAACAGCTTAACATTAATCTAACGATTCAAATTCAATCAATATGAATGACTACTTATGGTGCCCCAATTATGCAGATATATGAATGTGTGCATACAAAATTACAAATATCATTTTTGTGTAGGGTGTCATACAAAAAGCATAGTTTTCTAAATAATACTACATCTATCAATACACATTTTCTGTGTTATAGATCAAAGCATTTTTAAATACCTTAATTTGGAAATTGCTAAGGTGAGATTAAGGTATTTATCTCAACAGCTGGTAGCTAGTTATCTCTGCATTCCCTTCTGAAGCCTCGTTTCATCAAAGATCCCTTGAATATCTTGAGATGAAACTAGAGCTGTTTAGAGTACAAAGAGTTACCATCTTGTTGCTAGTTATAAAATACATCACATGCTCTACTCATTTTAAGGCCATGATGAGAGAGAGAAGTGTTCTAAGTATTAGTTTGATGGCCCAAATATATTATATCTACACTTCCAGCAGATGCTTGATTCGCTGCACGATTGCTTCCAAAGTTCTTGCGGTTCGACTCCCGTGCTATCCTGGAACCAAACTGTACAGAGAAGTTTTATAGATTGTATATGACAGGCAAGCTACAGCTACCTCATACAGTCATACTCCGTAGTATGGACATACAATTTTCCGTTTTTGGAAAATAAAAGGGCGCTTTAAATCGTTGAAGATGCTGCTGAAGAAAAAAAATTGTCAACTAAATATTTTCAATTATTTAATGTCAATTATTATCTTCTTTTTTTTAAGACATGTCAATTATTATCTTATGTTTGGTTTTATTATTATATACACACATATGTACACATACATATAAGCAAATAAAAAAATAAGCAAATGAAATATGACTATATTTTGGGAAAATGCATAAATTAGATTGCTTAGTATTTAATTATTTATCTAATGCACACATAAATTAAAACATTTTAACATATATCAAAATTAAGTTTTTAGTCTATGAGTTAGGTCCCTTAGATGTTGATGATGCCTCTAAAATTTGTTGTAACATTTTGAAATACTATTCTATCTGGGACCATCACCATCTTTTACTTTCCTTCATTACATAGTTGTCATGTCCAAGGCGATCGCCATGGCTCAAAGGCATTTTTCATGGCACATATGGCGCACACCATATCTCACCATTGACTACTATGCTTCATTTCCATAAAATTTCATCTATGTTTAACTTCCCACTGCAAACAGACACACTAGCAAGTTCCTAGATCCAAGCAGACCAAGTTATCGGGGTAATTCACTCATGTGAAAATGGGATAGCTAAGATAGCAAATTAATATTTGATTTTAAAATTGCATTAGATAATATTGCCAGCACTCTCTAGGCACCTCAGCCAAAGATTTAACAAAAGTACAATAAAAAATACACACATGATTACTCAACGAATTATCACTGTGATAAGGCATTCAATTTAATATCTTGATTAAGCTTACTAAAAGGGCAGCCTGGTGCACGAAGCAACCTTGCAAGGGAAGGGTATGATACCTCTCGGTCACACAGCGCTTCCCTTCATCTTAATTAAGCTTGATGAAAATCTGTGAGCACATCAAAACAAGTGTAAAGTTTAGAATAAACACCTGGATTGCTCTTTTCGGCAGAGAAGCAGCTTCAGATAATCCAAGCACTCGGGCAATCTACAAAACAAATGTGATTTCAAAAGCATTTAGTTGTGAAGACATGGAAAGCAACCTTTCTTTAAGGGTCAGGTTGGAGCCAGGAAAATAGGGAAAGATCATAGAGCTTTAATATTTGGTAAAGGAAGTCTTCAGACTTCAATTTAATCTTGGCATTTATTCCCCTTTCCAACCATTTTCTGCGTTCCAACCATAACCTTGGGAGAACACATAGCAAAAGAGTCTTCTTTTCTCTCTTTCTTTTTGGAGACATCTCTATAACCACATATTGATATAAAACTACAATTTGAGCATGTGCAGGCTAAAGTTGTTTCTGAAAGAATAGGAAAAAGACCTCTCTTAGGATCATCTTATCACCAACACCACTTGGTCGATTCAGGTCAGCAATCTCCCACAGAGGAATATCAAGTAATGCCCTTATCACATCCTCATCCAAGAAAGGAAACCTAGCCTGATGAATCATAGCATATAATATGCATACTGGTAAGTGGAAAAAGCTTCTAGAAATATGTCTACTTGAGCAGCAGATTTACCTCCTTGCCATTGTCTGCTATGCATCTATCATCTCGTCCAAGATTCCTTTTCCAAATCCTTTGCATGTCTAGTTTCATTTCCTCACACAGCCCTTGCCAACTATTTATTAAGCATAGTGAATCAAAAAATTTATGGAATCAAAAGACAAATGAAGCTACAATTACTTACAAGAGAGAATTACCAGCACTATATCATCCATTCACTTTTTACACGGTTATAAGATTTAAGAGTAAGTTGTTAGTAGTTTATTAATGGAAAAGTAGGGGGGAATTATGGACAGTTAGCGGATATTGATTTCCAAAATGGAGAATTGAAGGATGCATCTCACTTTTTCATGTAAATTTGAGTTTGCATTCCATGGGTCATTCGGAAACCGTCTCTCTCTGCTTTCGTATAGGGGTGAGGCTGTGTGCACCCGACTCCCCTTACCCCACCATAGGTGGGCGCCTTTGCGGCACTGGGGTAATGATGATGATGTTGATTAGCACCCCAAAGTTGAGAACTTGCACCAAATTTTTCTACTGAATTGGAGTTTAGACCCCATCATCAAAGGATTTTTGTAACTTTGGGGTGCAAATATCATTTACTTCAAAAGGGACGCAAACTCAAACTTGGATACATGGGGTGAAAACTCCAATTCCCCCTTAACAAGAAGTAAATTATGGGCAAAATTGTGCATTGGTACTCACAATTTTTACTAATGTCAAAGTAGAACAACTACAGTGGAATACCTAAAAAGACAAAGTATTACTACGGAAACAAAATAGAACTTGGAAAGGGAAATGCACAATCAATATATGAAAATGTTTAAAGCACGTGAGCTCATAGAAATGGAACTTTTAGTACTACCTCCGTCCCATTTATATTGTCTCTTTACGGTTTACGATGTTTGACCGACGATAAAGCAAACAGATCCCTGTCCGCACTCAAATTATTTTTAGGAATTTTTTTTACATATTCAGAAACTACATTTAAAGATTTACAAAGTCGCAAAAACCTGAATCAGATTTGATAAATTTTTGATATATAAAGTAAGAAATTAAGAGTGATTTGTGTTGACCAAGTAAATAGGAACTGGGACAATATAAATGGGACGGAGGGAGTATTTGTTTGGTTCGAATTAGGGGATGCCAAATAGGTAAATGGGAGAGGAGGAAATTGAGAAATCAGGAACGATGTTATGTTCAGTTCAATGGAGTGAGGAATTGTTTTTTCAGAAAGTTGTATAAAATATTATATTCAATATATATACATAGAAAAATGCTTGAGGTACACAAAATGTGTACACATGTCTGTCCTTCACAAAAATTTTGTCTGTCACAGACAAATCATTTTGAATTGTCAGTGACAGACAAAATTTCTGTGAAGGACAGACATGTGCACACATTTTGTGTACACATTTTGTGTACCCCTAGCAAAACTCATATACATATGTCTGTAGTAATTAAAAATATAGTAGTCTATATGTATAACAACATTTCCATCATTTTTAATGGAGCCAAAGACTCATTATTTTTTGGCATGGGAATATGATGGAATAAAGCAAAATGACTCACTAAACTGTCTGCGCTTCTTTATTATGAAGGAGTAGTCAATGCATGCAATTTTCGACACCAATTTCACTATGGGTCATCCGGAAACAGTCTCTTGGTGCTTTAGTACAGGGGACTGCATACATCTGACCCCCCCCACCCCATCGTAGATGGGGGCCTTTGCAGCACTGGGGTAATGATGATGATGATGATATGTATAACAACAATAACATTTTGATAAAAAAGAGAGAGAAAGAAATCAAGAAAAAATGCAACTTCAAAATACCCATAATTTGGGGTATGAAATCTGACTTATGAGAACTTAAGAGGATTCTATAGCTCCTTCACTTTTCGTCTAAAACTACCCAACAAAAACACAACAGTTCTCCACTTTCCTCCCTTCCAACCAAACAACGGCTTAAATATCTTCACATCGTCTATGCTCACCTTCCATTTCTGAACTTTGTCCTGTGCCGGCCATATCCAGCACACTGCTCATCTGCACCAGAGCCTACCAGGAGAATCCTGGCTTCAGACTTGTACTTGACACGTTCACATAATTCAGCATTACTACTGTTCATCATGTTTTGATACAGACAACCATCACCACCAGCTGCCAGCCATAGTGCTATTCCAATATTCAGGTCCTGAATCAATTTTTAGATATTACTTCTGTGTCTAATATTTAAAGAATAATTTTACTGAACAGACTGCTTCTCATTGTCTGGTTTTATCCTAACTTTTTTTACAGTATTTGGGAAGTGTTTGACTATACCACTTCAGGGGAGTTCGTCACTTCGTCCCAACTTATTTTGAATCTTATCTGCTCAAAAGTTTTCTACGCATTAATTGTTAAGAAAGATCATTTGTACAGTCAAGAAAAGGGAAACACTTTAAGCATAAAGCCTCAATTAAACACTTGATAAGTTCTCATCTTTTCAAAACAAAATCTATGAAAGGCCACCATAACCGCCCCAAGATATGTACCATGTAGGTCTTCGCAGGATTTATGAGTGACATGACATGTTTTGTTTCAGAGGTTAATTTCTGTAGATCAGCATCAATTTCTACAAGTCTCCATCTGAAATTTAGACGTTTCTACTGGTTAAAGGTCAGATTACATAGAAATAATGCAAACTGATGTAACGTAAAGCAACAGGAGATCACAATTGGAATATTTTAACTCCAACAGCTCTGGAAAAGATGCAACTCCAACTATAGGGGTGATCTCATTGGATTTTCAAAAAAGGAAAATTCAGAGGTTAGCTCAGAATATTCTTTTGAAGCAATAGTGCAATACCAGAACGGGGTAATTATCTTTTCTAAAGGACTTGAGGACTGCCAACACACATATTCAACCTAAATGCATAAATTTCTATTTCATGCTGGACACTAAAAAGTGCATACCGTCTTGATGGGGCAATTCTTTGGAGTTCCTTAAGACCTGCCCTGGCTGAAATTCTATCAGGAGCATACTGACCATCAAAACTTACATTAAGCAGATCAATTGCGTCTGCATTCAAGAGAAGATAAAATTCACAGCAAATGTCCAGAAAAAAACGATTATTGATTAGACTGCAAAAAGGAGGTTAAATATTAATTGTTATAACCAGACACTCACAGTTGGCATCTATGCACTGATCCAACAATGCTGCAAGTATCATAGAATCCAATCCACCAGAAAAGAGCAGTGCTATCGGAGAACAGTTTTTGTGCACTGCCTACATTAAGGGACATTATGAACACATCAAGAGTGTTTCTAATATATTTTTCAAATTGTAATTTTAACAATAACATCTTTTATTATTTACTTTTTATTAATCGGTAATCATAAATTCATAATTGAACTATGCGAAGATAAATATTAGTTCTGAGAAAGGGAAAAGGAGTCATTGACTCGTTGTTTAAGAGAAGCTTGTCTGAGGTATTCCATGAAGAAAATAATTCAATTACCATAAACTAGCTCATCCCATCATTTCAAAAAGAAAGAGAAAAAGCACTTCTCTGAAAAATGTGGCGCATTACCTAACGGAAATACAAGGAATTGCAATGCAAATAAACTCTCACATATTCACAAGCTAAAGAATCAAATGTAAGGCAGGGCACAAAAAAAAAACTTTACTTTGTAAAACTTCTAAGAAGCAAGACCAGAAGAAATCTTTATAAGGAAGAAACATGCATTAAATTAAATTATATAATAATGTATGCATGATGTGTGGGTGTATAATAGCAACATGAATGTCACATTAGTAGGTCAGAACCTGATAAACTGTATCTCTTGAAGTCCGTCTCATTACAGATTCCTTCAATGCCGTCACCACTTTTTGTACATTCAATGTAGACGAACACAAAATATGACCTAAAGGTATTGGAAGGAAAAACAGAGTCAAGAACCATGAGTGTCAGATATTAGGGCCAGAGCTTTAGAAACATCTTAAATGGCCTCACATCTTGTTAGGAATACCAAGATGGTCAAGTTTGATTCTTAATAGAAGCATAATTGTTAAAAAGACCCCTATTTCAGTTCAGCTACCTACCAGTACCATTGGGACAAATATCCTGCTGCCAACAAGAAATCTTTATCTGAGGAATTTGCAATTCAACAGGGCTGGGTTGTATGAATTTCCTCTCCCACCTAATCAGTTCTTTAAGATTTGGATTAGCCCAATCATGCTTTGTAACGTTAGCAAATAATTCTCCATTGGTTTCAGAAGCACCAATAGACAAACTGTACACTCCACAAGGAAGTTCTTCCCAGAAGCCCAGGTTATCACATTGCTCATAGGTACTGCAGCCTGTAAGCAGGTTCGTAGTACACCACACATATATTAGTATATTACAGTAAATTCAATGGAAACATAGTTGTTCAATCAAAAGCACATGAAAGCAACATATTGAAAATGTTGCCTGTGGATGGCACTTGTGAGGTGGAGAATGAATACCATTATACCAATGCATATAAAAACGGGAGAAGCAAAGATAAACCCCCAAACTATATTTTAAGCAACATATAGACCCTCAAACTTCTTTTGAGAACCATTAGACAGAACAAGTTGATAATTAGAAAAAAATGACTCTTTCTTCCATAGCTTTTACTTTTTTGTTTTAGAACCCAATTTCTGGCTGCCATGTGGTAGCCTATTGGATTTTTTAAAAATCTTTAGAGAATGCCTTAACTTCTTAATTTGGACTATGATTTTTACAAAAAAATATATCAAATCGAACGCCTTTTTATGAAATTTAAAGAAGTTAGAGCATTTACAAGCAAAGTAGACTGTCATGTTGCAGTGTGTGATTGATTACAAGAAAACCTACGTAAGACGGTAAGAGAGGATATATTGATTTGAGTTTCTACTTTGTGTGCTAAAATCCCCTCCCCCCCCCAACTCAGAATTGGGACCCGGAACTGAAAGTCTGAAACATGAATTGGGATTTAGTAAACTTCCCTAAATTGCCCTTATAACTTAATAAGACATTAGGCCTTCTTACTAATTCTTATTATCATATAAATGCAATATGCCACAAAACTATAGGGACAATTTACTCAATAATTACACACTTTCTGAACAAGTCTACAGTTCTAGTCTAAGTAGAAAGAGTAAGAATGTAAATGGTCAATCAAGAACTATTCACCAGATCTTTCCAATGTTAAAGAAGGCGGTGACACAGAAGATAGCAGAAACCGAGAGTCCTCCTGTGTAGGCCAGTGAACAAGAAGGCTCCGCCTACCAAATGCATCTCTTCCAAACCACAAGGTTTTCAAACTATTCTACATGCAAGGACATAAACACCAGAAACATGTGGTCTAAGATGATGAATAATCATCACATCACTTAAAATAATGATAAAAAGAACTTACCAATGATAGTTACCTGCCAATATATCATAGCCCATGGCCCTTTGATGCGAGAAAGTACGTCAGGGATTGATTTATATTGTCCATTTACAATACCACAGCCTCCTCTCAAGGATTGCATGAGACTCTCTGTATCGTTTTCATCACAAGCCACACGAATTCCTCCAAATATTTCACCTATATATTACCCACCAAAAAGTGCAGCAAAGTAAATCAAAGGGAAAACCCAGCTTTTGGATTCTGCCGTTACACATAACTAAATGATACAGCCAACTCCAACAGATCACATTTCACATATAATCAAAATTCAGAAACAAGTTACAATTCAATTACATGTCCTTCAAAAAAATTTAAAATCATAATCATGTTTCAAAAGAACATCAATATGAGAAAACGTAACAATCTTTGTTCTATGCTCCAATAGTTTACACCCATACCATTGTATACAAGAATGTTCCCGCAATCATCGACCAAAGGCTGAACAATAGGATTGACGCCTCTGAGTTGCAATGTAGCCCCAATAAATCGTAATTCACCATGCAATTCTCCAACACCTCCATTGCTGAACCTGCTGTCAGTTACTTCATTATAATTTTCATCACCAGCTGTAGCAACGATTTCACATTCCCCTTCACCATAGATTGAGGTTTTGGGATGAATAATCACACTCTTACTCCCTAAGCTATCTGGACCTCTTCTAAGCAGAACAGATTTAATACCCTCCTCTGAAACTAAAGTCTGCAAGATAAGAAGTCAAGACACAATGCAGATACACTAGGATAAATACAACCAAGCAAAAGTGAGTTTGTATCATTACAGTTAGATTGTGAAAAGTAAAAGTACCTTTTGATTAAATTGAGGTGTTGGAAAGATGAAATTAGGGAGAAGAGACGATATGTCTATGCGAATTCCGGAAACCAACAGCGCTATTCCACACATCTTCCGGCACCTTTGTAAGAATTCCCTTAAACCCGATCATTCTTTTTGTTGGTAGAAAACGAAGGACGTACTTCACAATTTCTCTTGGTGCAAAGTTCTGGTTTATATAACACTACTTACAACATCAGAACAACAGCCTCCATAGCATAGTGGTAGTGCGTTCGCTTCGTAAGCGAAAGGTCGCGAGTTCGATCCTCGCTGGGGGCTTTTTTAATGGAAAGTTTCGTTGTCCTTTAGTTCTTCACACAAGCGAACTAATTAAACGTACTACTATATTTTTACTAATTAAACATTAGAATGAGCTTAAGAATTTTACATTTTTCGGTCATTGAAATAGTTTTAAGGATTTTACATTTTGTAGAAATAGGTGTAGAATAACATTTTTTTTAAAAAAAATGCTGACTATATTAATTTAACTAAAAATCCGTTAACTATCTTCTAAAAGACTAAATGCTAACTAATGATTTGGAGTTACATCTAGACTAAAAAAAGGCCCACAATCAGACTCTGAGACGGTAATCTCCAAAGAAACAACACGAATTGCTAACCACCAAAACGGCACCATAGAGTTCTTTCTAACTCTTATGGTCACCGTAACCGTACTCTTTACCACTTCAATAAACTCAAAATAGCTGAAAAGTTCCCTCAATCCTTGATCAGACATAAAAAAAAATCACCCAAAACAGCATGGAATTTTTCGATGAACATAAATAGGATTTGAGGTAAATAATGGTTGTCATCACTCCAAAAAAATCACTAACACTTGCAAGCCAAAAACATAATAAAATGGTGAAATTGACATAAGTGAAAAATGGAAAGAAAAACGGAGCAATAAATTGCACGCGGCTCGATCCAAACTTGAAACATCTTTTTCTAAACCCTAATCACACGATCCCTCAATGGCAGAGGTTTAAGAGGGGGGTGAATTGTCTATACTGAATCTTCTTTATTGCATTTCTTCTTGTACAACACGTTCTCCTTGAAACCGCTCACACAGCTCTGACCTAGACTTGCACCAGGCGGAAGCTTCGCACCAGTCATTAAACTCTGAAAGAACCAGTCACATTGTTCTCATGCGACTTGAGCGACCAAATCTCGCCACATCTTTCGATTGCCGCCCATCTTGAAGAAATGCAAACGAAGTAGGCTACAACCCGCCCTAGCCCCAATTCAGTGCGATCGACTGCCGCCCAACATTGGAAAGCCAATATGAGTTTAGATCTGGCACCATCACATACGAAGGCAACTAGACATCACGCTCATCGACTCCAACTTGAACTGAAATCAAACTCAGAAAACAATTGCCAACCTGAAACATTGGCGGCAGAACAAACCAACCCTACTAATAGGGAACATACTACGACTAATAGTGATGGCAGCGACTATACTACAATGAGTTAGTATCATAAAGTATAAGCTCAAACAACAAATATTAAATGAATAGTATCTTAGGGAACATTAAGCATGTTTTTACTTGGACTGGATTTGTTGGTCTAGTCTGTTTTGGTCTGGTCTGAAATTTTGTTTCATATTTTTTTTGCATAAAGATTTTATTTTATACGGTTTATATATTATAATCCGTAAATCCCTTCCAAATCATTGAAAGATGTTACAAAGTATGTTTTTACTTAGGCTGGTTTCAGTCCCGAATGGACCAGACTGAATTGGACCAAACAAGATTTAAGCATACCAAAACAGACTTCGACAGTTGTAAAATAGTCACAAAGACTATATGTCTACCATACGAATTCAGACCAACTCAAAACTACACCAGACCAGATCAAACCTGACCGGACTAGTCCAAGTAAAAACACCCTTACACCAATCAAACTAGACCAATTCAAACAAGAGGAGACCAATTCAGATTTAAAAAGATCAGAAGAGAAAATTTAGTTCAATTCCACATTTAGTCCACGTCTTTCAATTTGTCCACTTTTGATACATGACTATTGTGTTTTGGCCCATATATGGTCCTTCCGGCAGTGTTTCCGGTGGCTAAAATGGCGGGAAAAGGACCACAAATGGTCAAAAAACATTAGTCAAGTACCAAAAGTGGACAAAGTGAAAGACGTGGACCAAATGTGAAATTGACATAAAACTCGTAGGACCAAAAGTGGAATTAATTCAAAACATCCCTAATATAATCTATATATAAATTGTTGCAAGGTTATGATCTCTACTTTATTTTTATTTGCAGTGCCGCCGCTTCTCTACTTTGCCTTTAGCGATTTCTCATCACGTAAGTGCCTTTCACAATTTTCTTAAAATTTCACTCTTATTAATTGAAGCCGTAGTGTATCCCTATCACCATGATTGCATGCTCTCGATTTCTCTTCAAATTGAATTTCGCAGCATCACACATGTATTAGTGTATACATATATGCATGCACAATTGCACAATATTCATGTATGCATGTGTTCCTTTGTGTTTATTTATCTATTAAATCACTTCATATTTATTAATTCACTCCATATTAATTTATGTGTTGATTCATGTGTTAATTTGTCTATTGAATCATTTGATGGGTTGATCATCCTTATGTTTGGGAGTATAATATATTTATATATTAATTAGTCATTACATGCATGCATGATATATTCACCAAAATGTGTAAAAGTTCTCTTCTATATCAATTGGAATACCAGACATGCTAGAATTATCAAGAATATTAGTAAATGATTAACACGACGTGTGAAAAAGACTAGAATTAGGCAATTTTGTAACTCTTTGATTTTTATATGAATAAAATTAAGTATATTGAATCAATTAAGTTTTATAAGACAACAATTAGGCCTGTATTACTATATGGTGTAGAGTGTTGGGTGGTGAAACAATGTCACATTCAAAAGATGAGTGTGACGGAGATGCGCATGCTGCGTTGTATGTGTGGGCATACTAGGAAGGACCACGTGAGGAATGAGACAATCAGGCAAAGGGTGGGAGTAGCACCTATTGAAGACAAGATGCGGAGTCGCGCCTACGGTGGTTTAGTCATGTGCGTAGAAGACTGAATGATGCACCTGTCAGACGAGTTGAGATGTGTGGAGAAGAGGCTGTGAAGAGGGGGAGAGGAAAGCCCAAATAGACTTGGGTTAGGGGAGTC
Organism: Cuscuta epithymum; assembly: GCA_945859915.1. Taxonomy (NCBI): domain Eukaryota; kingdom Viridiplantae; phylum Streptophyta; class Magnoliopsida; order Solanales; family Convolvulaceae; genus Cuscuta; species Cuscuta epithymum. The sequence goes on from CAMAPF010000255.1 coordinate 158,553, forward strand.
CGAAGTGATATGCTTCTTCTTGAGTTAGATGAGTGTATGGCTTTGGAGAGAGCAAAGTGGAGGACGGGTATTCGTGTGGTCGTGTGGAGGAGTGATCTCGTATTATCTTTTCCCCTCATTTATTTTTTCTTGTTTTTTTTATCATTTTATCCTCATATATAAAAATTATTTTTATCCTTTGTTATTTTATCATATTTAGGTATATTCATCTCTTTTTATATTATCTTTTTCATAATAGTTTATCTTTTTTATCTTTATTTTCTTTCTTTTCCTTTTGGTCGTGATATCATGTATCGATTCATGTTAGCCGACCCCAATATCTTTTGGGACTAAGGCTTGGATGTTGTTGTCGTCATAAAATTAAGTCTATTTATGTATAGACATGTAATTAGAAATATTAACGTATAAGTACTTGACTTCAATTATGAAGTTATAATTCTATATCATTTTACTATCAAATATAGACAATGTCAGTGAGGCAAGTTTGGAATGACATCATTACGAGTACATTTTTGAATAATTGTAGCGAAGAAGAATCAAAAGGAAATACTAAATAGGATTGCGAAAAAATTGTAAACAACCTTCATGCACAAACAGGTGCTCGTTTTGATGGTAAAAATCTGCGCAAAACACTTAAGTGAGTTGAAAGATAAATATAAAGCATGGTTCAACCTTCAAAATTGTCACGCCCCAGACCGCATCTGAGCGCGTGTACAACCGCCGTATGACTAAATGACGTCAACCGCGAGTCAACGTAACTTAGTCAAACAAGGCATCCATGAACATAGTCCATACCATACTCAGTAAGTAAACATACATAACAACATCACATATTAGGATTGAACGAATGGCGGAAATATTCAATATTCAATCGTGAGCCACACATGGCCAAAACGTAGGCACGCAGGCCCAAAACAAATGTATTTATTACAAAATATCCATGAGCATAGTTTATAGTTTGAAAACAATAAAGGAAGCACGAACCACGTCTCCCTTTGGATCACTTCACCGAGCAAGGTGAGAATAGCAACTTGAGCTTCAACCTGAAATGGTGGCCCCCCCCGAAGGGGTCAGTACAAGTACCGAGCGAGTAGCAAGCTAAATGTAGAATAACTAACGTTTTAAGTATAAGACCCAAACATAGGGTGATACATATACGTATAGTCTTTCCCCCAAGTTTTGAAATACATATTAGTATATATACACTTGGAAATACCCGACCCGTAGGTCATTGTTTATTTGGGAAAATAATAGAAGCCAATGTCCTTGACTTAAATCCCAACCCACACATATACCTATGAGTGTATAGAACTCCTCATTGTTCAAGTAAATTACCATAGGGACACCACCCGGTCCTAGATTATTAAATGTAATCTATGAGTTTTGAGGATACACGCCCGATCCTTGGGTGCTCCACCCTATAACCGAGTTTTGAGGATAACCGCCCGATCCTTGGATACTCCACCCTATATAACCGAGTTTTGAGGATAACCGCCCGATCCTTGGGTACTCCACCCTATATAACCGAGTTTTGAGGATAACCGCCCGATCCTTGGGTACTCCACCCTATATAACCGAGTTTTGAGGATAACCGCCCGATCCTTGGGTACTCCACCCTATAACTGAGTTTTGAGGATACACGCCCGATCCCTGGGTACTCCACCCGACCTATGACTTACCACATATCACACTAGACAGGGTCTATATCATATTATTACTAAAGACTAAACCAAGTCTTAGAATTAAATCAATAAATATCAACCTTGACATTTAAATATCATATTCCATGCAATTCCATGCACAATATACACACATAGGTTGTACGGGATCAACCCCCCTTCGAACCGGGCTCCGATTCGCGTTTTCGGCGAAAACGTAATATGGAGGCAGCAGCTTACCCGGCCCCGGGTATGCCCTATACCCGGCGCCGGGTATGTTCGGAGTTTTGGGTCAACGGCCCGTTGACCCCCGAGTTGACCCCCGAAACGTGATCCGTTTGACCCGAAATTTTTATACAACCTATATCATGTCTAAAACAACCAATAAATGCCATTTTGGTCATCCAAAATATCACAAATGTTTTTATACATTTTTCATATTCTTCACATGCATCATCATGTAGTTTTATTCACATAGGCCTAATTACCTAGGCTAATTACATGCTTAAACTCTTTTAAACATCATTATGAATACTTATAACATTTATTTAGGTAATCTCATACTTAACCCAAGAGTTATAAGACATTAAGCCGTCCACTCACCTCGAATGAGCGTTATGAAGTCCTACCCTTCCCGGTTGAACTCCGGTGAAACTCCGGCGAACTTTGATGAACTCCGGCGACAACTCCGGTAACTCTTTCAACTTCGTGAAAGTTCTTAAATCACCCTTTACAAGTGCCTAACAAGGTTTTAACATCATAAAATTTTAATCAATACAAATAACCCTTAAAAGGTTATTTTCCGGTGAACCGGTCTCTATGGCTTCTAAGTCCGCTCTTGGACTTAAAACCACCCTTCAACCCATTGTTCTACACTTTGGGCATATAGAACCATCCTAGGGGTTATTCACATGATATATATCTCATATGGTAGGAGAAAAATAAAGGAAAAGTTATGATAAGGTTATTACCTTAATCACCACACCTTTTCTTCCCTTTTTCCCTTCTTTAAACTCCCTCTTTGGATGCCTTGGACTTGAGCTCGAAATTAGCTATGAAAGAATGGAGTTGCAAAGCTCTTTTACTCCTCTTGGATTCCTTGGGTCGAATGAATGATGGAGGTGAGAGGCAACACCCTTGATGGATAGTCTACCCGGGGGGTATCTTATCCGAGGGGTTATTGCGGGAATAACTTAGAGAGAAGTCAGAGCGAATAGGAGGAGAGAGAGTTGATTTTATTGAATGAACTCAGCGTATGGAGTTGTGTGTAGATGATCATTTACAAGGAGAAATGGGCTGCTATTTATAGCAGCAATAAATGCGATGAGAGTACACGTGTCAGTGATCCAACGGCCGAAGGGTCACATCAGCCTGGTGGCACCGGCAGTGGTACGTCAACCGCATTGAATGCGGTTGGCGGATGTGACGTGGTATTAAATGTGGTGGTTGGCTGTCTCCAAAAGGAATCTTCGATGATTGAGCTAGTTCAGCCGAAGGCTCCTTGTGTAGCCGAGGGCTCCTTGTGTAGCCGAGGGCTCCTTATGTAGCCGAGGGCCCCTTGTGTAGCCGAGGGCTCCTTGTGTAGCCGAGGGATCCATGTGGTAAGGACCCTTGTGTGGCCGAAGGCTTGGTTCAGCCGAAGTCTTTTCTGATGCCGAGGGCATGAAAATGCCGAAGGCTTATGTTTTCGCCCGTTTTCTCCCAGCAGCTTCTTATGCCAAAAAAGGCTATCCTGTGAGTTTTGGAGCCTTCGGCCAAGGAGGCCGAAGGCACCCCAGTATGTATTTTGGGCTACTTTGAGGCTTGGGCCGTTGTATTTGGGCCTGAGTTGTTTCCTGAGCTCAATGGACTTGTGTAGGAGAGGTATGAGTCTATGGGCCGGGGGTTCCTGGGCCATATACTCCATCAGGAGTCCCTCACTCCTTTTGCCGAAAGGTACTTGAGGGAAAAGGAGTAATTGTGTTGATTCTCCCGAAAGCTTCATCGTTCTGTTGGGTGCCTTTGACTGATCACTTATCTTCTGCTGTTAACCGAAGGCTTCCCTCAGTCCCTCACACGTCGAGGGTTTTCTGAGGGAAGGTATTCATGAACTTCGCATGTTTGCCGGGGGCTCCCCTCAGTCCCTCATAAGTCGAGGGTTTTCTGAGGAAAGCGTAGATGTATTGCCTGCATGTGTTGTGATGAGGGCTTCTCCATTTCCGCAAGTGACTCGGGGAAAACTTGTGATGGTCTGCCTCTGCCGAAGGGTGTGTTGAAGTATGTACCCGAGGGGTGTATCCTAGTCCCCCACTCCTTTAGGTCGAAGGCAAGTTCGGGCTGAAGGAGTTATGATGAGTTGATGGGCCCCCGAGGGGTGGTGACATTGATAAGTCGGGGGCTTACGCTGCCGCAAGCTCGTAGGCGTTTGATGAAATTTGCTGGCAGAAGGGTGTGGTGAGTGATAGCCGGAGGCTATCATTCGAGGGCACTCCAGTACTTCTGAATATGGCCGTTGCAATTTAGCCGTTGGAAGATGGGTTGACGTGGCGCACTGTCGTTGGCAGATGGGGGGCGGCTGCCTCTCATTGGGTGATGGGGCGGCATGTGATGATGGGCTTTTAACTCGAGGCCCAGTTTCGAGGCTTAACCGTGGTTGGGAGGCTTATAAATACCCCAAGCCGGAAACCATTTGTCTTGCACGTTCATAAACCCTAGCGAACCTCTGCCGGATTTTCTAGTGAGAGAAACCCTTTACTTCGATCAAAACCGAGTCTCGAGGTCAGTTCTTCACCTTTTCTTCATACTTTAGTAAGTTTTGCTCTCCTCCCTGCCGATTTAGTGTTAAAGCGTCCTTAGGGGCCTTCGGTTAAAACAGTCATATAGCCTTTTCCTTTAGGACCCCCCTCTCCTTTAATAGCGAGATGTCTTCCGGCAGCGACTCGCAGAATATATCGGAGGAGGCCCCGGCATAATCAGAGAGCTATTCGAACGTGGAGTCATCCAGTGAGGCCTCGTGTAACAATGATTCTGAGGTGGCGAGGGAGATGCAAAGCAACCTTCACGCTGAGGTCGAAGCCGAAGACTTCGAACAGGTCGCAGAGGATGAAGAGATGGCACTCGCGCTTCAGGTAGCCGAGGAGGAGGAGGAGAAGGAGAGGCAACGAGTCACGGTTGCTGTTCTGCCCTCGCGAGGCGCTGGTGAAGCGAGCAGCTCCCGGCCTATCGACGCCGTCCCCCTCCGGGTAGCTTCGGGGAAGAAGAAGAGGCATCGGAAAGCCGAGGGACCTTCCAGGAAGAAGAAGAAGGCCGCTGCTGACGCGGGGCAACCAGTGGGGATCCCCGAAGGCCACTCATACCTTAACACCGCCGCGCTTGACTTGAGGACAACGGCCACCCCTTCTGACTGTCAAGCTGTACAAATCCTGGTGGGGCCTTCGGCCCAAGTGGTGATGTCGGGCCCGGAAGACCTATTGTCCTATCCCCCCGAGGGCTGCTTTGCTGTGCATGTGCTCTCGGTGGAGCTGGGCCTCCGATTCCCGCTCCACCCTTTCCTGTTGGAGTACCTGAAATTCCTGGGGCTGGCTCCTTGCCAATTGACTCCCAATAGTCACTCCTACGTCGCAGGCTTCCTTTCGCTGTGTCGGAGCCGGGGGGTGGAGCCCTCCCTGGATCAATTCTTCTTGTCTTTTAACCTCTGCCGGGGGGGTGCGGCAAATAGCGAGGGCTTCGCCAACCTTCAGCAGGTGCCGGCGTGGAGACTATTCTCGGAGGTGCCCTCGTCTCATAAGTTGTGGAGGGACCGTTTCTGTTACGTCCGGATGCCGGATAATGGATTCCCGAGGCCTCTACGTAACCACTTCCGGAGGCACTTAAAGGTGGGAAGCGCTGTCCTGGAGGCGGCGGGGAAGAAGCTTAAGGCCAAACCCGAAGGTTCTGATAAACTGATAACTATCAAGGCTGCAACCCTTCCGGAAGAACTGTACCGGCTGGACTTCCGGCGTTTCCGGCTGGGGGGGGAGAAGGATGAGAAGTATCCCCCAATGGAGCGAGGGTTCCAGCATGCCGGAGGTTGTTGCCGATGGATCTCCTCCTTAGTACTTAGAAGAATTTACTCCTTTTTCCTTGTCTTGATTTTAATATCTCCTTGTTTACTGCAGGTGACATTATGGACCCGAAGGCGTTCGCGAAGCTTTCCAGGAAGCTAGCCAAGGAAAGTAAAAAGAAGGAAGATGGGCCCTCTACACAGCCGCCAGCAAACGCCCTCTTGAAGAAGGAGGAGGCCACCGCAGCTCATGTGCCCCCGAAGGAGGCTGTAGTTGCTAGTGCCGGTACTGACGCCGGAGGCTCCAAGGAGGGGGAGCTCAAGAGGAGGAACGCCGGGAAGGGCATGAAGCCCCCGGAAAAGAAGAAAGCGAGGGGGGATGCTGAACAGAAAGCTTCCCCCGTTGTGATTGTCGATGACCCTCCCTCCGGTCATCCTTCGGCATCCACTCCCCTGGAGGATCTCGTCGAGGGGGCCTGGCCCCTTGAAACCGTACACTTCCCCATCAAGAAGGGGACAGCCATCATGCATGGCACCCTCGACCCGAGGGAATTCTTGAGGGGTGCTACCCCCCCGGTGGATCGGTCCACCCTCAGCCGGTTCGGGGATGAAGCCCTCGAGCTCAAGGCTCTTCAGGCCTCGGCCACTGTAAGTATTTCGACCTTTGGAATCTTCCGTTATTGTGTTCCTTTTTCTTTGCATAATCTGATCCCAGGTGTACCCCTGTATGCTTGCAGGCTAGCTTGGCCTTCGGGGAACTTGTCCGCAGGGCGGAACAGCACCGCCTTGAGAAGGCAAAGTCTGACGAGGTGACGAGGAAGCTCGTTGCTAACAATACTGAGGCCATCAGGCAGCTTGCTGTATTGGAAGAGGCTCTTCGGCAGGCCGAGCAGAAGCTGGAGGGGGCCAAGAATGAGGCGAGGGCTGAGGGCATCGCCAAGGGGAAGGCTGAGGCAGAGAAGGCTGCCGCTGAGGCCGCCATAGCAGCCGCCGAGGAAGCCGACAGGGCCAAGGCTGAAGCCGTTGCTAAAGCCGCCGAGGATGCCGTTGCCTCTTTTGTTGCCGAGGGATGGAAATCTGAAGAGCAAAAACCGTGGCTGGCTTCGGTCGTGGAGACTTCGGTGGATGATTGGGCCAAAGGCCCCGGGGCCATGTGGCTTGCTCTGAAGGGCAAGAGCTTTTATGAGGGGGGCCAGTACTTCACACAGGCTATGCTGTATCGGAGGCTTACCCGGCACCACAGAGTGGACCCCAAAGAATTTGACCCGGCTGCCCACGGTCTCCCCCCTCTCCTGCCAGACGTTCGAGTCCCCTTGCCCAAAGGTGAAGAAAGGCAGCTTTTGGAGGACTCTGAGCTGGATAGGCTGGCTTCGGATGATGAAGAAGGAGCTGCGGATGACGCCTCCTCGAAGCCGAAAGAGGATGGAGTTGAAGAAACACAAGCCTGAATTTTCCTAAGTATAACTTCTGTAATAGTAGTAGGCCTCGGCTCCAGCCATGTCTTTGTAATGAAATACATTTTTGCACTTTGACAACTTTCCATGTTGAATGGATGATATGCCCCCGGGTTCTTTTATATGAATGCCTCCTTTATTTTGAATTAGAATGTATGCTTTCGCCTTACTTCCTTTTGTTTGTATGCTCTCCCTTCTTTGAATGAATGCATGTGTTCCCGGAGGCCACAAGTTTGTGGACTTAGAAAATTTTTCTAGGTGTAACTCCTTGCTAGCCCCCGGTTGTAGTGTAGTATCGCCGGGGGGTCGTTGTTGTGGACTTAGAAAATTTTCCAAGTAAACTTGACCAGAACCCTTCGGATGTAGAGTAGAATCATCGGGGGGTTTGTGATTGTGGACTTAGAAAATTTTCTAAGTAAGAACTTTTGTCGTGTGCCTCCGGTCGTAGTGTAGAATCAGCCCCCTTCGGATGTTCGTAGTAGTGAGGCCGAGGGATAAAATGAATTAGACTTAGGAATTCCACCAGGTGAAATTGCATCCTATGCCCCCGGAAATGCTGGGCCTCAGTTTAGCAGTGCAGTGCACGGCCGCGAGCCGAAGGGTCCGCACTTGTGGACTTAGTCAAATTTACACAAAATTCCAATAGTTGTCGTGGTGAACCTTCGAGCGTTGGAATTGCCTGAGCCCCCGGTGCATATGATTGCCGAGGGGTTCGAGATTATGGACTTAGTGAAATTCTGAGACTTTGTTTCCAACAGATCCTGTGAGTGGCCCCCGGTTTGATATATGGGTTTAGCTTGCCATAGGATTATGTGTAGCCCTCGGCATTTCACATAGTTGACTTTGATCCAGCCAAATTCGTCCTTAGCCAAATTTAGGTGAAGTTTTGCTTAGTGAGCCTTCTTCTTGGGCCTCCGGTGGAAATCTTGTACTCCAAGGTTTCATGTAGTGAAGCCTTCGGCTATGTAGTCAGATGACTCGTTGTTGAGAGCTTTTCTTGTGCCTTTGTAGCAGCCTTCGGGAACAGATATTCGAAGTGTTGAGCCTCCGGGGAGGGTAGTATCCGGGGAGTTCCTTCCCCCCTACACATCTTTTTTTTTTTTAGATGGTGTAGGAGAGGCATCTAGAAACTTGGTTTCTAGGAAAGGCTTGGCCTATATGGGAGGCAACGGAACAAACCGTTGGCTCCCCCTTCGGGAATGACCTTCCGATATCCCGAAGGGTTTGAGGGTCGTTTCCTCGGCCCGAGACATCGTCTGTTGCCTGCTTCCCCTTGGGAGATAGCCTCGGTTTTGAAAGTCGTCCCCTCGGCCCGAGACATGGTCTGTTGCCTGCTTCCCCTTGGGGGATAGCGCGGGGAGCGTTTCGTTTGTGGAAGTCGAATCCTGGGCCCGGGACGTGGTCCGTTGCCTGCCTCCCCTTGGGGGATGGCGCGGAAAGCGTTCCTGGGAAGGGTTTTATTTGTGTGTGGAACACAAACAGCCGGGGGCACTTGGTACCAGCCGGATCTGAGGGGTGTTGCACCCCCCGGTTTTTTTTTTAGGAGGATAGAGTATGTATAAGTATGCATAATGTATGCATGATTGCGTCCTCGTGGGGTACGGCTTAGTGAGAAAACATTTGGTGTTTTCAAAGAGTGATGGGGGTGACCCATACCTAAATTGTTGCTCCCCCTCATCAGAGGGAGAGGCCTTGGGCCTATTTTGGTGGAGAGATGAGGGCTTGGCCACTCATGTGTAGGAGAGAAGGGGGGCCTTGGGCCGTTTGTACAATATGTAGGTGATGAAGGCTTGGCCTCTTGATTATTCTTCAAAAACAGATGGGGCCTTGGGCCATTGATATTTACACTAACTGAGGATGAGGGCTTGGCCGCTCATGCCTTATTGATAGAATTTGACAAGGTGGTGCACATTCCAATGTCTAGGGACCTCCGTCCCATTGGGACGTTTAAGCTTGTATGTCCCTGGTTTGATGATGGCTGAGATGATGTAGGGGCCTTCAAACTTGGGCGCCATCTTTCCTCCTTCGGTGGGTAGACTGGCCTCCCTTCGTCGGAGGACGTAGTCTCCCACCTGGAATTCCCGGGAGCGGACCTTGGCGTCGATGTATCCCTTGACTTGTCTCCTATAGTTTTCGGCCCTGAGGAAAGCTTGCTCTCGGCATTCCGAGATGAGATGAAGGTCGAGGGCCATGTTGGCGTCATTGACCTCGGGCTCATATTGTTCCACCCTTCGGGTCGGAAGGGTCACTTCTGTTGGAGCCTTAGCCTCGAAGCCATAGCATAGTGAGAAGGGTGTTTCGCCTGTCGCACGCCGAGGGGTGGTGCGGTAGGCCCACAAGATGTTGTGGAGTTCTTCTACCCAGCCTCCCCCTTCGGCTTCCATCTTCTTCTTCAGCCCCTCAAGTAGGGTTCGGTTGACGTTCTCTACTTGCCCGTTGCCCTGGGGGTAGGCAACGGATGAAAAGGTGTGTTTGATGCCCCATGCCTCCAGGAGGGCACAGAAGGGGGCTGCCTCGAATTGAGTGCCGTTGTCGGAAATGATCTGTTGGGGGACGCCAAACCTCGTGAGAATATTTTTGAGAACAAAGTGGCGGCACCGGGCTTCAGTGATGCTGGCGAGGGGCTCGACCTCTACCCATTTGGTGAAGTAGTCAATGGCCACAATGATATATCTATTGTTGGAGGTACCCCTCGGCAGAGGGCCTACTAAGTCAATCCCCCATCTGGAGAAGGGTATAGCGGTACTGATGGGGGCATAATTGACCGCTGGTCTGCCGGGGGCCTTCTGAAAGTGCTGGCAAGCAGTGCACCTTCGGGCTAGATCAGCACAATCTCTAGCCATCGTGGGCCAGAAGTAGCCTTGAACAATGAGCCTTCGGGACATGGAGAAGGGCCCCTGGTGAGCTGAGCAAGTGCCACTGTGCACTTCCTCCATAGCGACTTCGGCTTCATCTTGATGAAGGCACCGAAGGAGGGCGCCGTTGTAAGATCTTTTGTAAAGCCTTCCACTCTCGAGGGTGTAGCTGGGAGCCCTTAGTTTTATCAATCTCGCGCGGGCCTCATCTTTAGGTTAATGTTCATGATGGGGCTTGCGTGGATGCTTGAGAGGCTGAGCTCCTCGATTCTTGCAATTTTTGAGAGGTGCTCGGGGGATTCATCCGAGAGCTTGGATAGAATGTCGGCCTCAGAGTTTTGAGCCCTCGGTATTTGGGTGAGGGAATGTGCCCCAAATACCTTAAGCAACTCCTTGGCAGCCTCCTTGTATTGCTTCATCCTTCCTTCCTTGGCTTCGTATTCCCCGGAAATTTGACCCACGACGAGTTTGGAGTCACATTTGACGTGGATCATTTTAGCCTTCAGATTCGCTGCCAGCCGAAGGCCGCAGAGGAGGGCCTCGTATTCGGCCTCGTTGTTGGAGACTTTGAAGGAGAAGCGGATGGCATAATAGGCGCGGAAGCCCTCGGGTGTAATGAGAACTACTCCCCCTCCGCATGCTTTGGTAGCCGAGGAGCCGTCAGTATAGAGGGTCCACCACTCATCAAGGGGTGCCGAAGGCTCCTCATCCACCGCTGATCTCGCGGTGCATTCCGTTACGAAGTCTGCCAGGGCTTGGCCCTTGATGGCAGGTCTCGGACGGATATCTATGTTGTATTGGCTGAGGAAGATGGCCCATTTCACCATCCGAGAGGAGCTAGTGGGACTCCTCATGAGGGCACCGAGGGGTTGATGAGTGAGCACTTGGACCGGATGAGCTTGAAAGTAGTGGCCAAGCTTCTTGACGGTCCAAACGATGGCTAGCACCGTCTTCTCGACGGGAGAATACCTGAGCTCGGCCTCCCGGAGGGTTTTGCTGACGTAGAAGATGGCATGTTGGATGCTGTCTTCCTCTCGGATTAGTACTGAGCTGATAGCCGCAGGGCTAACGCCGAGATATAAGTATAAAGTCTCCCCCACTTTTGGTTTGGAGAGCACCGGGGGAGAAGAGAGGTACTTCTTGAGTTCGTCGAAGGCCTCTTGACATTCAGATGTCCATTGAAAACCCGTCGTCTTCCTCATGATTTGGAAGAAGGGGAGGGCCCTCTCGGCTGACTTAGAGAGGAATCGGTTGAGGGCCGCCAGGCGACCCGTCAACCGTTGAACTTCTTTGACGTTGCGTGGGGGCTCCATGTTGATGATGGCCTGAATCTTCTCGGGGTTGGCCTCAATACCCCTTCGGCTGACCATGTAGCCCAAGAACTTTCCTCCCTGCACGCCGAAGGTGCATTTCTTTGGATTTAGCCGGAGGTTGAATTTTTGCATGATGGAAAAAATCTCCCGGAGGTCGTCGGCGTGGGTGCCGGCCTTCTTGCTTTTGACGATCATGTCGTCAACGTAAGCCTCCATGGTGCGTCCTAGGACAGCTTGAAAAACCCTAGCCACCATGCGCGTGTAGGTGGCGCCCGAATTTTTTAGACCGAAGGCCATCACAAGATAGCAGAAGATGCCTTCGGGTGTCATGAAGGCAGTTTTTTCAGCGTCCTCCTCATGCATGTAGATTTGATGATATCCGCGGAATGCGTCGAGGAATGACATGATCTCACATCCCGCGGTCTCATCTACTAATTGATCAATGTTTGGCAGCGGGAAGGGGTCCATGGGGCATGCCTTATTCAGATCTGTATAGTCCACGCACATGCGGAAGGTAGGAGGCTTCTGTGCGAGGACTACGTTTGCCAACCAAGAAGGGTATTTCACCTCCTTTATGTGTTTGATGGAGAGGAGCATAGATACCTCCTTCTTCACGAACTCCCTTCTCTCGGCCGAGAGGGGTCTTCTTCGCTGTTGCACTGGTTTGGCCGAAGGGTCCACCGCTAGGCGGTGGGTGATAACCCTTCGGTCAATTCCTGGCATGTCCTCCGGCCCCCATGCAAAAACAATGGAGTAGGCGCGGAGGGCTTTGGTGATGCCAGCCTTCAAGTCTTCGGGGAGCTTGGCTCCGATCTTCAGGACTCTCTCCGGCTTGGCCGGATTGAGTATCAGGTCTTCAGTCTCCTCGGCAGGTTCAGCCCTCGGCCTGCTTTCTTCCTCCTCCAAGGCCTTGGTGGTGATGGTGTCAACGCGAAACTCAGTTTTACTAACCTTCTTGGTAAGCTGAAGGTAGCAGGCCCTGGAGAGTTTCTGGTTCCCCCTCGAATATCCGATGCCGGTGGGTGTGGGGAACTTGAGGCAGAGGTGCCTCATGGAGATGACGGCTTCCAAGTCCTCGAGGGCAGGCCGGCCGAGGATGATGTTGTGTGCGCAGTCGAGGTTGACGACGACGAATTCCACTTCGAGCTTGGCTGTATGGGACCCGTCGCCGAATTCAACCACTAGGGTGATGACGCCTTCGGCGTCTACGCTATCCCCCGTAAATCCGGAGAGGGGGGTGTTGATGTGCCGAAGGGACCCCCTATCGAGTCCCAACTCTTGAAAAGTGCTGAGATACGTGACGTTGACAGAACTCCCCGTGTCGACGTAAGTCCGGTGGATGATGGCGTCATTGATCTCAGTGCGAATGACGAGGGCATCCCTATGCGGCAGGGAACCCGAGGGGAGGTCCGCATCTGTGAAGAAGATGGGATCCGTCCTCGGCCTCTTAGTTGGGGGCATGTGATTGACTTCCCCAATGTAAAGGGACTGTGCCCACTTCTTCCTTTGGCTTGTTGAATCGCCTCCGGTGTTGTCGCCGTTAATCATGTGAATATGGCGCTTGTATTGTTGATGGGAGCCCTCTCCCTCATCATCGAGGCCCCCAATTTCTCGCTTCTTCCCTTGTGGGTTTCCCAAGGGGATGGTGTTGGGGTTCACCCACTTGTTGGCCTTCGGCGGAGGCCCTTGATGATGAGGGGGGCCCTGGGGAGGAGGGCCCCTGATAAATTGGGACAAGTGGCCCGCCTGTATCAACCTTTCAATGGCGTTTTTTAGCTGATGGCAGTCGTCGGTCTTGTGCCCGTGGTGGCATTGGAAGCGGCAATATGGCTCATCAGGGCCGATGGCGTAGATCTCGAGGGGTGTACGGGAGTCTCGCTCGACGAGCCCCCGCTCTTCTGCATGATCAAGAATGACGCTGACGGGATGCGTCAAGGGGGTGCGTGGGTGCTCAAGGAGGACGGGTTGCGCCCATGCCTTCGGATTGTTTTTGTAACCGCCCCCGGGTCTTGCTTGGCTACCCCGAGAGCGATCGTTGTACTGTGCCTCTCGGTTGACCGGAGGGGGAGGCCCTCCGGGCCGATTCCTGCCTTCATTCTTTTGAGAAGGATCCGTGTTGCGGCGGTCCTTCTCGATTTCCTCCGCTTCAGCATATCGGTCCCCCCGCTGAAGGGCCTTTGTATAATCGCGGGGGGGATCAGTGATAAGGCTCTGGGAGAAGTTACCGTTGCGGAGGACGGTGTGGAAGAGGGCCATTAGTGTCCTGTCATCAGCGCCTTCGACCTCGAGGGAGGCCTGCCTCCAACGTTCCAGGAAACTCCGAAGGGTTTCCTCCTTCTGTTGTCTCACGTTTAGAAGGTGGGAAAAGTGCTTCTTTGAGCGATGCCTCCCAGCAAATTGCGTAAGGAAGCGGTGGGCAAGTTCTTGCCAAGAATCAATGCTGCCTTCGGGCAACCGGTTGAACCACTCATACGCGGGTCCCTCCAAGGTGGAAAGGAACCAACGGCATAAGTATTCATCCGATGCCCCCATCATCATCATGCTGTTCTGATAACGGCTATAGTGCTCCTGGGGATCCGTCTTCCCCTCATACGGCTTGATGGGTTGCCCCCGATATTTGTGGGGGATTTTGGCCGCCAACACCCTTGGGGTGAAGGGTGTTCTAGTGCGGAGTTGAATAAGGGGCTCGCCTGAGCCTTCGGCAAGTTTACGTTTCATTTCCTCCACCTGTGCTCGGAGGTCAGCGTACTCCGGATCTGGCCTAGCTGTGGAAGCCGTCGGCGGTGCCTGACGATTCTCCTCGAGTTGACGGAGGAGGGCTTCAATGATTTCGTCCTTGGGATCCTTCGGGGCAACCCCTTGGGAGTTGGCCCGGAAGGATTGCGCCTGATTGATTTGGTGTCTGGCGTCATCGGCATGGAGGAGGGCTTTGCCCTTGCTCCGGGGCGGAGGTATGCCCTCGGCTCCCGAAGCGGAGGCTCCACTCTCCTGAGGCCTGCTGAATTCCTGTTTGCCGAGGCGGTCTTGGACCCCTCGGCATACGGGAGCTCCCCCAAGCCTCTCAAGTGCAGAGGTCCGGGGTTTCTCCTTCATCAAGGGACGTTTATCCCTGGATTGGGCCTCTTGGGAGGCGGTATCCTGCGCCATGACCCCTTCGGCGTTTCCAATCCCCGGGGGAGGATTGTTGAACAGAGGAGGGAGCGGTGGTAATTGAATAACATTCCCTCCAGCGTAGGGCTGGAGGGGTGCCTGAGAGGCGAGGGCTCCGGAATTGAGAGCCATGTTTTGAACAAAGGCCGCAAAGGCAGCCTGAAGATCGATGGCCGAGGCCGGAGGAGGAACTTGGTTCTCACTCCGATCCCTCCTTCGATTATCAAGGCCAATGCGGGCATCAGGGGCATTCTTCTGTAGCTGCTGACGGAGGTCAGCAGTAGCCTGCTCTAATTCGAGGATGATACCACCCTCCGGCACCAAGAGCCTGTTGGAGGCCTCAGCCCCGTTTGTCTCGCTGGGGGCTACGTGGTTCTCCTCTAGGGTTTTGGACTGGGCACGAGTGGTTCTTCCCATTTTTTGGTAAGTGTTATGTATTTGGTAGAGGGGGAGGGTTTCTTACTTGATAGTTCAGACCCTCTCAACGAGAGCACCAAATGATGGATAGTCTACCCGGGGGGTATCTTATCCGAGGGGTTATTGCGGGAATAACTTAGGGAGAAGTCAGAGCGAATAGGAGGAGAGAGAGTTGATTTTATTGAATGAACTCAGCGTATGGAGTTGTGTGTAGATGATCATTTACAAGGAGAAATGGGCTGCTATTTATAGCAGCAATAAATGCGATGAGAGTACACGTGTCAGTGATCCAACGGCCGAAGGGTCACATCAGCCTGGTGGCACCGGCAGTGGTACGTCAACCGCATTGAATGCGGTTGGCGGATGTGACGTGGTATTAAATGCGGTGGTTGGCTGTCTCCAAAAGGAATCTTCGATGATTGAGCTAGTTCAGCCGAAGGCTCCTTGTGTAGCCGAGGGCTCCTTGTGTAGCCGAGGGCTCCTTGTGTAGCCGAGGGCCCCTTGTGTAGCCGAGGGCTCCTTGTGTAGCCGAGGGATCCATGTGGTAAGGACCCTTGTGTGGCCGAAGGCTTGGTTCAGCCGAAGGCTTTTCTGATGCCGAGGGCATGAAAATGCCGAAGGCTTATGTTTTCGCCCGTTTTCTCCCAGCAGCTTCTTATGCCAAAAAAGGCTATCCTGTGAGTTTTGGAGCCTTCGGCCAAGGAGGCCGAAGGCACCCCAGTATGTATTTTGGGCTACTTTGAGGCTTGGGCCGTTGTATTTGGGCCTGAGTTGTTTCCTGAGCTCAATGGACTTGTGTAGGAGAGGTAGGAGTCTATGGGCCGGGGGTTCCTGGGCCATATACTCCATCAACCCTCTTTTTGGCTTATTACACAATGATAGCATGGCATGGACCCTTCCAATGTCCTTTTGATGCCATTCTCTTCAAGTCAACATTGCCTACACCCTCCCATCCCATTCATCCGTCCTCTCCCCTATCATAGCCCACACAAATTCGTGGGGTGGCCCCCACTTGTGTGGGAGGTCATCTCAATATGTCTAGAACTGTACAATCGGCCCCGAAAGTTGTATCTTTCGGACTCTTTTAAGCATATTTTATTTTATCGGGTCAAATAAAATATATTACATGTCCATAGAAATTATGGATCTTAAGAATGAATGTACATTCCCCAACTTTAATTTTAAAGTCTCCGAAATTCATTTCGGACTGTTATCTGAAGAAATTGTCGGTACTGGTAATTGGGCCCTGTTTGACAAACCGGTCAACCCAATGCCTTTCTTATGGCCCATTATGAATTCCCACCACCATGTAACTATTATCTAGACCAAGATGAATATAACATGTGGTCTCGTGTTATCGGGTTACCCTCGCTCCGAGTGTGGGCCCCACGTGGAATTTACTATTCACGCAAAAGAAATAACAAAAATTTACAACCTCGTAAATTCATTACTAGATACGTCATGTTCAATACATAAATTACATAAAGGTAATTATATTTGGGGACGGTGTTACAAGTTCACCCCCCCTCATTTGGGATTTCGTCCCCGAAATCAACGTGTCTAATCGAAAAGAAACGGTTATTGCTCCCTCATTGAGACCTCGGTCTCCCAGGTTTCTTCTTTGACTCGATCACTCCTCCAAAGTACCTTCACCATAGGATTCTCCTTGTTCCTAAGCTTCTTTACCTGTTGGCCCACTATCTTTACCGGTTCCACTGCGTATTGCAAGTCCTCTCGGATCTCAAGAATATGCGATGGGTCCCGTACATACTTCTTGAGCATCAATACATGAAATACATCATGAATCTTCTCAAGTTCGGGTGTCAGTTTGAGGCGATAAGCTACGGCCCCAATCCTCTCCAGGATTTCAAACGGACCAATGTATCGGGGGTTAAGCTTACCCCTTGATACGAATCGGATGATACCTTTCCAAGGAGAAATCCTTAGAAAAACTTCATCCCCGACCTCAAACTCCAACGGCCTCCGCCGTTTGTCTACATAGCTCTTCTGCCGATCTTGGGCAGCTTAAAGTCTGTCACGAATGATTTTCACATTAGCCTTGGTGATCTCAACAAGTTCTATTCCCTCGAGCTTGGCCTCACCAACCTCGTCCCAACACAATGGTGTCCTACACTTCCTCCCGTACAGTGCCTCGTACGGAGGCATGCCAATACTTGCCTGATAACTGTTGTTATAGGCAAACTCCACCAAAGCCAGGTGTTTGTCCCAACTTCCTTGGAACTCCAAGGCACACGCCCTAAGCATGTCTTCCAAAATCTGTATCACCCGCTCAGATTGTCCATCTGTCTGTGGGTGAAAGGCTGTGCTAAACTTCAGCTTAGTACCCAATGATGCCTGAAACTTTGGCCAAAACCTGGATGTGAATCGTGGATCCCTATCCGAGACAATGGATATAACTTGGCCAACCTTTCAAGAGGATAAGTAATGTTGATAGGTAAGAAGTGTGCGCTCTTGGTGAGCCTATCAACCACTACCCAAACCGCGTCATAATTGTTCACCGTCCGAGGTAGCCCTACCACGAAGTCCATGGTCACATGTTCCCACTTCCATTCTGGAATGGTAAGTGGTTGCAAAAGCCCCGCCGGGTGCTGATGCTCCGCCTTAACTTGTTGGCAAGTAAGGCATCGGCTCACGTATTCTGCGATGTCCCTCTTCATACCTGACCACCAATAACTTTCTTTCAAGTCCCTGTACATCTTAGTACCCCCTGGATGCATGGCATAGGCCGAAGAATGAGCCTCCTCTAGTATGGACTTTTGGATCTCTTCATTCTTTGGTATGCAAACACGATCCTTAAATAGCAACAGGCCATCATCACGTATACGAAAGTTCTCAACGGGTCCCTCAAGGATCCGTTCACGGATCTTCTGACATTCCTCATCAACGGCCTGACATTTACTGATCTCACTCAGCAATGTAGGCCTAACCTCGAACCTAGTAATGAGGGTCCCACACGTGGACACCTCTACGCGTGCCCTCAATGCCTGTAGACATGTGAGTAACGTCCCTGACGTACTCTTCCTGCTCAGTGCATCGGCCACTACATTGGCCTTTCCGGGATGGTACTCGATAATTAAGTCGTAGTCCTTGATCAACTCCATCCATCTCCTCTGTCTCATATTCAACTCTTTCTGAGTGAATACATACTTCAAGCTCTTATGATCGGTATAAATGTGACATGTCTCCCCGTAGAGATAATGCCTCCAAATTTTCAGTGCAAACACCACCGCCCCCAACTCTAGATCGTGGGTAGGGTAGTTCACCTCATGTTTCCTCAATTGCCTCGAAGCGTAGGCAATCACTTTACCCTTTTGCATCAGCACACACCCAAGTCCTTGGATGCTAGCATCGCTATAGATATCGTACCCTACCCCCTGCTTGGGTAGAGCAAGGACTGGTGCCTCGGTAAGTCGTTTCTTCAGTTCAAGAAACCCTTTCTCACATTTGTCATCCCATATGAACTTAGCCCCCTTCTTTGTGAGCTTCGTCAATGGAGATGCCAACACGGAGAATTTCTCGACGAACTTACGATAGTACCCCGCTAAGCCAAGGAAACTACGTATTTCTTTCACATTTTTGGGTCTCTCCCAATCGATGATGGCTTTTATCTTGGCGTTATCCACAGCAACGCCCGAACCGGATATGACATGCCCGAGAAAGCCAATCTCTTTAAGCCAAAATTCACATTTGGAGAACTTGGCAAAGAGTTGTTTTTCTCTAAGTCGTTCAAGTACAAGCCTCAAGTGATGTTCATGCTCCTCCTCGTTCTTGGAGTATATCAAGATGTCATCAATGAATACTATCACGAATTGATCTAAGTATTCACTAAACACTCAGTTCATCAAGTCCATGAATGCTGCCGGTGCATTGGTTAACCCAAATGACATCACAAGAAATTCATAGTGACCATATCTAGTGCGGAATGCACTCTTAGGTATGTCACTCTCCTTGATCTTCAACTGATGATAACCCGACCTCAAATCAATCTTTGAGAACACCATCGCCCCCCCGAAGTTGATCGAACAAGTCATCAATCCTCGGTAAAGGATACCTATTCTTGATTGTGACCTTGTTCAACTGTCGGTAATCTATGCACATTCTCAATGTACCATCCTTCTTCTTCACGAAGAGTACCGGTGCTCCCCACGGTGAATGACTAGGTCTAATGAAGCCGTTGTCCAATAGCTCCTGCAATTGGATCTTCAATTCTTGAAGCTCTGTCGGTGCCATTCGATAAGGAGGAATCGAAAATGGGTTTTGTTCCCGTCTCTACTTCGATCACAAACTCGATCTCTCTATCGGGTGGAAGTCCCGGCAAGTCTTTGGGAAAGACATCCGGATACTTGCACACGACGCGTACATCGTTGATGTCAGCCTCCTTCTTTGTTTCGTCAACCACGTAAGCAAGGTATGCGTGGCATCCCTTCTTCATCATCTTCTGTGCCCTCATCACGGATATGATACAGCTATGAGATCCTACCCGATCTCCCTCGAAACGTAGAGCGTTTCCATCAGCGTCTTCGAGCTCTAACACCTTGGCGTAGCAATCTACTCGAGCATGATACTTCTCGAGCCAATCCATCCCTAGGATTGCATCGAATTCCAACATACTTAGAGGTACAAAGTCATAAGTCAAGGGTTGACTCGTTACTTCTACCTCACACGATGGATAATAGTGTTTCCTCTCCACGTCGTCTCCCAACGGTGTAGAGACCAACAAGGGTTGGGTCATTGCTATCAACGGTACGCCTAAACTTTCGGCAAACGCTTCACTCACGAATGAACGTTGTGCCCCGGTATCAATGAGAATTCTTGCGTTTCTACCATTGATCTTTAAGGTTCCTACATATATAAGTCATGTAAGACACACTACACACGTACCGGTTCGAAAATAGGGCTAAACGATTTTTTTTTTGGAAGAAAATACACTGGACCGGCGCCGGGTATAGGCCTGGCCGGCGCCGGGTAAGCTACTGGAATCGGAAAGTGGAAAAAATGAACTGGGCCGGCGCCGGGTATGGCCCAGACCGGCGCCGGGTATCCCCTGGAGCGAAACATCGGAAAATTCTCCCCGGACCGGCGCCGGGTTTCCCCCCTGGCCGGCGCCGGGTAAGCTACTGGATAGCACCCTCCGGGAATTTTTTCGGGCCGGCGCCGGGTTGCCCCCCCTGGCCGGCGCCGGGTAAGCTACTGCCAGCTTCATTTTTCAACCGAAAACGAACTGAAAATGCCGTCGGTTAACCCGTACATGCACCCTAGAGCTTATAACATGTATGTACATGAAAAATACAAGTGTGTACAAGGGATTACTTGCAACGGAGTTGGGGTTGGCCCGAGCATCGGCCTCGGTCATCGCGTAGACCCTTGCTTGGGCTCCGCCTTGGTTGACGGACGCGACATTGCTTGTTGACGCGCCGCCTCTTCCCGTTCCACCGTGTGACGGTCCCGCACGATTCCTTCCCGTCATGGTCCCTCCCCCGGCTCCCGATGCACTCTCTTGCATCAATTGAGGGCAATTGGCCTTCATATGGCCCGCATTCCCGCATTTAAAACATCTCGGTGGTTCATTGCACTTCCCAAAGTGCTGTTTTGAGCAATTGGGACATCTAGGTGCCCCCGAGTTTTGTGGCCTAGGTCCGTGCCACCTCGCGTCCCTATTCTTCTTTGCCGGTGGAGCCGGTGCCTTGAATGAGCCACCACCACCACCACCACCACCGTGGTTGTTCCTTCGGGAATGATCGGGCGGCCCCGAACTATTCCACTTCCTCTTCTTTGCCTCTTCGGCATCTCTTGCTTTCCTTTCATTCCACTGGGCCTCCCCCAGCATGCCCTGTTCTACCACCTCACTAAAAGTCATGAGGCGTGAGTATGTAGCACGATCTCGAATGTCTAAAAGTAAGGCATCCCAAAAGTGCTCAGTCATGCGGTCCTCATCGATCGCATACTCTGGTAAGAACCTAGCCAAGGTTCTAAACTCCTGCTCCAGCTGCTTAACAGTGCAACCCTCTTTCTGCTTGAGGTTGGTATACTCTCTCCTTTTCACATTAACCTCGAAATCGGAGTAGTATTGGGCATAAAATTCTTGCTCAAAATTTTCCCATGAGATGTTCCCACGGTATTTTCCTTCTACACCTTCCCGCCATGTAGAAGCCATCCCCTCAAGCAACCGTGAAGCGACGGTTAGCTTCATGTCCGGTGTAATTTGCATGTCTCTCGATGCATCCTTCACCTTCTTGATCCAATCGGCGGCAACGGTAATGTCGCCGGTGCCATCGAAAGACCTACACCCCAAGGCCCTAGCCTCCTTGAGGTATTTGGAGATTCTCACCACAAAACCTCCTTCATGCCCACCTTGTGGCACCGCAGGTGTGGCCCTTGAAGCTCCTCGGCTTCCTTGACCCGAAACCCCTTGAGAAACACGCCTTGCTTGGCGCCTAAGGTCTCTCCTTAGTTTTTCCTTTTGATACCACTCAAGTAATTCACCCATTTGGGCGAATTGGGCATCACTCTCATCATCATTTTCATCATCAGTGTGGAAATCGCCCCCATCATATGGGGTCTCCTCATGCTCCGTTCCGGGAACGTAGGTTGAGTCATAGTCCTCGGTGTGGGTTTCATACACCGAGCTCACATGACCGTCGCTCACAGTTTGGTCTCGATGGGCCCCGCGACCTCCACGGCCTCCACAGGTTCCTCGGCCTCCCCTTCCACCTCTGGAGCTTCGAGATGCATCCCGACTAGCTTCAACAGAAACTACCAGTGCTTGCCCTCTCGGATTGTTCCTGGTCTGCATGCGTCTACCCTCCATTTCTGAAAAGGAATTTGGACGAGTCGTTAGACTCCAATCAATGTCAATTGACGGAAAACGTTATAGACACGTATCGGTCCAAGTCACTGCCATACCAATTGTTAAGGGTACCATCTTAACAACCAGAGACCTTGCAACTTAGGTAACAATAGTTCTATAAGCGTCAAAATACAATGCTCATGGTTTTCGGTAAAACTCTTTTGTAAAATCTCTTGTGAGAGGTTGATTACATAGTTTAGAAACTGAGATGGCTCTGATACCACTTAATTGTCACGCCCCAGACCGCATCTGAGCGCGTGTACAACCGCCGTATGACTAAATGACGTCACCCGCGAGTCAACGTAACTTAGTCAAACAAGGCGTCCATGAACATAGTCCATACCATACTCAGTAAGTAAACATACATATAACAACATCACATATTAGGATTGAACGAATGGCGGAAATATTCAATATTCAATCGTGAGCCACACATGGCCAAAACGTAGGCACGCAGGCCCAAAACAAATGTATTTATTACAAAATATCCATGAGCATAGTTTATAGTTTGAAAACAATAAAGGAAGCACGAACCACGTCTCCCTTTGGATCACTTCACCGAGCAAGGTGAGAATAGCAACTTGAGCTTCAACCTGAAATGGTGGGCCCCCCCGAAGGGGTCAGTACAAGTACCGAGCGAGTAGCAAGCTAAATGTAGAATAACTAACGTTTTAAGTATAAGACCCAAACATAGGGTGATACATATACGTATAGTCTTTCCCCCAAGTTTTGAAATACATATTAGTATATATACACTTGGAAATACCCGACCCGTAGGTCATTGTTTATTTGGGAAAATAATAGAAGCCAATGTCCTTGACTTAAATCCCAACCCACCCATATACCTATGAGTGTATAGAACTCCTCCTTGTTCAAGTAAATTACCATAGGGACACCACCCGGTCCTAGATTATTAAATGTAATCTATGAGTTTTGAGGATACACGCCCGATCCTTGGGTGCTCCACCCTATAACCGAGTTTTGAGGATAACCGCCCGATCCTTGGATACTCCACCCTATATAACCGAGTTTTGAGGATAACCGCCCGATCCTTGGGTACTCCACCCTATATAACCGAGTTTTGAGGATAACCGCCCGATCCTTGGGTACTCCACCCTATATAACCGAGTTTTGAGGATAACCGCCCGATCCTTGGGTACTCCACCCTATAACTGAGTTTTGAGGATACACGCCCGATCCCTGGGTACTCCACCCGACCTATGACTTACCACATATCACACTAGACAGGGTCTATATCATATTATTACTAAAGACTAAACCAAGTCTTAGAATTAAATCAATAAATATCAACCTTGACATTTAAATATCATGTTCCATGCAATTCCATGCACAATATACACACATAGGTTGTACGGGATCAACCCCCCTTCGAACCGGGCTCCGATTCGCGTTTTCGGCGAAAACGTAATATGGAGGCAGCAGCTTACCCGGCCCCGGGTATGCCCTATACCCGGCGCCGGGTATGTTCGGAGTTTTGGGTCAACGGCCCGTTGACCCCCGAGTTGACCCCCGAAACGTGATCCGTTTGACCCGAAATTTTTATACAACCTATATCATGTCTAAAACAACCAATAAATGCCATTTTGGTCATCCAAAATATCACAAATGTTTTTATACATTTTTCATATTCTTCACATGCATCATCATGTAGTTTTATTCACATAGGCCTAATTACCTAGGCTAAGTACATGCTTAAACTCTTTTAAACATCATTATGAATACTTATAACATTTATTTAGGTAATCTCATACTTAACCCAAGAGTTATAAGACATTAAGCCGTCCACTCACCTCGAATGAGCGTTATGAAGTCCTACCCTTCCCGGTTGAACTCCGGTGAAACTCCGGCGAACTTTGATGAACTCCGGCGACAACTCCGGTAACTCTTTCAACTTCGTGAAAGTTCTTAAATCACCCTTTACAAGTGCCTAACAAGGTTTTAACATCATAAAATTTTAATCAATACAAATAACCCTTAAAAGGTTATTTTCCGGTGAACCGGTCTCTATGGCTTCTAAGTCCGCTCTTGGACTTAAAACCACCCTTCAACCCATTGTTCTACACTTTGGGCATATAGAACCATCCTAGGGGTTATTCACATGATATATATCTCATATGGTAGGAGAAAAATAAAGGAAAAGTTATGATAAGGTTATTACCTTAATCACCACACCTTTTCTTCCCTTTTTCCCTTCTTTAAACTCCCTCTTTGGATGCCTTGGACTTGAGCTCAAAATTAGCTATGAAAGAATGGAGTTGCAGAGCTCTTTTACTCCTCTTGGATGCCTTGGGTCGAATGAATGATGGAGGTGAGAGGCAACACCCTCTTTTTGGCTTATTACACAATGATAGCATGGCATGGACCCTTCCAATGTCCTTTTGATGCCATTCTCTTCAAGTCAACATTGCCTACACCCTCCCATCCCATTCATCCGTCCTCTCCCCTATCATAGCCCACACAAATTCGTGGGGTGGCCCCCACTTGTGTGGGAGGTCATCCCAATATGTCTAGAACTGTACAATCGGCCCCGAAAGTTGTATCTTTCGGACTCTTTTAAGCATATTTTATTTTATCGGGTCAAATAAAATATATTACATGTCCATAGAAATTATGGATCTTAAGAATGAATGTACATTCCCCAAATTTAATTTTAAAGTCTCCGAAATTCATTTCGGACTGTTATCTGAAGAAATTGTCGGTACTGGTAATTGGGCCCTGTTTGACAAACCGGTCAACCCAATGCCTTTCTTATGGCCCATTATGAATTTCCACCACCATGTAACTATTATCTAGACCAAGATGAATATAACATGTGGTCTCGTGTTATCGGGTTACCCCCGCTCCGAGTGTGGGCCCCACGTGGAATTTACTATTCACGCAAAAGAAATAACAAAAATTTACAACCTCGTAAATTCATTACTAGATACGTCATGTTCAATACATAATTTACATAAAGGTAATTATATTTGGGGACAGTGTTACAAAAATTGCACTGGCACAAGTTTTAATCCAGTTACAAGTGAAGTTCAAGGAGAAGAACGTTCCTTAGATAGATGGAGAGCATATCAAGAGGTAAAAATGCATTTGCCTTTTTCTTTAATTTCAACTTTAATTCACTAAATAAAAGTTATTTTCTAATATCATTTAATTGTATAAATAAATATAAATATATCTTTTAGAAACATAAGTGACATGGAACTGCAGTTACGAAGAAGCAGATGCCATATACTAAGTACCTAGAAGCTTTATTCAAAGAACAAACGTACCGCACATTGTGTACGAGGTAGCTCATCTGCTAGCGCTAGGACAACACACATTCTCAATAGTAATGTCGCAGTCCAAAAGTCTCAGAACATAAACACAGATGAATCTTTTGATACCATTACTGACATTCAGATGCAAATGAAAGTCATGATACATTTTGTTGGGTTAATGGCCCCATTAGAGGGTCGACCCATTTACCCCTCCTCGGACGAACATCTAGGCCCAACAACACCTAAGTCCCTCGATGAACGTCTCCATCAGAGAAGGTTGATCCTGCTCTAGAGTCCAAGGCACACGGGACGAACGTTGCCATACCTAGCCCGCCACGCCCGGAGGGATCTAATTAACATATTCTACATAAGAGCCAAAGGATGTACGTCCCACAACCCGTTACAGTATTTACCAGGAGCAGGCCCCAAGCCTAGGGAGACGCCCGTCTCCACAGATTGGGCGGGAAACCCATATTATGGCGGGAAACGCATTTAATGCTGGAGATTTGGTGGTTGGAGCATCAGCCATTCACAGCTCTCCATGTCAGCATGACCAACTGTCCATTGGTAGTATAAATAGTAGCATTTATTTCATTGTAAGGGGCTGACAACTTATTACCCTTAGCATTCTAGCTTATTTCTAGCATACTATTCACAACTCTTCTACCGAGGGGTAAGACGAACGGCCTTCGACCTTAACAAGCGTATTGCATCAGGGGTTTATCAGACATTAATAATATCTGATAATCTTACTTGCTCATCATTTCTTAGCCCATCTCATTTGTTTGTTGGATCAGTTAAACACTCACACATAAATAGTCTGTAAGGAATAAATGTAATTAGATTTTGATGATGCTATAGGATTAGAAAGTTAGAATACCCCCAAATTAGATTTTATGTATTAGAATTTTCAATTGTAAGTATTAGTGTAGTCGACGATCAGAGTTGCTCTACTTTGGATCAGATCAGAAGTGCATCAGAATTGCTCGACCAGACTTGCTCTGTGAGAACTGCTTTATCAGAGTTCTCTTATCAGAAGTCCATCAGAGTTGCACCATGAGATCTGCTGATAAATTGGACATCTGATAACCGATGAGAGTTACAGATCAGAGGTACTCATCAGCGGACCTATCAGAGTCAGAGTTAGAGTTCAGTCAGAGATCAGAAAGCCATCAGAACTCAGGAAGCCATCAGAATCCAACACATCAGAAGAGCCTGATCAGAGCCCGACTAACACTTAGAAGATTTCAAGCAACATCCAACAGCTATGAATCCAACGGGTAAAAACATCCAACGGCTAGAAGACTGTGCATGAAAGGAAAGCATTTAATGCACATTAAATGAGCCTGATACGCTGAAGGATTGATTGCAAATGATTGACCAAGGAATCCGGGAAGATATATTATAAAAATAGAAACCTTCCAAAACGGCGGTCAAGTCAACAATACGCGCATTCAATGCAGTTGTCTCCTCCTCCAACGGGCAGACAACCCCAGTATATAAGCTACTCACCGAAGAACAGAAAAAAAAAACTTTGCTACAACTTTTGCTCCATTCATTACTCAGAACATACTTCTTGAGATTCAACCTTCATAACACTCTACAAGAAAAGTCCTACGTTGGGAAGATTCAAACTCCAAATCTTTCATCCCCAACAACGAGCAAAGTTCATCCTGTTCTTCAACACTTCAAGAACTTCATCAAACATCATTTGTGACGAAGCTAGTTGGAGGAAAAACTTTGTTTTTCAAAGGATCTTCTAAAAAGAAGGGCGTCCAAGTAACTGCAGTAGTGAAGTGGTGATACTTCCGGGAAGCTGAGTGAAAGGACCAGCCATCAGGACGTGGAACTGCATCCTGGGTGGCAGCTAGGCTTGAAGAAGACGAGGAGTGCTTCTTAAGTGCTAGGAATTAGCTTTGTAACCGATCTACTTCAAAGCTAGTGGAACAGTGGACTAGAGGAACGCGTTGTTCCTTGAACCACTATAAAATATCCGGTGTCATTTACTTTACTGCAATTTATATTTCTGCACTTAGGATATTAACTGATTAACTCTAAAACTTGGAATCTGTGTTCAGCAGATCTTGTTATCAGAGTTATCAGAAAGGCATTTGCCTTAGTATTTCTGAGGCTACCCGGACAGATCAGAATCCGCTGCCAAGGCCAGTTCTGATATCAGAACCAGCCTTTCTCTGTCACCAGAATCAGACATTCTCTGATAAGTCATTTTGGACTTAGAGAAAATTTGAAAAACCAATCAGTCTATTCACCCCCCCCTCTAGACTGATTACCATATTAATCGGGACCAACAAGTGGTATCAGAGCCTCCTTGTTCTTGTAATCTTTTAGGTTACTCTCTGAACAAAGATCCACTTGTTCTTAGCCTCTTTATTTATTATAATGGATAATTCTCTTGCAAAGCATCTTATGTTCACAGATCAGAAGTATGATGATTGGAAGATCAGGATGAAGGCACATCTATGTGCCCTTCATGATGAAATGTGGGAAGTCTTGGAAAGTGGCCCCTTTATTCAGTTCATGAAGATCAATCCTGCTCACTCCATTGATAACTCTCAGCCCCAGATGATTGAGAAAGCCCGGTCTGAATGGACCAAGGAAGAGAAAAGACAGTACAACCTTGACAACATTGCCAAGGACATTCTCTACAAAGCTATTGATGAAAGATATTTCAATAGAATAAAGAAGTGCAGGACTGCTAAGGAAATCTGGGACAAGCTGGATGAGATTGGAGCAGGAGATGAACAAGAAAGAGATAACAAGTTGACCATTGCAATGAAGAAGTTTGATGACTTCAAACTTCTGCCAGAAGAATGCATTGCTAAGATGCATGAGAGATTGCTGATTCTCATCAGTGAGATTTCTGAGCTTGGGAAGGAGCTCACCATCAAAGAGATCAACATGAAGATCCTCAGGGGACTACCTTCAGCCTGGAAGATGAAGGTGATTGCTGTCCAGGAAAGCAAGAATATCAAGACCTATGCCACTGAGAAACTCATATCTGATCTCAAGGCTTATGAGTTTGAGATGCATGAAGAGAAGGAGGAAGTTCCTGATGAAAGGACCACCACTGCTCTCACTGCCAGCACCTCAAAGGTCAGTAACTTTGACCCCTCTACTCTTTTATCTGATGAGTATATGGCTGCTTTTGCCAGGAAGTTTAAGAAGTTTATGAAGAAAGATGGAAGGAGTCCATCTTCCATCAGAAGACCTCATCAGAAGACCAAACCTTCTGAAAGCAATGGAGAGTACCTCTGCTACAGCTGCAGACAACCTGGGCACTTCAAAGCAAACTGCCCCTATCCAAGAGTGTCCAAGAAGCAAGGACATGAAGAAGAAAAGAAACCAGATGATCAACACAGAAGAAGAAGAGCATTTGTCTCAGAACAAGCTGAGAGAGATCCACTCTCTGAATCAGAGTCCAGCTTAGACTCCGACTCTGATGAAGCATTCTGCTGCTTGGATGCAGAAACAGAAGACCTCTGCCTCATGGCACAATCAGATGATGAGGTATGCTCTACTTCTGACTCTGTTTCTTCTTCGGTAGGCACAGCCTTAAATGATGATCCAATGTCATCATTTTGGGAAGAGTTCCAAACTATCCAAGCCACTTATTCTTCTGTTAAAGATGAGAACAGTAGGCTGAAAGTTGATATCTCTAATCTAAGAAAAGAGAATGAGTGTAAACTTAATCTCTTAACTGAGGAAG
This sequence comes from Cuscuta epithymum, assembly GCA_945859915.1. Taxonomy (NCBI): domain Eukaryota; kingdom Viridiplantae; phylum Streptophyta; class Magnoliopsida; order Solanales; family Convolvulaceae; genus Cuscuta; species Cuscuta epithymum. Next base: position 187,291 of record CAMAPF010000255.1, read on the forward strand.
GAGATAGACTGAAAGCTGAAAATGAGTCTCTTCTGAAAAGAATAAGAGACATTGAGGAACTTGAGAGTAAATATAATAGTCTTCTGAAGATGCAATCTTCTATGAAGAATATTGGTGACTCTCATAACTTCACCTCTGGTCTTGGATATGTTGAACCAGAGTCTGGTGAGCCTTCTGTAAGGCCTAGCACCAAAGTTGCTAAGGCTAAAAAGGTCATAGTGCCACAGACTCTGAGCCCCATTTGCCATGCTAGTACTTCTGGTACTAAAGTTGTTCATGAGAAGGTCATACCAGAGAAACAAACTCTAAAGGCCAAACCAAAACACAGTTTGAAAACTAATGAACCTGGCAGAAACTCTAACAAAAGGAAAAGTTTTCAGAAAAATAATAATCAAAGGCCTAACCCTATCAGACAATCTCATGACAACAGTATTAGAAACTGCTATCAAAAAGGCAGATATCAAGAGAAGATCAACTATAGGCGGAAGAGGTTGTCTGGTCAACCTCAGAAGCCTAAAGTTAAGCGCTCATCTGATCTTGATAGTATATGGGACTTCTTTCCAACAAAGAAGGCTATGCAAAAGTATGCAAACAGAAAGCATGACCCTCACAAGCATCTGCCCAAAGTGAATCATACGTCTGTTTACTACAACTACCAGGTGGACAATGGGTACCATCCACCAAGGTTTCAGTTGATGAGACCAAAATGGTACCAACTACCAAGACTGCATTACCCCCCAGGACCCAACATTGCTTGGGTACCTAAATCTTCCTTTTAATTTTGCAGGAACTGTGTGCTGGAGCCATCTCAGAACAAGAATGGTATATTGACAGTGGATGCTCCAGACACATGACAGGTGACAAGAATTGCCTATCAGAGTTCCAGAAAATCAATGGACCCAGAGTCACTTTCGGTGGAAATGACAAGGAAGGGCAAACAAAAGGAAGAGGGAAGCTGATCAAGAACCAGATAATCATTGAAGATGTCTCATATGTCAAAGGTCTGAAGTTCAACCTCCTAAGTGCTAGCCAGTTCTGTGACAAAGGCTACACAGTTGAATTCACCAAGACCTTATGCTATGTCAAGCATGAGACAACCAAAGAAGTGGTTCTTACAGCCAAAAGAAGGAAGAACATCTATGTTGTTGACTGGCAAACAACAAAAGATGGAACTTGTCTGATAGCAAAGGACAACTCAAAGCTAAGCTGGAACTGGCACAAGAAGCTTAGCCACCTGAACTTCAAAACCATCAACAAACTGGCAAGAGAACACATTGTAGATGGTCTGCCTGACATTGTATACAAGAAGGAGGCCCTCTGCAGTGCTTGTCAGAAAGGCAAACAAGTAAAGACCTCATTCAAACCCATAGCTGGAGATCTTTCTACTTGTCCTCTAAATCTGATCCACATGGATTTATTTGGTCCAGTTGAAACTCCCAGTGTTGGTGGAAAAAGATATACTCTTGTTATGGTTGATGACTACTCAAGATACACATGGACTGTGTTCCTAACAAAGAAGAATGAAACTCTTCAGAAGTTGCCATCTCTGTTAAAGCAACTTCAGACTGAGAAGAACATGAAGGTCAGGACAATCAGATCTGACAGAGGAACTGAATTTGTCAACAAGGTGATCAAGGACTTCTGTGATCAGAATGGCACATTCCATCAACTTTCTGCTGCCAGAACACCCCAACAAAATGGTGTTGCAGAAAGAAGGAACAGAACACTGAAGGAAGCTGCAAGAACTATGATTGCAGAATCAGGTCTGCCCATCAGATACTGGGCTGAAGCTATCAACACTGCATGCTACACTCAGAATAGAAGCATGATCCACAAGAATCATAAGAAGACCCCCTACGAGCTGTGGAGAGGAAGAAAGCCAAACATCAGCTACTTCCATGTGTTTGGATGCAAGTGCTATATTCTAAACAATGGAAAGGAGAACCTGAAAGTATTTCAAGAAAAAGCTGATGAAGGTGTATTCTTAGGCTACTCAAGTTCAAGCAAAGCCTATAGAATACTTAACAGGAGATCTCTACAAGTTGAAGAATCCATTCATGTCAAGTTTGATGATAGCACCTCTGCTGAAGAAATTTCAGAAACCCTGCAGAAAATCAATCTTGAAGATAAGGTTTCAGAACTATCAGAAGAGATCACCAACAATCCTATATTCTCAACTCCTCCTGCCAATCCAATTCTGATAGACAAAGATGAAGATGAAGAAGAAGATGATGTATCAGAAGATGAACTATCAGAGTTGCCTAGACAGCAACTGTCAGAACCGGATCTAACTTGGTTAAGAGATCATCCTCCTAATCAAGTGATTGGTCAAGTTACCAGTGGAGTAAGGACCAGATCTGCATCAAGAAGAGAAGCCATGTGCACCTGCTGTATTTCCCAGATGGAACCAATGTGTGTGGAAGAAGCTCTAGAAGATTCAGATTGGATCAATGCAATGCAAGAAGAGCTGACACAGTTTGAAAGGAATGAAGTATGGAAACTTGTTCCTAGGCCCAAGCATCAGAATGTCATTGGAACCAAGTGGGTATTCAAGAACAAAGCAGATGAAGAAGGCAACATTGTAAGAAATAAAGCAAGGCTTGTAGCAAAGGGATACTGTCAAGAAGAAGGCATAGATTTTGATGAGACCTTTGCACCTGTTGCCAGACTGGAAGCAATCAGGATATTCCTAGCCTATGCTGCCTACAATGACATCAAAGTCTACCAGATGGATGTCAAGAGTGCTTTTCTGAATGGAGAACTTGAAGAGGAAGTTTATGTTGAACAACCTCCAGGTTTTGTCATTCCTACTCAATCCTCTTGTGTCTACAAGCTCAGAAAGGCCCTCTATGGTCTTAAGCAAGCTCCCAGAGCTTGGTATGACACATTGTCCCTATTCTTAGTGAACCATGGGTTTACTAAAGGAAAGGTTGACAAGACTCTATTTCAAATTTCTGTTGCTAATCATATTCTGTTAGTGCAAATTTATGTTGATGACATTATATTTGGAAGCACTAATCCAGAATTATGCAAGAAATTTTCTCAAGTTATGCAGAAGAAGTTTGAAATGAGCATGATGGGAGAACTCAGTTACTTTCTTGGATTACAAGTCAAACAAGTACCAGAAGGCATCTTTATCAACCAAGGAAAGTACACCAGAGATCTCATCAAGAAGTTTGGAGTAGATGGAAAATCTTCAGTCAAGATTCCAATGAATGCATCTCAAGGCATTGGACCAGATGATGAAGGCAAAGATGTTGATGCAACAACTTATAGAGGAATCATTGGATCTCTCCTCTATCTGACTGCAAGTAGACCAGACATAGCTTTTGCAGTAGGAATCTGTGCCAGATACCAATCAAAGCCCAAGGAGAGCCATCTAGTTGCTGCTAAGAAGATTATCAGATATATCAAAGGAAATCCAAATGCAGGCCTATGGTATCCCAAGGAAGGTAATTTTGAACTAATTGGTTATTCTGATTCAGATTTTGCAGGTTGTAGATTGGACAGGAAGAGCACTTCCGGTCATTGTCAATTGCTAGGTGGGAGACTTGTCTCCTGGTTTAGCAAGAAGCAGAATTCAATCTCAACTAGCACTGCTGAAGCTGAGTATATTGCTGCTGGAAGTTGCTGTGCTCAACTACTCTGGATGAAGCAACAACTCAAGGATTATGGAGTGCAAGCAAAGGAGATCAAGTTGCTGTGTGACAATACCAGTGCCATTGCAATCACTCAGAATCCTGTGCTGCATTCCAGGACCAAGCATATTGAGATCAGACACCACTTCATCAGAGATCATGTGGAGAAGAAGCATATCTCAATTGAGCATGTTCCAACTGAAGACCAGCTTGCAGATATTCTAACCAAACCTCTCTCAGAGGCAAGGTTTAACAAGCTAAGGGAAGAACTGGGGATGATGGATGATCTTCCCAGAGATACATGAATCAAAGTTGCAGAAGTATCAGATGTGGATTCATCAGAACACCCCATCTCTGATACCTGAGCTCTTATCCATCAGAAGCTTGAATCAGAGTTGCAGAAGCACCGGACGTGGATCCATCAGAATTCATCACCTCTGATACGCTTATCCATCAGAGGACCCTGTATCAGAATACCCCTTCTCTGATATATGGATTGTTATTCATCAGAGTGGCTGTGGACTTAGAAAAATTTTCTAAATTTCGGGCGAGACTGTTCAATAAACCAGAAGTTACCTTTTTACCCCCGGTAGTTATTACCATTTTTGGAAAACGGCTTTCCGCCCGCATTCCATTAAATGCGACCTCGAAACCGCAAATTATATCAAACGTCCACTAACCCAAATTCATATATACTCGTTCTGAAAACCTAAATCGCTACTGCAATTTTATTCCTCGTCCTCAAGCTCTATCTCTCTAAACCTTCAACGTTCAGACCTCTCAAACTCTACACTAAACTGAAAATGAAGTTCATCAACATCAACGATCTTTCCAAGGAGGAAGTCAAGGGTCTTGTGAACAATATTGTGACAGGCATGCGAGTTGACATGTCCGCATTGCCCCTGTTGGCAGAAAATCAGAAGCGGATGAAGAAAATCATCCAAGGGATGCACGATTCCCAACTAAGCAAAATTGTTGCTCATCCATATGAAGAATTCAGCACCATGGATGTAGCCGAGTTCTATCTAAACGCCACTATCACCGGAGAAGCCATCCACTCTCAAGTTCAAGGCAAGGACTTGAAGATTGACGCCGATGCTCTAAACGAGTTCTTTGGTGTTCAACTCGATTCTCAAGATCAGGATACTCCAACCCTGATTGAACTAGACACAGTGGACATTGCTGTAGAGACCTTCGTCGACACCTATTGCAGGCCTGAGGTCACAGGGATTGAAAAACTATATATTAAGAAGTTCCTTTTGAAGAAGGACTACGAAAAGCTGGTCAGCATCCTGCACATGTGCCTTTGGTGCAAGACCGGATCCACAGATGAGATGAACAATGCAAACGCCAAGGCGATTTATGCAGTTCATCGAGGAATGAACATTGACTGGGGAAAGGTAATCTTCAAATCTATCTCTGAATCAGTGAAGAAGAAGGACAAGAAGACTGACTTATTCTCAACCAAGATGGGCCATGGTCTTCTCCTCTCCCAAATGATCAAAACTCAAGAACTGGAACTCAGAAACCCCTCCGAAGTTGACCACTCCAAACTCATCTTTCTTACTGCTTCTCCAAAGCTAAATATTGCTGTTGCTGCTGAACTTAAGAGAGAGCAACGACTAGAGGAGAAAAGAGAACAACTGGCTGCTAAGCCCAAAGCTGTCTCCAAGAAGAAACCTCTGCAGAAGATCAAGGCCACTACTGAGAAGGATGCATCAGAGGAGGATGCATCAGAAGAGGATGCACCCATTGTGGCACCTATCAAAAAGCTCAATCAAAAGAGGAGAAGAAGAGCTGTCATTCAAAGTGACTCTGATAGCTCAAAATCTCCTATCAGAATCCAGAAGAAGAAGAAGACCAACTCTCCCCCAAAGGAATCAGAACCTCAGGGGGAACCAGCACCAGAGTTAGCTACTGCACTGGTGATCTCTGATGCTCAGGGGGAACCTGAATCAGAGATCCAACCTATTTCTGCACCAGCACTGCAAGTCACCATCTCTCCACAAGAACACCCAACCTCATCAACTGGGATTCCTGAGGTAGATCCCATCTCTGCCCTTGAGAAACAATTTCAAAGGGTGCTAACATGGAGGAAGTGGAGAATGGGACCTCTGCAGCAGATTCTTGCTCAGGCAACTACTTATGAAACTGAGGAAGTTGAAGTCCTCAAGTGGGCAGGTACTGATGACGTATCCTTATGCTTCGACCTTCAATTCTTACAATCTGTTCTTGAGAAGAAGAAGGCAAGCTACAAAGGGAAGGAGAAGCTGACTGCTACCTCATCAGAGGATCATGTCAAAGCCTTATCAGAACACGAGGTTCCCATCTTTGAAGAGTGGCTGATGGAAAAGAAGAGGAGGGAATCATTGATCAAGATGAAACCCATTCCAGGTGCAGAAGGTGAACCCTCTACTGCAAATGATGTGTCTCTGGCCATGATGAATCTGATCAGAGAATGGCGAGACTCTCAGTTTGAAGAAACAGCTCTTGAGGTAATTCCTAACTCTCCACCTCTTCATATTGCACCAGAACCCCATACCTCACCTCCCAAATCTCCATCCCCTACACCCACAACACCTGACTACACTCCTCCACCTTCACCTCAACCTCCATCACATTCAACCACTCCCACACCCAAGAAAACACCTTCTCCATCTCATCAGAAATCCCCCTCACACAAATCTCAGAAACCACCCTCTCCTAAACAACCATCACCCTGCCATCAGATAACCCCCATCAGAAGTCGATCACCCTCACCTCCTCCTTCACCCCATCATCAGAGAACCCCCGCTCTGCAGCCATCACCTCATCAGAGCTCAGCCAATCAGAAACCAAAATCAACAACTCCATCCCCACATCTGAAACCGTCATCAGTGCACCGCTCTCCTCAGCAATCTGCTGCCTCTGCACAAAAGAGAGAACCAGTTGTAAGGATTCTTTCCTCAACTGAAGACAATGATGGCTTTCTCACAGCTTCAATGGCTGGTGACCTTCAATCTGCCAAGAGGAAGACTCCTACTCCTCCTCCATCTCCTGCTCAACCACAAATCAATAACGTACCTCAGCCAGAACCACCAAAAGCTGTCCTCATTCCCTTCCAGGAGTTTGTGGAATCAGCTGAAGAATTTGGAGACCAAATGATTGCTGGGATCAACAAAATGCTTGTACTGAATCAGAAGCATGATGCTCATCTTGATTTGGTTCAGTACAACATTGAGTCAGAGCTTGCCAAGATATCCACTACACTCTCTACCTTGGCCACTACCTTCCTGAGCTTCATGAAAACTTCAACTGAAAAGGTAGACAACATTGCATCAGAGGTATCCAGTGTACACACTGTCCTCTACTCTCAATCTCTGACCCTCTCTGCTCAAGACAAGGCCATTCAGGAGCTGTCTGATGCTGTGGATGATCTTCAATGGTCCTCTGATAAGCATGCTGAGCAACTCACAGATGTAGAGGACATCTGCAAAACCTTGAAGGAATTTGACATCAAACTGATAAACAGTGGAAAGGACAGAGATCACAAGTTGACTCTCCTTGAAGCTACTACCAAGGATATTCAATCGGCTGTGGGCAAGCAAAAGGAGCTGATAGAAGGGATGGCCTCTGTGACCCAGACTCTACCTGGTACCCTTGAAGCTATAAAAGAAAGCAATGCTACAGAATTCTCCAAGATTGGACTCCTGCTTGGTGATCTTGTTGATGCCAAAAAGGGGGAAGAAATCAGAGAACCTGCTAGAGCCATCAGAACTGCAGAAGGAACTAGCACCAGAGCTGTTAATCCTGCTGTATACTTTGAAAGGGCAAGACAAAAGAGGATTGCTGCTGGTACTCAAAGACCACCCCTGCCAAGATCAAAGAGAGGAAAGAAGGCAACTTTCACTCTTGCTCAATGGCTTAAAAGTGATCTAGCTAAACCTGATGCTGCTCAGTTTCAAGAAATGAAGAAGCACATGACACCTCTCCAACAGGAAAATCTTATTCTGGATAGCGATGGGACTATCATCATAAATCATGGTGGCTCTATGCAAGAAGCAGAAGACTGGTGGCGAATGAAAGTGATCCCTGGCAAGGACTTTTCAGAAGCCATCAGAAATTATCTAGACTGTCAGCTTGCTCCTGCCTGGTCAGAGTGTCAGAACCCAAGGAACCTAGCTTCCATCAGAGCAAAGGTAAATACTGATCTGAAAGAAATTGAAGCAAAGGAAGCTGAACTAGAAGAGGAAGATATCTAAACCCTATCCTCTTGTTGCTTTACATTTACTCTTAATAAAATAACCAGCTTGCCTCTAGTTTGCATGGCAATTTCAAATTATGTCTTTTTTGGACTCTGATTATTTATGCTCTGATACCAATTGTGTTATTCCTTATTTGATTATTGCGTGATTGATTGTATCTTACTCTTGCTATCTTCCTATGCCAAGTGCCCACCAAGATTTTAAATGAAAGTTTATTTTTAACTTATTTTCTTTATGGTGAAAGGCACTTCTCTGGAAATAGTTTAAGGGTTTTGGCATCATCAAAAAGGGGGAAATTGTAAGGAATAAATGTAATTAGATTTTGATGATGCTATAGGATTAGAAAGTTAGAATACCCCCAAATTAGATTTTATGTATTAGAATTTTCAATTGTAAGTATTAGTGTAGTCGACGATCAGAGTTGCTCTACTTTGGATCAGATCAGAAGTGCATCAGAATTGCTCGACCAGACTTGCTCTGTGAGAACTGCTTTATCAGAGTTCTCTTATCAGAAGTCCATCAGAGTTGCACCATGAGATCTGCTGATAAATTGGACATCTGATAACCGATGAGAGTTACAGATCAGAGGTACTCATCAGCGGACCTATCAGAGTCAGAGTTAGAGTTCAGTCAGAGATCAGAAAGCCATCAGAACTCAGGAAGCCATCAGAATCCAACACATCAGAAGAGCCTGATCAGAGCCCGACTAACACTTAGAAGATTTCAAGCAACATCCAACAGCTATGAATCCAACGGGTAAAAACATCCAACGGCTAGAAGACTGTGCATGAAAGGAAAGCATTTAATGCACATTAAATGAGCCTGATACGCTGAAGGATTGATTGCAAATGATTGACCAAGGAATCCGGGAAGATATATTATAAAAATAGAAACCTTCCAAAACGGCGGTCAAGTCAACAGTACGCGCATTCAATGCAGTTGTCTCCTCCTCCAACGGGCAGACAACCCCAGTATATAAGCTACTCACCGAAGAACAGAAAAAAAAAACTTTGCTACAACTTTTGCTCCATTCATTACTCAGAACATACTTCTTGAGATTCAACCTTCATAACACTCTACAAGAAAAGTCCTACGTTGGGAAGATTCAAACTCCAAATCTTTCATCCCCAACAACGAGCAAAGTTCATCCTGTTCTTCAACACTTCAAGAACTTCATCAAACATCATTTGTGACGAAGCTAGTTGGAGGAAAAACTTTGTTTTTCAAAGGATCTTCTGAAAAGAAGGGCGTCCAAGTAACTGCAGTAGTGAAGTGGTGATACTTCCGGGAAGCTGAGTGAAAGGACCAGCCATCAGGACGTGGAACTGCATCCTGGGTGGCAGCTAGGCTTGAAGAAGACGAGGAGTGCTTCTTAAGTGCTAGGAATTAGCTTTGTAACCGATCTACTTCAAAGCTAGTGGAACAGTGGACTAGAGGAACGCGTTGTTCCTTGAACCACTATAAAATATCCGGTGTCATTTACTTTACTGCAATTTATATTTCTGCACTTAGGATATTAACTGATTAACTCTAAAACTTGGAATCTGTGTTCAGCAGATCTTGTTATCAGAGTTATCAGAAAGGCATTTGCCTTAGTATTTCCGAGGCTACCCGGACAGATCAGAATCCGCTGCCAAGGCCAGTTCTGATATCAGAACCAGCCTTTCTCTGTCACCAGAATCAGACATTCTCTGATAAGTCATTTTGGACTTAGAGAAAATTTGAAAAACCAATCAGTCTATTCACCCCCCCCCTCTAGACTGATTACCATATTAATCGGGACCAACATAGTCCACTCGAGATCTTTGGGCTTACGTGTTGGACCCAAAGGTTGAAGGAATAAACCTCAACACATTTTATTGGGAAAAAAGTGAATCACCTATTATGGTAGTTAATCATCCGCATCAACTATGAAGCGAAAGAGGAAAAGCGATGTCGATGAAAGCTTAACATGAAAGCGAGGTGGCATAGATAGATGTTTAGAAATCATGAAGCTTGCTTCTGCAAAAGAGCATTTGTGATAGAAAAGGTGGTTAAAGTTCTTGATGAGATGGAGGCTGACAAGTGATGCGGTGATCAATATTATGTGGATGTTATGACCTCCTTAAATGAAGGTGATAAAGGTGAGGTCTTTGTGACACTTGGATACAAAAATCAGAGGTGGATGTTTCTAGATGAAGGAGTTCCTTATGCCCGTCAAGATTGTTATATCCCGAGTGCTGCAAAGTTTACTTATGATCGTGATATTTATTTTCAACATGCTAGTTATTATCTCCACTCGTTGTGAACTTTTTCTATGTTTGTTTGAACTAAAATTGTGTGGATTGTTATCTTTTACAAACATGTCATGTTATCATTGTTAAAACATGTGTTTACCATTTCTTTTAATGTGCGTTGAAATTCACCATTTTAGTTGTGCAGAATGAATGTCGAAATTAGATGGTAATGTCTAATTATTGCATTAGAAGAGCTCATATCATCACTATAAGAATATGAACAAAAGAAGACTAGGAGACCAATGAGAGTAGGTGGACAAATGGGGGGGGGGGGGGGTGAATATATACATAGAAGGTTGAATGGTCATCCTAAATTGTGTAAAGAACAATTAAGTTTGACAAGAGAAATGTTCATCCACCTTTTGAACATAATGGTTGAAAGAAATTTATTGAAAGACAGTAGGTTCATTCGTGTGGCAGAGCAAATTGCAATTGGTCTCTATATATTGGCCAAAGGAGCTTCCCTACATAGACGCGAATGATATTTTTAAGCATTCTTTGAGAACAATATGCAAATATTTTAATCTAGTATTGTGTGCCTTGGTTCACTTATCTTTTGACATAATTCGATCACATCACAATTTGCTGGACACTTATACGTCCACCCCATAGTTCTCATCAGTTCTTTGTATTGGCCCTATTTCAAGTTATATTAATGAAGTTTTCAATGTTTTTAAAAGTTAATGAAAACTCATTATTTTTTTATAATGTGTTAGACTATATTTATGTATTTTATTTCTTGTATTAAGATTCACTTGGAGCACTAAATGGTACTCACATAGAAGCGGTTATATCAGATGCAAAGGGTGTGCCATTTCGAGGATACAAAAAAGCAAAACTTGAAATGTCTTAGCATGTTGTTCATTTGACAAACCATTCACGTTTGTCAATATTGGCTGAAAAGGAAGCGCTCAGCCGCTCACGATGTAAGAGTGTGGGTTGATTCCTTAATGCAGTCAAAATATCATTTTCCTCATCCCCCACCAAGTCTAAAATAAAGATTAATTTATTATTAAAGATGATTTTAAATTAAAAATAGTGTCCTTTTGACAAAGTCAATTTAAAATGTAGGTAAATATTACTTGGTAGGTACAGGCTATCCAAACACACTTGGATACTTAACTCCATTTGATGATGCATGAATGAGGAAACATGTGTCAGAATTTTGTAACGGTGGTAAACCAAGAGGTGTTATGGAACATTTTACTTATCGTCACTCATCACTGAGAACTACCATTGAAAGCGCCTTTTCACATCTGAAGAAAAGGTGGAAGATGCTTCACAACATGCCCAAAATGAAATAAGAGTATCAACGAGCAATAATTTTCTCTACTTTTACACTTCATAATTTTAGTATCACGTGCAAAATGGGAATACCGATTTATAAACATGAATGGAATGGAGAAGGCATATATGGTTGATTAAGATATGTTCAACAATGGGCGAAAAAAGTTATGAGCAATGCTCGTGTGGAAATTGCGAACAAATTTGGGAAGACATTCAAAAACCGAGAGCAACAGATGCATGATGCTATGTTATGTTTTATAGTACTTTTTTCGTTGTTGTGAGAAGATTTGTAGTTTACCCATTATTCATACAATTTTTGTTTACAAATCAAGACTTTTTCTTAAAATAATAATTATTTTTCTTATATTAATAAAATAGCAATATTTTTAATTTAATTAAAATAATAATAATAATAGTAATAGTATTGGTAAATAATAATATTAGTAGTAGTAGTCTTATTAATAATATATTAATAACAATAACAACAACAACAACAACAACAATAATAATAATAAAAGTAATATGGTTTGGTCTGGTTTGGTTTGTTTTAGTCTGATCTGGTCTGGTCTCTTTTGGTCTGGTATGGTCTAAAAATATCAAGTAAAAACTTCTAATTGAAACCACTCATTAGAATTTGACACTTATTAAATTTCATAATTAAATCAATTTAAAATTAAATTATATTCTAAAACGCGAGTATAGTAAGTGAGTGACATAAAGTTTAAGTGAATACAATAAATATTAAATATAATGAATATTAGTTAAATAAGAATTTGATACTTATTAGTTAAATTAGTGCTACCATATAATAAAAGTAAAATTATCCTAAGTAGGACTCAATATGTTTGTATAATCCAAAATAAGACTATCATATTTTTATTTTCAAAATAAGACTAATTACTGACATTATTTTCCAAACTTGACAGTAATTACTCCTATTTTGGGAGTAAAAACATGGCAGTCCTATTTTGAAATTTGCAATTTTTTTACTCCTTTTTCGGAAATTTTTCCATAATAAAATATTAAACTTATTCGTTAGAGGATTTGGAAAGTGACTTTAAATACAACGTCCGTTGTAATGTCTAATGATTTTGCATTTTTATCGTGTAAATCTTCAATCTATGATTGCTCTGAACTCTCAATGATGTGATATACAATTAGCCGTGACTGAAAAAGATCTTGACATGTATAGACTAACTTTTTATAGCCACTGACTTTTGGTTTGTTTATTGTCATAGCAAATAATGAGACAATTATATGAATTTGTCTTCACATAAATTTAAAGGGTAAAAGTGCAAATATACCCTTGCAGTATATATGCGCAAGTGCAGATATATCCTTCAAGTTCTAAAAGGTGCAAGTATACACCTAATGTTCCTATAAAGGAAATAATTAGCCCTTAGTGAATTTAAAGAAATAAAAAAGGTTTGAATATGTTTTTAGTCCATGCAAATATGACACACTTTATTTTGGGTTTTTCATCCATATTTAACTCTTGATGGTAAGGAGATACCGGTGTGTGATATGTTTTGTTACTTGGGATTCATAATACATTAGGATGGTGAATTAGATGTAGATGTATCCCATAAAATCAAAGCTGGGTAGATGAAATGGAAGAGTGCATGCATCAGGATTTCTATGCGGTCGAGACATGCCAACTAGATTGAAAGGTAAATTTTATCGAACAACAATTAGGCCTGCATTAAAATTGGAAACAAAATTAGAAATATCTGTTTTCGTATATTTTTTGTGTGGGAGCTTTGATATGACAATTATTGAAATATTTGTTTGAGTGTATTGTATAATTCACAGTCATTCATAATTGGAAACAAAATGATATATGTCCACTCAACAGTCATATCTCTTGGAGTTGAGTGAAGGAAAAACCATAGAGTATGTTAGAGATATTTTCATCATATTGTGATCAATGTTTCTTAGCTATTTATATTTAGCATCTTAATTTTATAGATTAGCTAGAATAATGAATAGGCCTTTTAAAGCAATTTTATAATAAAGGTTTTATACCTTTTTAGGAATGGGCCTCCTAGGAAAAGGAGCCCAAATGATTGTAAAACCTACCTTTCCCATCAGGCTATATATATGCCTTAAGGGAAAGGCTAGATTAAGCTTTTCAATATACCCTAGTGCCACAGAGCCTATATCGGTGATAGAAGTTTTACGCTAAGTTTTGTTCATCATTCTGTAAACTTCTTCATCATTCAATGGAAAGCTTCATTCCCAGATCTATCTTCCATACATACATATTCTAGACTAGAAAACAGGGACCTAACATCTGGTATCAGAGCCGGAGCTGATCGATCGATTGAAGGCTGGAAAATACTCCTGCGCGATTCTTCATCGTTGAAGTTTCGCACTTGAGCGATTTTCTGTTCTATTTTTATTGTTGTTTTTGCAGGAAAATGGTTGAAGGAAAGTGTTTCTAGGCTTGAAGGGATCATTTCTGGAGAAAATCTCTATCTGAAACTCGACGTACAGGATAAGCCAGATTTGAGAGATCCTGCATTTTCGCGCAACCTCTCAGAACGAAGAACAGGTTCGCGCAACTGAGCAACTGCGCGATTTTGAGCTTCGCGCAACCCTCCTTGCGCGATCTCGGAGTTGCGCCATTTCTAACAGGTTGAGCGATCCCTGCTTCGAGCAAAAACTAGACTGCGCGATTTCAACATTCGCGCAAAGCAGCATTTGCGCGATCTAGACTTGCGACATCTGCAACACCTGCGCGATCTTATACTTCGCGCAACTTGTTGCCCCATTTCGTCTTGCGCGATTTGGACCCGCGCGATTTTTAGGTTGAGAGATTTGTTGCTGAGCGATCCTTTCCTTAAATTGAGCAATCACTCTTGCGCCATTTTGGACTTAGAATATTTAAGTGTTGAGCGATCTTCCAACACCTGCGCGATCTCACACGTGCAATTTTTTTCTGAACAAGAACCTTCTGCCCAAAGTACTAAAAACAACAAGACAGAATCAAATCAATCAACTGATCAGCCCGATCAATTTCTAAAATGGATGCATTATCAATTGGAAACGACACAAGACCCCCGATTCTACGAAGAGGGGAGTACAATGTATGGAAGAACCGATTTCTGAACTTTCTTGAGAGCAAGGACCAATCATCTGGCCTTCTTGATTCCATCACCAATGGACCTGCACAACTCATGATTGCTGTTGAGAGAGATAACGGAAACAATCCACCGGTGGAGATTGAATGGAGGCCTAAGACGGTAGATGAATATGATGACGAGGACAGAGCAAGACTCCGAGCAGATCTCATTGCTAAGACTTATCTTCTGCAAGCCATCCCGAACGACATCTACATGCAGATTGACAGCATGTCAACAGCAAAAGAGATGTGGGATGAGATCTTTAAGATCATGCAAGGCACGGAGATCGGAGTAAAGGCAAAGAAAGCTAGCACATTCACTGCTTATGACTCATTCAAAGCCAAGCTCGGAGAATCACTTGAAGACACCTACCTCAGATTCCTGCAATTGATAAACGAGATGAGAAAGATTGGCGTGCATAAGTCCAACATGGAACTGAATGTGAGATTTCTATCTTCTCTTGGAGCTGACTGGAAGAAGCTGAGCTCACAGATAAGGCACACGAAAGACCTTGATGAAATGGACATCCATGCTGTGTACAATACACTTGACCAGTATGCTGAAGATTTTTCTGATCTCGTGGTCGCCTCTGTGACAGCTGATAAAGGGAAGGGAGCTGTGGACAAGCTTGCTGACACCCTTGCCCTGATGCTTGACAAGCCATCGAAGTCTGGCTCCAAGAAGGATAAGATGATCGTTGAAGAAAGTGGAAGTTCTGACAGTGACATTGGATTTAAAAATGATTCAGATGATGATGAGCTGCATGATTTTCAGAAACAGATAGCCCTTCTTACCTCGAGATTCAACAATCATATGCAGAAAAAGAAGAACTCTTCTAACAACAGGCTCCGCAAGTCCTCTTCCAGCAACAACAAAAGAAAAGAGCGATCTTTTGATTCTTCTGAGAATATTGTTGCTGAGGATGCTCCAAAGTGCTTCAATTGTGGGAAGACTGGACATCTGATGAAGGACTGCAGGATGCCTAAGAGGAAGAAGGATGCTGAGTACTACAAGCAGAAGATGTATCTGAACAAGAAGAAGATGTTGCTGGCAATGGAAGAAAATAGTGAGAAGAGTGCCCTCATGGCTGAAAAGGACCACTGGATGGATGATTCTGATGAGGAAGAGAATCTGGCCTTGATGGCAATTG
Source organism: Cuscuta epithymum (assembly GCA_945859915.1). Lineage (NCBI taxonomy): Eukaryota > Viridiplantae > Streptophyta > Magnoliopsida > Solanales > Convolvulaceae > Cuscuta > Cuscuta epithymum. Next base: position 203,011 of record CAMAPF010000255.1, read on the forward strand.
TTGAAGAAGAAGAGAAAGAGAAGGATGCTGATGAGGAGGGAAAGATGAAGTCAACCCCTGCTGCTGAAGAAAAGAAGAAAGAAAACAAAGCTGAAGAGAAGAAGAACCTGCCTACTACAACCAATGCTGATGTAGCGACTGCCCTGTCTGCTGAGAACAGGAATGCTAACAATGAAGTAAGTACCTCTAATTCATCTATTCATAACTGCTCTAGAACAGATATGCATGATAAATTTAAGGAGCTTGAGGTGAATTACAAACGGTTGTATGAGGTATATAATCAACTGCGTGAAAAACAGACATGCTCAAACATTAAGATAATCAATTCAGAGAAAACAATCACTAAACTCACAACTGAGAATAAGCGACTTAGTGCTAGTGAGAAAGAGTTGACAGAAAAGCTTAGAACAACTGAAAAAGAAAGAATTAGGCTTTTTGGTGTCAATAATTTGCTAATGGAAAGAAGGGGTGCTCTATATACTAAGATCAAAGAACTTGAGGATCTGTTAGCCAAAAGGGACCAAACAGATCAGACTATTTTCCTTAACCAGCCTAAGGACACTCGTTTCTATAACGCCAAAGAAGGCTTGGGTTTGACCAATCCTCAGAACCTGAAAAAGGTCAACTGTAGACAACTCTATGATGTTAGATACATGAAAATAGGATTGACCAAACTCATGGCCTTCACTGGTGCTGAAGAAACGAATGCCCTTGAGGATGAAAAGAGAAAGACAAAGGCTGGTGTAGAGGTTCCTTTTGACTACACAGAGTTAAACAAGAGCTACAAAACCAAAGCACTCCCTTTGACCCCTGCTGAAGAAATCTTGACCTATCCTCCTGAAAAGGAAGCTGAGAAAGACGGAGAGGAGGCTTCCACATCTGAACCAATTGAGAAACCAGCTTACATTCCACCATTGGTGAGAAAGTTTGCTGAGTTAAAAGATTCTTTTGAAAAGGAAAAGCAGGTTTTAGAAAAGGAAAAGGATGAACTTTTAAAAGAAATAACCTCTTTGAAAACCGCCTCTCAGTCTAACACAGCTTCTCAACCCTCTTCCCCTTCTACTTCGGAAAACACTTCTGAAAATTCAAGCGATAGTTTTAAGACTTCTCCTTCTCACCCCAAGTCTCATTCTCCGACAGGGAAAGATGTGAAGAAGAGAGTCGAGAGGAAAGGAGAGTGGATTGAAGACAAAATAAGAAGGAAGAAGAGAGAAGAAGAGTCAAGATTAAGCAATAAGAGTCAGCGGTCGAGCGCCATATTTTATGTTAAGAATAAGTCTAGTTCTAGCATTAGTGAGCCCTCTACTAGTTATGCTAAAAGAGTGGCTCCTAAGTCTTCTAGTTCTAAGATTTCTGTCTCGAATCGTTGTACTAAATGTGTTTCTCTGGATTGTGTTAAATTAATGAAATGTTGTTGTTATAAGTCTGTTTCTCCTTGCAAAGCAAAAGATCCTGTGATTGTTAAGAATGTTGTGAATAAGCCCAAGATTGATAGGGTGAATGTTGAGAGTGAGGTCAAATTGCCATTTTTAAGGTATCCTCTCAAGATTCACTCAGTCAAACATCTGAAAAGGCTATCATGTGAACCAATTTTGAAAGATCATTTTTCTGAACAATCACTTAGGACGAATGAAAGTTCCCTCGCTCCAAAAATAAAACAAATCAAACAAAAATGGGTTCCTAAGGCTGAAGCAGAACAATTAAAAATGAAAAACTCTTCTCAATCAGCCAGCCTAGGATCCCAAATCAAAAAGAAGTTGAAACAATTGCTCACTGTTGATAAGGAAGGACCCATCTGGCGATGGGTACCTAAGCGAAACTAATCTGTTTTGCAGGTCAGTCATGTGTGGCATCTTGATTCGGGTTGCTCGTCACACATGACTGGACAGATTGAACTACTGAGCAACTATTCTGAAAGGTTTGGAGGAAATGTGAGGTTTGGGAACAATGCTTCATCGCCCATACTCGGGATAGGAGATGTCATCTGTGAGAGCGTCACAATCAGAAATGTGTCGTATGTGCAGGGACTGAAGCACAACTTGCTTAGCATCGGCCAATTTTGTGACAATGGAATGGAAGTAAGATTCCATGCTAGGCAATGCTGTGTGATGGATATGGGTGGAACACCATTATTAAGGTGTCAGAGGAAAACCAATCTCTACACCATTGATCTCAAATCGGTACGATCCCCCATATCCATCTGTCTCCTGTCCAAAGCATCTGAAGAACAAAGCAGCCTATGGCACAGACGCCTCTCACACTTGAATCTGCCAGCCATCAGTTCCCTCTCCTCGAAGAAGTTGGTGAAAGGACTGCCTGTTCTGAAGAACTCCCCCAACCATCACTGTTCTGCATGTCATTTGGGAAAGATGAGGAGAGCATCACACAAGTCAAAACAATTTCCCTCCTCATCTCGTCCCCTGGAGCTACTACACATGGATTTGTGTGGTCCGATGCGCGTGCATAGCATCAGTGGACGCAAATATACTTTGGTAATTGTGGATGACTACTCACGCTACACATGGACCAAGTTTTTGCGCTCCAAGGACGAAACTGCAAACTTAATCATGACGTTCATCAGGACCATACAGAACTATCTACAGCAGAATGTGAAGATCATCAGAACTGACAACGGGACGGAGTTCAAGAACAAGGAACTGACCGAATTCTATGAAGCTCAGGGAATTACTCAACAGTTCACTGCAGCTAAGACACCACAGCAGAACGGTGTTGTAGAACGACGGAACAGAACCTTGGTGGAAGCAGCCAGAACCATGCTGATACAGTCAAAGCTTCCTCACTTCATGTGGGCGGAAGCTATCAACACGGCTTGCTTCACACAGAACAGGACGGTGATCCACAAGAGATTTGACAAGACGCCTTATGAGATCGTGCTCAAGCGGCTCCCTAACATTGCCTTCTTCCGCGTCTTCGGCTGTAAATGCTACATTATGAACGACAGGGATGCTAGGGGGAAGCTTGATCCAAAAGCAAATGAAGGGATATTCATTGGGTATTCTACCAATTCCAAGGCGTACAGAGTATACTTAAAAGACAGAAGAACCGTCATGGAGAGCATCAATGTGAGCTTCTATGAAATGGCGGACTTGGCTTCAGAACATTTTCGTTCTGAACCATCAACCTCTGCAAACAATGAAACTCCATCATCTTCTGGAGTAGGAGGGCAGGGAGGTGAGACAAGATCTGATGAGCATGTGGTTCTGGATTCTCTTTTTGAGCACTTCTACAGCCAACCACGTGCAGCACCAACTACAAATGCTACACCTACTCAGAACCCCCTGTTACCTGCTCCAACCACTGAAGAAACCAACACTCCTACTCAGGATGATGATGAGCATACAGATAATGAAGCTGAACTAGAACCAAACACTCCTGTTAATGATCAACCTGAAGAAGCTGCAACGCAAGAAACCCCAGAAGTACAACCAGAACAAGAATATTCTGACCCTGATCATCCAATCATAACTCCACAGCCTCTACAACATGAGAGGAAATGGACAAGGGCACATCCGCCAGAGCTGATAATTGGAGATCCATCTCAAGGAGTCAGAACCAGAACGGCATCAGTCAATGAATGCTTATACTCATGTTTTCTGAGTCAGAAAGAACCAACAAAGATGACTGACGCATTGGCTGATCCGGACTGGGTGATTGCGATGCAAGAAGAAATGAACCAGTTTGAAAGATTGAAAGTGTGGACCCTGGTGCCAAGACCTTACAAGAAAACCATTATCGGCACCAAATGGGTATTCAAAAACAAGAAAGACGAAGACGGTGTGATCGTGAGAAACAAGGCCCGCCTGGTTGCAAAAGGTTACAATCAACAAGAAGGAATCGACTACGATGAAACCTTTGCACCAGTGGCAAGAATTGAAGCGATAAGACTATTCCTCGCCTATGCTGCACACAAGAGCTTCACAGTGTATCAAATGGATGTAAAGACGGCATTTCTGAATGGAGATTTGAAAGAAGAAGTCTACGTTGCACAACCTGACGGCTTTGTTGATCCTGAACGCCCCAATCATGTATACAAGCTGAGGAAAGCCTTGTATGGTTTGAAACAAGCACCGAGAGCCTGGTACGAAGCTCTATCAGATTTTCTCGTAGAATCAGGCTTCTCGAAGGGAAAGATAGATCCAACTCTCTTCATCAAAAGACACAAGGGTGACATCATGCTGATACAAATTTATGTGGACGACATCATCTTTGCCTCGTCAAATCCAAATTTCTGTAAAAAGTTCAGCAATCTGATGCGCACCAAGTTCGAGATGAGTATGATGGGAGAGTTGAACTTCTTTCTAGGGCTTCAGATCAAGCAAATGCCAGACGGAATATTCATAAATCAGTCCAAGTACATCCACGATATGCTAAAGCGCTTCAAAATGGACAGCAAGTCAACGATGAAAACCCCCATGTCTCCCTCACAGAAGCTCGACTCTGACCCTTCCGGGAAACCAGTCGATGCTACCAATTATCGGGCTATCATCGGTTCCCTGCTGTACCTTACATCTAGCAGACCAGACATTGTCTTTGCAACCTGCCTATGCGCCCGCTTTCAAGCAAATCCGAAGGAATCACATCTGAATGTTGTTAAAAGAATACTGCGATATCTCAAAGGAACAGTCAATCTGGGCCTTTGGTATCCTAAGGAATCAGGCTTTGACCTAGTTGGATACTCAGATGCTGATTTCGCGGGTTGCAAACTGGACAGAAAGAGTACATCTGGCGGTGCTCAATTTCTTGGTGATAAGTTGGTGTGCTGGTCCTCCAAAAAGCAGAATTGTGTGTCCACTTCTACAGCTGAGGCAGAATATGTCGCGGCTGCTAGTTGTTGCTCACAAATATTATGGATGAGGACCCAGCTGAAAGACTACGGGTTCACATTCTCACACATCCCGATCTACAGTGACTCTCAAAGTGCAATAGCCATCACGTGCAATCCGGTCCATCATTCAAGGACGAAGCATATTGACCTCAGATATCATTTCATAAAGGATCACGTTGAGAAAGGCACCGTAGACATGTACTTTGTGTCTACGGAATTGCAACTGGCTGATATTTTCACAAAGGCCCTGGATGAAAAGAGATTCAATTTTCTGATCTCTGAGCTGGGGATGCTGAACCTGAACGAATGAGTAAATCTGAACTGTGTGTGTGCGTGTGCTTTCATGTTTTGCATCTTAGTTTTTCTTTGCATCACATTTTCTTTTCTCTCTCTCATGCATCATTTTTTTCTTTTCTTTTCATCGCATGTTTTCCTTTTATTTTTTCATGCATCATTTTTTTTCAATGCATAAGTTGAGGGGGAGCTGTTCAAAATTGTTCATAAGTTGAGGGGGAGCTTTTCAAAATTATGTATAAATTGAGGGGGAGTTTCCTTAAATATTCATTTTCAAAAAGGGAAGCAAGTGTTAAGGAGGAGCATTTTTTTAAATTGAAATCAGACTGATTTGGGCCCGTTAAAGTTCAAAATTCTCCCGGGCCTATTTAATCTCTGAATCGCGCATCTCCCCTTCCCATTCTTCCTTGCGCGAAACGCTTGCACTCCCTCAGAGCTCACATCTCCCTCTCTCGTTTTTTCGCTCATCCATCGGTAAAAATCTCTTCACTTTCCTTCGATTAAAATTGCTTAACAGGTCCACTGAAGAAGACGACGAACAGGAACAGACGCGCTGTGAGTTGCGCAATCTGACTTGCGCGAAAACCAACCCCTGCGCGATTTGCCATTCCTGCGCGATATCTAAGGGGTTACGCGACTCCCCATTCTTGCGCGATCTGGGGCTGCGATATTGGCTAAGCATTGCGCGATCTGCCATGGGTTGCGCGAACAGATAGGTTGCGCGATTCTACACTTGAGCGAAGCCAAAGCCTTGCGCGAACAGAGGAGGTTGCGCGATCTGAGGGCTTGCTTGATATTGGTCTGTTGCGCGATCCACAGAGGCTGCGCGATTACCTTCGTGCGCGATTTGGGGTGGAGCGGTTTGACGACTTACGCGATTGGGCTGTTTGCGAGATCCTAGTGTATCGCGCGATCCGCCCACTTGCGCAATCTTCATCCCTGCGCGTTTTACGGCCCTGCGCGATTTCCTCTTTGCGCGATTAGCTTACCTTGCGCGATCCCACACTTTGCCCAATACTGTTGGGCTGAGCGAAATCAAGACAGCCCAGCCCAACGCGAACCCTTAGTGGAAATTCTTAAGTTGGGTCAAAATAAACCAAGTACAGGACCAAGTCAGACCAAGAGCAATAACCTATTAATTGGGCCCCACTTTTCAAAATAAAAAAAAAATAAAAACATTCAAGGGCCCAAGTGAAGAATAAGATGTGGACTTAGCCATTTTCAATCAAACGCTCTAATCTCTTTATCATTTTCAGACTGAAATGGCTGCCAACACTCCAATCAACATGATCTATGCTAGGGAACACTGGATCCCGATCAAGGAAAACAACTCACAACTTGATCCAGAAGTCTTCTCATGCCAAGATGACGTGGTCGTCTCAATTCTGAAAGGCCACAAGCTGTGGAAGGCACTCAGCAAGAACGCTGAAGTCCCTCAGGTGTATCTCCAACAATTCTGGGGTACACTTGACAAGGACGTGGATGCAAATGGCAGGCAACTCGATGATGTACTAGCTGCCACAATCTGCAACACAAGAGTCACAATCACAAAGGCGCTAGTCCAACAAGTGCTACAGATCCCGGAGGAGGAACACTATGATGCGTTGATCCCAGAGGCACAAGTAATCGCCGACATGATCACTCTTGGCCACGCACAGCCTCTCCACGTGATGTCAGAAATCAAGACGGCTCGCTTGCCGCGCCCATGGAGGACACTGATGGCTACTCTGAATAAGTGCTGCACTTCCAAGCACACTGGATTCGACAAGTGCAGTGCTTACCTTGTATACATCTTCCATGGGATCGCCTTCATGAAGAAATATGACTATGCTGCTCTAATTTGGAGTGAGTTCTTGGAGATGAGGAGAAGGAAATTCGACACTAATCTGATCAAACATCTGCCATACATGAGATGGTTCTCACTGCTGGTGCGACACTTCTGCAGAACAATTCCAACTATTCAGAGGCGCAAATCATCTGAGAATGTCAGCACTCCAGCCCTACAATACTTGAAGAGAATGCCAGAGGTACGCACACTGGTACCTCTACCTATTCCTGTTCCTCTCCTCCTGTTAGCTGGGCGAAATGATCCACATGTCATACGCTACTGTGAGGAGAATGGTGTCATACTCCCTATGGCTCAGATAAACCCCCCTGAGCCTACCCCGGGAAGTCAGCCGAGAGTAAGTGAGGGTCCTGAGAGCTCAACCCGGCCACAGAGACCAGTGGCAAGCCGGCCCCATGATGATCAGACTATGTCTGCTGAGGGCCACACCCGTGCTGAAGAGTTTACCCGTGATTCGCCAAGCGTAGCCACAACACAAGACGCTGACGATGAGGGCTCTGGGAGCAAGGCTGAGGACGACAACGATGATGATGATGAGGATGACAACAATGCCAAGGCAAAGGGCAAGAAAGTCGAGAAAGCCCGCGCTAAGAAAGGACGACTCGTTATAAGGCTTTCTCGGGCTACAACACAAGAGCAGTCTCACCAAATCAAGGACACTCAAGGAAATATCATCAGTGAGACTCGCTCCAAGGTGCGTCATGAACTTGCCTCATCATCTACTCCTGTGCAAAGAGTGCAAACCGCGAGCAACCTGGCAGAAGAGTTAGCTTTGTATGACAGCTGCTCTGACCTAGACACAATAAACCGGGCTAACCCCATAGGTGCAGAAACTGATATTTTCAGTTTCCGAGTAGAAGACGCAGCATCCAGCCCAACTGCGCATGCACAAGCCTCACCTAGCCACTCTGCTGCCTCCCAACAGGTAGTAGTTTCACATATAGGGGATATTATACCCACCTCGCTGTCTCCCTACGAAGCAGCTGAGGATTTACTTTGTGGTCTTCCGCCCCAGACCACTACCCCTCCTTCTAGCACATTGAGTCTAGTTTCCACCATCCCAACATTTTCAACATTTTCTAGGACACATACACTGCTCACACCACCGCACACGACAGGTGCACTTTACTTGTCCTCAACGATCGGAGATACGTCAATGATGATCGGAAGTCCTGCTGCTCAACAGATATCTCCATCATTATCTGCAGGCCACACATCGGTAATCTTTACTGATGCTGTGACAACGGTTACTACCCCTGTAACCGGACACCCTGACCCCACCGACCTTTCCGTCATTCTGCAACGTTTCTTGGATTCCACCATCAAACCATGGGTGCACGAAGCAATAACCGCTCGGGCACAGGAATTCAGGAACACCCCGGCGCTGCTAAATGACATCATCCAACCCCAACCAACATCCTCACATACCCAAGAAACCCAACCACTTCCTATCATACCTACCCAACAAATCTCTGAACCATCCACAACCCTACCCCACACACCTACTGCTTCAAGGGGAACCCAGGATATAGAACTAGTGTCCTCCCCTACTTCGACCACACCTTTTCCTGACCCTAAAACTTTACCGTTCGAGGTACTCGAGAACCTAATGCTAGATCAACTACTAGCCACCGAAGAAGGCAACCTAACCCAGAAACAAAAAGACCTTCTTCGGATCCTTAAGCCTGACAGCTCATGCCGTGATAGTCTCCTCGGTCACAAACGTTCGCATGAGGACCCCGATGACTCGGATCCTCATGAGGGGGAGAACAAGAGACAAAGGATACTTGAGCGTGATGCGTCAACAAGCCAACCCTCTACGCAATCCAACCAACCTGAATCCTCGAACTATCAGCCCCCACCATCCACTCATCATAAAAGCCAATCAACCAACTCACCCACATCTAGCCCGGTCGAGCTAGAAACAACACTCCTAGGCTCATCTTTCATAGATGTAGACCAAGGATGGAGTGGAAGTCCTGAGGTTGCTACTTCGAGTACACCTTTCTACTCAGGCCATCAGAAAGAACCTAGTTCTAATCTGATGTCAACGGGCAATCCTAGTGATCCCGGAGTTACCATTGACAGAGCGCCACAACAGCAGCAGACTCCCTCTAGCCAACCTGATGATCGAATGCATGACGAACTCGAAGAAATTCTTGTTCACAACAAGTGGTCTCGGCTATGGACGAATGTGGATGAAATACAGCAAAGAGCCTATCTCAGAGAGCTCCTAGCTAAATGTGCTGCTGATGTAATACTGCTTAATGATGATGAACTTAAGGAAGGAGAAAACTATCAGGAACCTCCCAAGGAGCTGGAATCCATCATCAGACAAACAGCGGCTCAAATGCCCAGGAGTGAAAAGCCTTGGGAGAATATTAACATCAATGCTCCTTTCCAAGAGGAAATCAGAAAGCGTATATGGCGGAAAGATGACGAAGTCAAGGAATTGGACGAATTGAAAATCTGTGGACTCAATCATCTGAAAGGAAAGAACAAGAGTGGTCAATTGTTTCTGCTTAGTCATCATTACATGGGGAAACAGAGAGAAGTATGGCAACATGAACTGCAAACCGCAAAAGACCCAGTATGGAGTATACTAAATGTGGCCGAAATAAATTATCAAGACATCCCACTCTCTGTTTACCGCCTGCAACGCTCCGACGGGACGGAATTTACCTGCAAGGAAAATGACCTTTATATGTTAAAGATGGATGACATCTATCATATGTATCTAGCCTTCCAGGAAATTCCAGTCACCTGGGACAAATCTACACAAGAGGGATTCAAGGCACTCAAGCGCTTCATGATCAGACAAGCCAAATTCTTTGCTTCCCATGATCTTCAGATGGCCCTAGAAACAAATCTGCCAAAGACAAACCTCTCAAAACCAAAGCTTTACGGGCCAGAACTTGAGAACTATCCAGCCTATTACATCTTCGATCGCCCGTTAGCTATCATCTATCTGAACCACAAAGGTGAGAGGCGCTTGTTGGTGGCAGAAGAAATCAACAAGTATTGTGATGGAACGCTGAAGATCATTAAGGAGAAACTGCAACCTATCAGAAAAGAATTTGAAGAAAAACAACAGAAGTATGCAGATGCCACAGACGATGAACTAACAGAAGCAACCAGAATTGATAAAATCTTGAAAGCCATCGAGAAACAACTTGACAGAAGAAGGTCTCTCAGAAATTACGAGCACGCTCTAAATCTCAGAAAGCATTATTTTAAAGCTCAGAAGTGAAGGAAAGAAGAAGCAAGAACATCTGATCACAAAGGGGGAGATTGTTAGAGATATTTTCATCATATTGTGATCAATGTTTCTTAGCTATTTATATTTAGCATCTTAATTTTATAGATTAGCTAGAATAATGAATAGGCCTTTTAAAGCAATTTTATAATAAAGGTTTTATACCTTTTTAGGAATGGGCCTCCTAGGAAAAGGAGCCCAAATGATTGTAAAACCTACCTTTCCCATCAGGCTATATATATGCCTTAAGGGAAAGGCTAGGTTAAGCTTTTCAATATACCCTAGTGCCGCAGAGCCTATATCGGTGATAGAAGTTTTACGCTAAGTTTTGTTCATCATTCTGTAAACTTCTTCATCATTCAATGGAAAGCTTCATTCCCAGATCTATCTTCCATACATACATATTCTAGACTAGAAAACAGGGACCTAACAGAGTAGATATTTTTTTTACCTCTGTTAAATTATCAAGATTTGACTCGTAATTCATAAAAGGTAAGACATTTTTTTTATAATAATGAAACGTTTTAAATGTGTGAGAGATAGTACAAATATTGTATTGAATAATTACCTTTGACTACTAAAGAACTCTAAAATGTTTCTAATTGTTCTTCTCTTTAATAAGCAATAAAATTCTAGAATAGAAGAATATTTATTTAATAATTTTATATTAATCAGTGTAATTCTAACTATCACATGTTCTCTAATGTAATTTTATATAAGATGTAATTTTATTCTTTATTCTTATCCATGCAACCCTGACCACCACCGCACCACAAGTAGGTGCACTAGTTTGACTATATAATACTATCTCTGTTCTCCTAAGTTTATTACATGAGTGTGTGATACGATTATTAAGAAAAATTGGTTTGTGTGGTTGATGTTGAATTGATAAAATAAGAAACAATCAACAAATTACAACCACATAAAGATTATCAAATTTGGTAAGTGACGCAACAAAAAGGAAAAGTGAGATAAATTTAGAGTGATGATGAGTAATATGGAATTACGGAGTAAGTAGTTGCCCCTATGTTTCTCACAACTTTGATATCTTTCAATTTTTTATTTTAGAAATTTTGTTACTTTCACTTTCAATTAATTATTTTTTTGTTTCTATTATTATCCACTCTATATAAAGTAAATATGACAATTTTTACTTTATTAGTCATATATCGATCAAACATATTAAGTTATACCACCTCCGTCTCGATTCAAGGTTATTTTTGAAAAATGATACTCCCCCGTCCCTATATAAAAGATCACTTTCCTTTTTGGTCTGTCCTTATATAAAATGCTCATTTCCCTTTTTGGCAAACAAAACAGTGCAAAACAGTGCCAAACAGTGTTCCTCCTAAAAACGTGTGCAAAAGTAAATTTGTCATTTATACAGGGACGAAGGGAGTACAATTATCTAGACTAGATAAGAGTTAAACAAAGTAATTCAAGTACATTTTGAAAAATAACTTTAGCGATTGTGCAATAGAATAAAGCCAACAATAATAATCCCTTGTTATACATGTATTATTTTTAATACTACCCCACCCACTAATAATGCAACATCTGAAATTTTACACTATTCACATGTTCTACTTTAATTACATTTTATTTATTAATGTACTCTCTTTGTCCCACTATTATTGTACCAGTTCCTATTAATTTAGTCTACGCAAATCACTCTTAATTTCTTATATTATAAATCAAATTTTTATCAAATTTGATTATAGTCGGTGTTTGCGACTTTGCAAAACTTTTAATGTAATTTATGAATATGTATTTTTTTTTCTAAAAATAGTTTTAGTGCAGACAGAGATCAATTTGCTTTATTGTCGGTCAAGCATCGTAAACCGCAAAAGGACCATAATAGTGGGATGTAGACAGTATTTATAATGTATTTAAAAAATATATTCTTAAAAAATGTATTCTTAAAAATGTATTCTTTTTAATTTTTTACTAGAAAATAAAATATATTAATGGATAAAGTTGTGCATTAGCAACGTGAAAAGTTGACTATTAATTTAATTAATACTCCTTATAAGAATAGAGGTAGACATGTAGTAGTCCATATTTGATAGTTAATGTATGTTTGGCGCAACTAGCTAAAAAGATACTTTTACGACTTTTTTTTAGTAACTGTTAGCTTTTAGTGACTGAAAAGATCTTAAAAAGAAAATGTGATAGCTGTTTGGTAAAAAGCTGACTGTTTGATTTAGTTCGATTTGGTATACAACCTATTAGAACTAATTAATACTAAAAGTCACGAGCTTTTCTCAGATGCTACACCTGGTAGCATCTCAAAGAAGATCTTTTAATTTTTGAAAAGCTCTTAAAAAATGTAATGTCAAACATACAACTAGAATCTTTTAAGACCTTTTTAAAGAATAGAGAAGCTAGAAGATAGAGTCTTTTTGTGCCAAACATAACATTAAACTTTCATTAAACCTTATTAAAAAAAGAACTTTCTTCAAACCGGAGTAACCTTATGTTCGGGCTGACAGTAATTTCAGACCGGATAGAATGTGACCTGAATATGTCTGGATAGATTCATTCCATAATGTAATCCGAAAGCCCACCTGTCATTCTATCAGATGAACACGTTCTCCAGAAACTCCATGATTACTGACAATATCTTCGATCCACTCTTAGGAACTCTTGTATTCGTGAAGAAGGCGAGTCCATTTCATTCAAAAAATGAAGAAGGCGAGTCTTTGTTAAGATTGAATTCTGTTTAAGATCATAAATTGCACACATGGATCTTTCGCCTCTGCAAATTAAAGCTCGTTCATTTCTTTGTCAAGTAAATGCGTTTTCTTGGCAACTGGGGTTTATTTACATTCAATTTACTTGGTCTTGATTTTGGCTGATTTCTGTGTTGTTATTTATGTACAAGCGTTATTTGTGAATGTCATTTTGTTCTTGCTGTCCTGATTTTGGATTGTTTATTAAATCATTTGAAGCTACGGAATATCTTAATATGACCTACTACGTAGTAAATAACGTATAGTGCTAGGTCTTGTTTGGTTGGGTGCTTTCAGGAGGAAAGTGGAGGAGATGATTGTTTTAAATAAAAAAAATGAGTATCACCCCTCCGAACAAGCCCTCAATGAATGTTTGCAGTTAAACCTGTTAGTAGTTTTTAAAAGATCAGAGCTTGTGTATGCAGTGGAATGCAACAATTTTGAGCGCAAAAGGGTTGTGAATAATACATGTGCATAAATTTTGCTGCTTTGTTATTTTCATAGGTTTGGGAGTTGGGACTACTTTGTGCCCAAGGCTCCGTTTGATTGCTCGAATATAAGTTGAGGAAATGTTTTCAGTGGAAAATGTAATACCGGGAACTGGAAGTTTTTCTCTCTGTGTATAATATAGAGCCTGTTTGGTGAGGGTTATTGGCTGAATCTTCTGAATTGTCCTAAAAAAATGTTAGGCAAAATTCATTTAAGCTAAATGGGCTCTATTATTTAACCCATAAAACAGCAAAAGCCAAGCTGCTTCATGAATATGGCTTCATTTTTTCAAAAAAGGAAGTTATTTTCATCCAAAGTTAAAAGAATCAAGGACCTGATTTTTTTTCTCACGCTGAATGCAAGATTTTTTGGAAAATATCTTTGAGAAACAAAGGGAGCCTAACTTTATTTATTACCACATAGAATTCATTATCTGCTTGAATTCAAATTTTCAGTGACAGTAATCCAAAATGTAGAATTAATTACATGGATGGCCATGACAAGAATAGCAGTTGTTGTTTGAAGGAGTTACACAGCTGAAATCCATAAGGCTGCATTAATGGAGAAAGTTTATGTTTCAGCCCATATTTGATTATCTTACCCATGTGACAATCCTACCCTGAAAATTTAAGAGAAGAAGATTATACAACAAACAATGGCAGAAACACAATTTCAAAGGTTAAATCCTAACATCAACGGATCTTTTGGTCTTCCTGGCCTTAAGAAGAGGGGACATGGTACTGGAAGTCGATCATGGATAAAGATTGATCAGAATGGGAATTCAAAGACTATGGAATTGGATAAGGCCACTGTGATGCGACATTGTTCTTTGCCTGCTAGAGATCTGCGCCTTTTGGACCCTATGTTTATTTATCCCTCAACAATATTAGGACGGGAGCAAGCCATTGTTGTTAATCTTGAGCAAATTAGATGTGTCATCAGAGCTGATGAGGTTATATTGATGAATTCTCTTGATGGAAGTGTGCTCCACTACAAGTCAGAGTTGTGCAAACGTCTTCAAACAAACAAAGACCAATCTGGTAAAATTGCAGTGCTTCATCTTTCCCTAAATTAATTAACTTCTTAATAACTAAACCTATCTATCAAACTTTTGCCATATTAAAGTTTGGTTTTTGAGATTCAAGAAATTTAGTAGAGTTTCCAAATATGTAAATTATAATTACTAATACTAATCTGTGTTTTGATTATCTAAATCATCTTTTAAACATTGTAAACCCTAAAGTGAAGCTTAATAAAAGAGGCAGAGGTAGTAGAACTTGGTTCTGGATTCAGTTTTTGATATGTATGCGGTGTTTTATTAATTTTAGTTAGCTCAAATATTTAAAATATCAGCCTTGATAGTCTATTTACCTTTCTTTAGATGATCTTCCATTTGAATTCAAGGCATTGGAGCTTGCTTTGGAACTGACGTGCATGTCTCTTGATGCTCAGGTATACATTTAGTCCAGATATACACACCATTGACAACAGAAGAGTTATACTCCATGTATTGCATAATATAATGGCAAAGAAATTGTGACATGCGTACATATGTTGGCGAAAATCACTATTATCTTTAGAGAGTTTGAATTACATATTTCTAAAAATTCAATGAATTTGATTATGGAATTGCGAGTTTGATAGGTGAAAGAATTAGAAATCGAGGTCCACCCGGTGCTTGACGAACTTGCATCATCTATAAGCACTCATAATTTGGAACGTGTCCGTAGATTGAAAGGCCAACTCCTTGCCTTAACTCAACGTGTCCAAAAGGTTAGATCCTGTATGGGACAACTTATGGTGTGTATAGGTTCTTTTATTACAAGCATTGAAAATTCTCTTTTACTGTTAAAAGCACTCTTTTCCGTTTTCCTGCCAAATGCTTCGTTTTGAAGTATATGTATTTCTTTTCCTCTAAAAGACTCATTCCTTGAAAATAGGGTATCCCAAAAACACTCTTAGATTTCATATTTGGTTTCTTTTATTAGGTCATTATTGCTAATTGCTCCCACTTATACTTTCATCTCCATCAGGTTTGTGATGAAATAGAACACCTAATGGATGATGATGGTGACATGGCTGAGATGTATCTTACCGAGAAGAAAGAAAGAAGAGAGGGTCTCCTAACTAACAGTGAACAACAACAGCAACATGATTGCACACGTATGCCTGGTGGGAATAACAGATTACTGTCCAAATC
Source organism: Cuscuta epithymum (assembly GCA_945859915.1). Classification (NCBI taxonomy): domain Eukaryota; kingdom Viridiplantae; phylum Streptophyta; class Magnoliopsida; order Solanales; family Convolvulaceae; genus Cuscuta; species Cuscuta epithymum. The sequence goes on from CAMAPF010000255.1 coordinate 218,674, forward strand.
TGCGCCAGTCTCACCAGTGGGATTGAACAGTGGGACCGACAAATTGAAACGGGCTTTTAGCAGTATCAGCTCTAGCAGACATGGAAGCCTTATGAGTTCATCCAGCAGCAGAGAAAATATTGATCAGCTTGAAATGCTTTTGGAAGCATATTTTGTTGTCATTGACAATACACTCAACACGTTATTGTCGGTAAGATTGGCATAGAACTTGAACTTCTTCTTTTATAGTCTTTAAGTGTTGCTTGTACCTAAGTCTCTTTTTGGCTAGCTGCTTCTTTTGTGCATAAAGTAATTTTAGTAGGAGTGCTTTGGGTAGAAGTGTCTTTGACCAACTTTTATTGGAAGTACTTTAGGGCTGTGACTCTGTGAGGGTAACATTGGATTTTGAGATGTACATGAGTATGCTCTTAGTACGTTTTTTATTTACTTATTTATTCATAAAAAGAGCTTTTTAAAAGCAGTTTTCAAAAGCTCTAATATAAAGATCTTGAGGTTTAGCTCAAGTTTTTATACATTCTTTTAAGTAAATGTGCTTTTAGAAAGTTACTAAACATATAACATTGAGCTTCTAGATTTCTCAAAAACTCTTTTGAACAATCAACTTCAATATGTAGGACACTAGGGGTGACAAATGTAACATGCATGTGCAAAGCTTAATAAATAATCCCTCAGCTCCAACTTAGAAGTAGGTCATGTAAGTCAAAAGTTGTACTGATGGGCATGGTAGTCAAAAGTCAAAACCGTGATCAGGGTTGTAGGATCGTGCAATTATACGATCCTTAGTGCTTTACGTGATCCAGTCGTTACAAAAGATCATAGTTTGGCCTGGATTGCCGTCTGGAATGACAGACACATAGACTTGGTAATGAATCGCGATTCATAGATGTTAGTTTGAAAAACTCCGACTTCAAGAAGTGTCGACAAAACAAAGTCCGAAGCGGGGGAAAACAATGTCTGAGATGTTGGAATATATGGGAAATTAAAAAAATGAGGTATATCGCTTCAGAATGAATGGAAATCCACCTATAAATTAGAAGCAGTATTCAGCCATCAGCATCAAACATCACCTAGGAATCCTGACCGGTTGTCTTCCAATGATGCAGCTTAAAGAGTATATTGATGACACAGAAGATTTGATAAACATAAAACTGGTAAACCCATACTATGTTTACTTATCCCCCCCACCCAAAAAGAATTAAATATGCAACTTATGTACTTTCTGAAGCTTATACATGATGTCATTAATACCATTTTGTTATCCCCATGTATAACAAACAGGGTACTGTCCAAAATCAGCTGATACAATATGAGTTGCTATTATCAGCTGCTACTTTTGTGGCCACAATATTCGCTATGGTGACAGCGGTATTTGGGATGAACTTTGAAGATTCTATTTTTAATGAACCATCAACGTTTAATTGGGTTCTTATTGTAACTGGAGCTTTTTGTGGGGCATTATATTCTTTATTCTTGATCTATTTTAGGCAGAAGAAAGTATTGCCTTTGTAAATTACTCTGTCGGCCTTTCATTGGTTTTCTAAGGATATATGTTGTTCTAAGGATATCTTTCCAACCTTCATTGCTAGAGTCAAAGAAAGTTTACATTTTTTTTTCATGTCATAATGTTCAACTTTGCTGCTAGAGATATTTTCGTATATATGTGTTGTGCTACTACTATTACTCCTGAGCCACCACCGAGGCGTTGGATGGTGGTGGGGAAGAAAACTTATCATGGTGATTTTATTATTGTCTGCTTTGGTTATCTTAATTTAGGTTGTTTTATTATGTTTGTTTTTTGTGTCAAATAAGTTCATTGAGACAAATTTCACAATATTTTTTCATAAAAGTATATTAATACATTAATTAATAAAACTTAGTCAAAGTACAACATGTGAATAGTGTAAAATTCAACATGTTGCATTTATTTAAAAACGGAGGTAGTATGAAATGAATACCAAATTTAGGTGGCAACACCAAATTGAAACAGTTAGACGAGAGCAAAAATGCTACATCGTTTGTTTAAAATGCTATTAAAGGCCTCGTTTGTTTAATGATGGTCGGGGTGCAAAAATGCTACATCATGTAGCGTTTCCAATTATAAAATTGGAAAAATTGAAAGTAATAATCCCAACTATTGGCGGTCCGCTCATAATAATCCCAACTATCGATTATTCCAGAATAATCCCAACTTTAGGGACCGCCAATAATGGTCCATGTAAATAAATTTTTGTAGTTTTTAAAGTGGATGAGATGAGATATAGCAAGTAATCCCTAAAAATAATCCCAACTTTTAATTTTTACGATTAATTTCTATTTAAAATACACTTGTTATAGGAGGTAATATCTGGTCATGGACCATTATTGGCGGACAGTCTATATAGTTGGGATTATACAAAAATAATCAATAGTTGAGATTATTTTTAGCGAACTGGCAATAATTGAGGCAATAATTGAGATTATTATTTTCAATTTTTCCTATAAAATAATCAACGTTTTGAAGTGAAACGCCATCACCCAAACACCCTCAAAATGGATTGCAAATTTGTATTCAGATGTCTAGTATATAGTGCATCCTTCAAAGTTCAAATCGGAATGGATCTAATAAGATAGTAAGTCATCACCTGAAATCCTTTGTTGTTTAATGCTTTGGTTTGGAAATCAAAAATTCAAATCGGAATGGATCTAGTAAGATAATAAGTCATCACCTGAAATCCTTTGTTGTTTAATGCTTTGGTTTGGAAATCAAAAGTTCAAATCGGAATGGACCTAGTAAGATAGTAAGTCATCACCTGAAATCCTTTGTTGTTTAATGCTTTGGTTTGGAAATCAAAAGTTCAAATCGGAATGGACCTAGTAAGATAGTAAGTCATCGCCTGAAATCCTTTGTTGTTTAATGCTTTGGTTTGGAAATCAAAAGTTCAAATCGGAATGGACCTAGTAAGATAGTAAGTCATCACGTGAAATCCTTTGTTGTTTAATGCTTTGGTTTGGAAATCAAAATATAATACTCCGTATAAAATAGGCGAAATTCGTAATCTCTACTTTTAGTGGTTTGCAATAATAATACTCTGTATGTAATAATTTCTACCAATGGTATTCACAAGAACAAAGTGAGTTCAAATTAATGACTGTTTACTACTCTCAACCCCTACTACTCTCACTTTCTCCTTCCCTGCTCTTCATCTCGAGGTGAATTCACTTGACGCCCGTTTAATTTCAACACCAACTTCATCGTATGTGATTTTCTCTAGCTTAGATGATAGAATTGTTATCCGAGATGAGGATTGGTGAATGAGAAAGTGGAGGTAGGAGTTGAGAGTGCCAAACATAGATTAGTTTAAATCCACCCCAATTTATTTTCGTAGACACCATTGCTAATTTGGATGATTTTTAAAGACACACTTAGACATGGATCCGGTTCGCGCCGCCCGGCCCCGCCACCGTGCGGGCCCGGAACCGGCCCGGTTCTCGGGTCCGGGTCGGGCCTAGGCCCGGTGGGGGGGGGGGTCCGGGCTCGGGCCTTGTATTTGGCGAACCGGCCCGGCTGGGTCGGGCCCGGGCCCGGGCCGAATTGATTTTTTTTTTTTTTTTTTTTTCATTTTTTGGGGTTAGCCGAGGTGGGCTTGATGGTTAGGAGGGGTTTGGGGGTTTGGGGGGGGGTAGGGGGTTAGGAAAGCAAAAAAAAAACATGACCGAACCGGAGGCCCAGCCCGGCCCGGCCCGGACCCGGTGGCTACCCGGGCCGGTCCCGGGCCTTCCATCCCAAAAAAAAAAGCCTGGCCGGGCCCGGCCCGGAACCGGAACCGGCCCGGGTCCATGACTAAACACACTCAGTGTGGATTATTATTGTAAAATCCCAAAAAAATATTGTAGAATCCCTCATAGTATAGATTATTCTTATGAATTTCGTCTATTAAATAATGGGAAAACTGTCAAATAAATCCATCTACTATCACCAAAAAGTCAATTGAGTCCATATACTTTTAAATGAATCAATCAAGTCCACCAACTCCTAAAACCCCACCAAATTGGATTTTTCATAGGTAATCAACCGGTTTCTAGTTGAATCGCTTACATGGATCGTCCAACTAGACTTTTTTTTTTGCTCGAAGAAGGCTTAATTCATAAAAATAGCATTCAGCAAGGGAGTAAAACTAGAAAAGAACCACAAATAACCATCCGCCCGTGGTCGAGACTGAGAGCTAACCACCTGTAAAAAAGCAGTATAACTCGCTAGACCAAATTTGGGCAATTTAAAGCCAATGACGGTTACCACAGACTTTCCCTCCCCCAACCTTAATGCAAGAGTCTTACAAGGAATGAAAACACAAAAAACAAACATAATAAAACAACCTAAATTAAGATAACCAAAGCAGACAATAATAAAATCACCATGATAAGTTTTCTTCCCCACCACCATCCAACGCCTCGGTGGTGGCTCAGGAGTAATAGTAGTAGCACAACACATATATACGAAAATATCTCCAGCAGCAAAGTTGAACATTATGACATGAAAAAAAAAAGATGAAGGGTTGATGATTCGTCCAATCTAAAAGTAGAGATTACGAATTTCGCCTATTTTATACGGAGTATTATATTTTGATTTCCAAACCAAAGCATTAAACAACAAAGGATTTCAGGTGATGACTTACTATCTTACTAGGTCCATTCCGATTTGAACTTTTGATTTCCAAACCAAAGCATTAAACAACAAAGGATTTCAGGTGATGACTTACTATCTTACTAGGTCCATTCCGATTTGAACTTTTGATTTCCAAACCAAAGCATTAAACAACAAAGGATTTCAGGTGATGACTTACTATCTTACTAGGTCCATTCCGATTTGAACTTTTGATTTCCAAACCAAAGCATTAAACAACAAAGGATTTCAGGTGATGACTTATTATCTTACTAGATCCATTCCGATTTGAATTTTTGATTTCCAAACCAAAGCATTAAACAACAAAGGATTTCAGGTGATGACTTACTATCTTATTAGATCCATTCCGATTTGAACTTTGAAGGATGCACTATATACTAGACATCTGAATACAAATTTGCAGTCCATTTTGAGGGTGTTTGGGTGATGGCGTTTCACTTCAAAACGTTGATTATTTTATAGGAAAAATTGAAAATAATAATTTCAATTATTGCCAGTCCGCTAAAAATAATCCCAACTATTGATTATTTTTGTATAATCCCAACTATATAGACTGTCCGCCAATAATGGTCCATGACCAGATATTACCTCCTATAACAAGTGTATTTTAAATAGAAATTAAGCGTAAAAATTAAAAGTTGGGATTATTTTTAGGGATTACTTGCTATATCTCATCTCATCCACTATAAAAACTACAAAAATTTATTTACATGGACCATTATTGGCGGAAGGTCCCTAAAGTTGGGATTATTCTGGAATAATCGATAGTTGGGATTATTATGAGCGGACCGCCAATAGTTGGGATTATTACTTTCAATTTTTCCAATTTTATAATTGGAAACGCTACATGATGTAGCATTTTTGCACCCCGACCATCATTAAACAAACGAGGCCTTTAATAGCATTTTAAACAAACGATGTAGCATTTTTGCTCTCGTCTAACTGTTTCAATTTGGTGTTGCCACCTAAATTTGGTATTCATTTCATACTACCTCCGTTTTTAAATAAATGCAACATGTTGAATTTTACACTATTCACATGTTGTACTTTGACTAAGTTTTATTAATTAATGTATTAATATACTTTTATGAAAAAATATTGTGAAATTTGTCTCAATGTAAATTTTCAAAATCTATTTTTTATAATTTTTTACTAATATAAAATTATATATATTAATGGTCAAAGTTGTGTCTCGACAAATGTGAAATGTTGACTGTTGCATTTATTTAAGAACGGAGGAAGTATTATTTTTTGAATGTCCCAACCAAGCAATAAACAACAAAGGAATTTAGGTGAAGTTTCATGTAACCTACCCATCTGACTTCACTCATTCCAATTTGAACATTGAAGGATGCGACTGTGTACAATAGACTGGGTTGAATAAAAGACTTGAGTCCCCTTTAATGGCATCAAGGATAAGAACCTGATAGTCTTTATAGTCATAGAGAGTTAGAGACTCGATTAACTACTTCAATTTGGTTTTGAATCCGAATCTGGAGTCTGGACACAAGTGAGACTTGATGCTGCCATTTTAATAAATGAACTCAAATCCCCAACATTCAAGAGATGAGTTGTTAGTGTCAAAGGTCCATGGTGGCATCAAAGCGCATGTTATCATCCTCAAACACAGACAATTCGATTTTTTTCTCAGTCTACCTTTTTATCGTTGTGCTTTCTAACATACTATAATATTTGTTCCATGTTAAAGGTCAATAGTGAATCGAACTTATGACTACCTCCTTGAGAGTGTCACATTGATTTCATAGGACCACAAGATACTTGGCACCAGTCTACCTTTTTTGATTATCTGTTTTTATTATCCTCGAGAAATCATCACCGACTTCTGGAAATGGCAAGATGTGTACTTTGATATTAATATTTTAAAATCTGCAGCCATCGCTTATAAAGATCTGCACCCAAGTGAGTACTTCATGTTAGGGGCCTAGGATCCCATTGGTAGGGTTACATTAGTGTGTTAATAGCTTCAATTTCTTTACATTTTATATTCAATTGTTGGTCTATCCTTGGGCCCATGCTTATGCATTGATTTAATTTAGTTGGGAATGAATTTAAATAAGTCAACATAATGGAGTTATGAACTACTAGGCAAATACTTCAGATATATATTACTGCATTGTGCCTCTTCTCTGAAGATGTACATAGGGAAAAATCCATTAAGAAGAGACCAGATTTCTACTGATACCCTATTTACTACTTCCCCAGAAACAGCCAAAGCTTCTACAGTTCTACTTAAAAAGGGAATCCAGTTCTACTTCTTCTGACCCACATACACTATGCAAGAGAATCAAATGTTACCCACCAAAGCTGCCACCCTATCAAAAGCTCAAGAATATATATCCATTAGATCAGAAGCATATGTACTAAAATATAATCATACTTAACACTAATTATAAGTCTTCCAAATATAATATTTTTCCATCTTTACATACCACCACCACCATTCTCCTTTTCTTGCTCAGAATCTCAGGCATACCAGGCTTGAAAGCACAAGGGTTAAGGTGAGAAAGATGGGGTGTTTATGATGAGTTGCTGGAGTACTATCATGTGGCAAGTTTGGGTCACTCCCCGGTGCTGGCCCAATAGGCGAGTTGATCCCGGGAGGTGTAAGTGTACCATTGCTGCAACAAAAAATATCAACCAAAACTTACAGCGCTTTAATAAAGTAGGACACGTAAATAAAAGAATTGGGAAAACCCCATTAAAATATAGGTCAATAGAGTAACAACACAAAAAAATGACACCCGTCGCTAAGCTCCGCCCTCTTCCCACCAGCTGAACTACGCCCCACCAGTAGAGTAGCAATACCGAATGAATATGTTGGTAGATGTATGCTCTTTTCAGTCGTAATCGATCGATTGCTCGTTTGAGCTTAACTGGAGTAGTCCAGGACCTTTGTAAGTTTTAGTGGATGAAGCCCGGGGTAATCGAAATCTTTTAACGTAAATTTATCTGTTTTTCCATTTAGACAACCTCAATATCTCCTTCAGCCTAATCTAAGGACCCTCCAGCCCAGCTTGATCAATTCAGATTTCTAGATCCCTTCTTGATTACTAACAACCCTAATAAGTTCTAACTCAGAACATTCAATAATAGTATTCTCATGACTTAAAAGAAAAGAAAAGGGATGTTTCCATGCATCCCTAATTTATATTTTTGTACATATATTATAGAATATGAATCATGCAAATACACAATAACTTTTTGTCTTTCTTGGATGTAACAAACTTAACACACAATAATTTTAACCAAAATTAGCAAAGGTTGAAGGCGACATATGCAACAATAAAACCAGAAGAGAAAAGATATTAAAAATAGGCACAGCTCACATGTGCATTCTGATGAATTAGTATAACAGAAAACTAGTGGATTGGGAATATTTACACTTCAAGAAAAAGTGACCATCGTCTGGGAATTCTTTGTTTCGTACACTTTTAGCCTATTTTCTTGAATGGAATGCTAGCTAACAGTGACCAGTAACCATCCACCGACCACCAACCATTATGGAGGGTGCAAATTTATTCCAAGTCACATTTCCACTTGGTGCACTACAAATAAATGTGACGGTAGTAATTTTTCGGCTTATCGGGCTTGTCCCCCGAACTTTTTAACCAAACACGTAACTTTTGATTTGGTGCGTTGAATAATGTAATAATAAGAAAAAGTAAGGTTGAAGTTACTTTTCTGGTTGTATTGGCTAAAGTTACGCAGATGATTATTTTAGTTATTTTTTCATATAATTGTTTTTATTAATAAAATTTATTTTAAATACAATTTTTTCATAAATCAGCAGAATCCGCCAATACAGTTACTTCAGGCAAAACTTCATAAATTTCAGTAGGATAAACCGATTTTAGTCTTACCAAACGGACTCTTAATATGTCACTATTTCTTTTTGCTATATTTTGACTTATAAGTTACTCTTAAGGTTGAAACGAAAGAGAAATTTTTTAGTCTTTTTGTGTGTATCATTCTGTTAAACTACAAGCTCAATAATATCAATGAATCATCTTAACAAATTCAACTTGCCCTTTTTTAAGGGTCCTGTTGGGACATATAAAGTGCCGGGGAAAGAAAGTAAAAATAATATGGAGAAAATAAAAATCAAATCAAACTTAATAAAGATATTATCCCAGGCATAATAAATTATTAAAAAATCTATTTTTTTTCTAGCATTATTTCCTTCCACTACATTTTTCTCTATTTCAATCATAGCTTAAGTGATTATAAAAATGTAATCATTTCAGCTAAAAACGAGAAAGAAGTAAAACGATAGCATTTGACAGAGCCAGAAATTGTAGGTTATGGAGGTCCGGCCTAAAGAATTTATGTTGTAGGGCCGAAGCTTAAAAGTTCACTATATTTTTTTTTGTCTATAAATATTTATACATACATATATACATCATATAATTTATCGAGCCTCCTCCTATTTCCACCCCGCTAGCATTCCACCTACATCAAATACTTTTGGTGTAGCATTCTACCTACACTAAAACCGAAGTCTTTGGACATGATGTTTAACTTTTTATGATTCAATTTTCTTCAAAGCATTATTTTAAACTTCCGTAGGAAATTGTAATATTCAACTCCAATATATCAACCCTTGCAAATTTGAGTAGGGAGAAGTTTCAGAATCAAACCGTGCAATGGCTACCTTTATACTTTCGCTAAAAAGTAAATACTTAGGGTAATAAAGGAAAAAATTCTAATAAGTATTTTCATATAGTTGGTTTTATTGTGATTAATGATTTTAAAAAATGACATAATCTCCCCCACTTTTCATTCCATCCAATTATCCAAAATATCCCATCCCCCACCACATTTTCTTTCCCCGGCACTTTCCAAGTTCCAAACGGGCCCTTGAAAAAATTCAGGGGGAATTTGTGGTATAGGACACTTGAAGCTACAAGAAGAAGATGAAGCTGTAAAATTCTGCATAAGTTGAAAGAAAAAAGACAAAAAAGATGAGATACACACCCAGGACTAGATGGATAAACACATGATCCAACTGAAGCTGCAGCAACAAAGAAGAAACATATAACAAAAACAACATCAATAATCAAGAAATAAACTGATAATTATTTATGAATCTTCTTCTTCATCATCTTTAAGGACTTGATTATTACCAGGTAGATTTCCAATAAGGAATGCAGTACCAGAAAAGCTACAATCAGCTCCAGCTGGACTCATCCTCTGGTAATAGCTGTTCACAGCATAATTGCAATGGTCTTTCACAGTATTGGGATTGTAACAAGCACCATTTTGATGGATTGGGTCACAATCTGCTCCACTCCCACAAGCATAATCTATGTTCTTCTGAAGCTCAGTATCACTAACCCCATCTTTGCACACACAGTAGTTTCCACCTATTTTAAAAACAACAATTTCCAAAAAAAAATGACATTTATTGGCTATAATCTAAGCATGGATTTGCGGTTCTTTATGTCTAAAAAGTGACATTTAACGGATCTTGGGATCATAAAATAAAATAAACGTCATTTCAAGCCAAAAAAATTAAAACTTTAAAGGACAACGACATTCTACAAGACTTAAAAAAAAGACTACGACTTTCGAATGTTTCAGTGGAAAATTTTAACAAACACATACATATATGATCTAACCATTGAAGATCATATATGAACACATACTTGAATGAACAACCAAGGCCAAGAGAACCATTGAAGAGAGTGCAGAAGCAGCCATTTCTACACTATCTTCTGCTATAGCTTCAGGTAACTTCAAAAAATGGGAGAAAGAAAGATTTTTGAACTTGGGTTTTGAGCAAAGTTTGTGATAGAAAAGACCAGAGAAAAAGTCCAGGTGTGTAACATAAGAGGAAGAGAGAGGGGTAGGAGAGTTCTAGAGGGAGAGGCAGGTGAATATAATAATGTTTGAGTAGCACAGATTATTATAATATTATTAAATAGACGTTACAGAACGGAAAAAGTGAGTTTTGAGAATCTCAAGGCCAGGTACTTCCTGAGTTTTTAACGCCATTTCTTTTTTTTGCATAAAATCAAACAAAAGATGTACGTCATCTTGGAAGCCCTCCCGGAGGGCCCCTGGAAAGTGATCACCATGGAGTAATTTAAATGGAAGAGGTAAACTGCACTTTAATTAATCTGGTCATAAAGTGCCAAGGCATGATTTTTTTGGTCATAAGCTCACTCAGTGAGTTGGAATGTAGCCCAACTCAGGTTTTTAACTTTACTCTCATGCTTAGCTAGTTTTGATCAAAGCGTCCCTACTTCTCCACTTCAGGAGTTGAGTGAGTGGGTTTACCCTATAGAAGGCAGAAAATTCATACATGTTTTTTGGGATGTTTGGAACTGATTCTGTTACTGATTCTTTTTTAAAGCAGAGTAAGTTTCAGAAGTTGGTCTCTCCCAGCTTCTAAAAAACTGATTCTAGGAGTAAATTAGAGCACCCGAATCACTTCTACATTTTCACCCAAACATTCTAACTTCTGCTTCTACTCCCTGAAAGAGAATAAGCAGTTTTAAGAATCTTATCCAAACACCCCTTTATACACATGCAATTTGTTTTTAAAATGCAAAATTATTTGTGTGTACACCCAAAACTTGTACACCAAGAGTGGTTCTTAGAAGGCTGGTTAAGTTACATTGTCATATAACCAAGCATTCTGTGCCTAGTGGGAGGTCTCGAGTTCGAAACCCGCTAGGCACATAGGGGTTCAAAACTCAATGGAGTGAGTTTCAGTCCTGATTACTCCAGGGACCCCCTCCCCCAGACCCCCCGGAGTAAAAAAAAGTTACACTTTCATACTTTCTTACATTATAAAACAATATCAACTTTCTTACATTATAAAACAATACCAACATTCTAAAAGACTTTGCTAATTTCATTTAAAGTAATAAATACTTGTATGTAATTATAGTTGGTTCTCTTTTTATATATATATATATATATATATATATATATATATATAGAGAAGTGATCAGGTCCAGCCGGAGGGACGGGAAGCACCGTCCGAACTCCGCTGTTTGGGGCAGTTCCCGGTGGAATTTTTTGATGAAATTTTTTGAGCATGTTCTTCATCAAGTCTAGTTTGTCCATACCAAATTTCAGCTCAAAATTCGATCGGGAAGGTTGTCAAATGATTTTTGCAAGTTAACTGGTCCGGAAAATACATATTCCGGACCAGTTAACTTGCAAAAATCATTTGACGACCTTCCCGATCGAATTTTGAGCTGAAATTTGGTATGGACAAACTAGACTTGATGAAGAACATGCTCAAAAAATTTCATCAAAAAATTCCACCGGGAACCGCCCAAAACGGCGGAGTTCGGACGGAGGCTGGACCGGGGAGGGCTGGACCTGATCTTTTCCGTATATATATATATATATATATATATATATATATATATATATATCAAATTCACATACACAATAGTTACTTTATTATTTCGCCGTGAAAGTCAAATTTGATGATATTTAGCCATTCTGATATGTGAAAATCCAATCTTAAATAACTAAAGTTCAAATCGTGAGTTGCTTAAGAAGTCACCCTAAGTGGTCAACACTATAAGTTTTCTAGCAAGTAGCAAGTTAGAATCCTCACTCACATTGACCAAGTGTTCTGATGACTAAGTTACGGGAGCAAGAAGTTTATCAATTCACGATTGAGAAAACCTCCCAATTTTGTCTTAATAATCCATTTGCAAGCATTTGAAGGTTAATATAAATAACTGGAACTCACTTTGAAATATTATTATAAATTCTTAATGTCCCAATTTGTAATGTGATTCTTTCACTCACATTCACAAGCATACCTTTATGCTTTAAATTGGTAGGTGAAAAAAGAGGTGAATAAATTGAATAATAGGATGGAGGTGAATAATATATGGGCAGCTCATCCAGTGCCGATCCTACCAAAACTCGGGCCTGAGTCAAACTTCCTAAAAGGCCCTATACATGATTTATTTATTTTTACCATAATTTTCTTTGAAATTGAAGATTAAACATCATAAAAATGACTACAACAACAACAACATCCAAGCCTTAGTCCCAAACGATGTTGGGGTCGGCTAACATGAATCGATATGATACATGATATCATCCAAAAGAAAAGAAAGGAAATAAAGATAAAAAAGATAAGCTATTATAAAAAAGATAATATAAAATAGATGAATATACATATAAAAGATAAAATAAAAAGGATAAAGTAATGTTTATATATAAGGATAAAAATATAAAAAAAGAAAGAGAAGAAGAAGAAGAAAAGAGGGGAAAAGATGATACAATATCACTCCTCCACACGAATACCCGCCCTCCATTTCGCTCTTTCCAAATCCATACTCTCATCCAATCCAAGAAGAAGCATATCACTTCTGACTCCCCTAGCCCACGTCTGTTTGGGCCTTCCTCTCCCTCTCTTCCCTGCCTCTTCTCCACACATCTCCACTCGTCTGACAGGTGCATCAATCGGTCTCCTATGCACATGACCAAACCATCGTAGGCGCGACTCCCGCATCTTATCTTCAATAGGTGCTACTCCCACCCTTTGTCTTATTGTCTCATTCCTCACACGATCCTTTCTAGTATGCCCGCACATCCAACGCAGCATGCGCATCTCTGCCACACTCATCTTTTGAATGTGACATTGTTTCACCGCCCAACACTCCGTGCCATACAGTAGTGCAGGTCTAATTGCTGTCCTATAAAATTTACCCTTCAGTCTAGTCGGCATACCTCGATCACATAGAAATCCTGACGCACTCTTCCACTTCATCCACCCTGTTCTGATTCTATGGGATACATCTCCATCTAACTCACCGTCCTTCTGAATTATAGAGCCCAAGTAACGGAACATATCGCTGACCGGTATCTCCTTACCATCTAAAGTAATTCCGCTATTACCACTGCTTCTACCTCCACCAAACTTGCACTCCATGTACTCTGTCTTGCTCCTACTTAGTCTGAAACCCTTGTTCTCTAATGTTTGTCGCCATACTTCCAACTTTGCTTTAACCCCTGATTGTGTCTCATCAATCAAAACAATATCATCGGCAAACATCATGCACCACGGTATATCATCTTGAATTGACTTTGTAAGTTCATCCATGACTATGGCAAATAAAAAAGGGCTCAGAGCCGATCCTTGGTGCACTCCGATAGTAATAGGGAACTCCGCAGTCCTCCCTACACTAGTACGGACACTTGTAGTACAATCCTCATACATATCCATGATGATGCTGATATACTTCCATGAAATGCCTTTTCTAGTTAAGGCCCACCAAAGAACTTCTCGAGGTACCCTATCATATGCCTTTTCTAAGTCAATGAACACTAAATGCAAATCCTTGTGAGCGTCTCTATACTTCTCCATAAGTTGCCGAAGAAGGTGAATAGCCTCAGTTGTTGAGCGACCAGGCATAAAACCGAATTGATTCTCTGAAATCTTCACCGTTCTTCGAAGTCTTTGCTCAATCACTCGCTCCCAAAGTTTCATGGTATGACTCATAAGCTTAATCCCTCGATAGTTGGCACATTCTTGTACATCACCTTTATTCTTAAATAAGGGAATAAGAGTACTCTTTCTCCAACTCGTTGGCATCTTGTTGTTTCTCCAAATCTTGTTGAAGAAATTTGTGAACCACTCGATGCCTCTCTCTCCCAAACTTCTCCAAACTTCTCCAAGCCTCGATCGGTATGCCATCTGGACCCACTGCTTTCTTCCGCCCCATCTTTCTCAGAGCCTCTTTAACTTCCGTTGGTTGGATCCTTCTCACAAAATCACGATTTACCATACAATCTGGTATGGTCAAATCACCAATATCTTGCACTTTGTTCCCGTTGAACAATGTGTCAAAGTATGACCTCCACCTCTCTTTTATCTCTATGTCCTCCATTAATATCCTTTGATCGACATCCTTCACACACTTAACTTTTCCGATATCTTGAGTCCTACGATCACGAAGACGAGCAAGTTTATAGATATCTTGTTCTCCTTCCTTAGAGTCCAATTTTTCATACAACTCCTTATTCACTTTCCCTTGTGATTCCTTTACGGCTTTCTTTGCTTGTCTTCTAGCCTCCTTGTATGCTTCTATGTTCTCATCACTCCGACTTGTCCCCAGCTTTTTGTAGCAATATCTTTTGTTCCTTATGGCTTGTTTCACGTCATCATTCCACCACGACGTGTCCTTTTTGGGTGGCAGACATCCTTTAGATTCTCCAAGTACCTCCTTTGCCACTTTGTTGATGGTCAGCTCCATCGATAACCACGCATCCTCCACATGTGTTCCATTATCAATACGCCATACATCTTCACCGAACATTTTGTGTGCAAAGCTTTGTTGAAGATCTCCCTCAAGCCTCCACCACTTTATCTTTGGCTCCACTTGTTGCTTAATTTGTCTTCTATGGTTCTTACCTCGAAAGTCAAGCACAAGCATCCTATGCTGAGTGACAACACTCTCACCTGGGATAACCTTACAATCGGTGTAGCTAGTTCTCCGAGTAGTCCGTACTAAGAAGTAGTCGATTTGGGTACTATTAGCTCCACTTCTATAGGTTACAAGGTGAGAGTCTCTTTTCCTAAACCAAGTGTTCATTATAGCCAACTCATACGTCGAGGCAAAATCCAAAATGTTCTTTCCTGCTTCATTTCTAGTGCCAAAACCATGTCCGCCATGAATACTCTCAAAGCCATCACGGCTCGAGCCCACATGCACGTTGAGGTCGCCTCCTATGACCAACTTCTCTCCCCTTGGCACTCGCCGCACCACTTCTTCAAGATCTTCCCAAAACTGTTGAGTCGTAGATGCATCCAATCCCACTTGTGGTGCATAGGCACTTATCACAGACACAATCTCACCCCTCATCACCAATTTAATGCTCATGATACGATCGTTCTTCCTGAAGACTTCTACCACATCTTCAACATAGTCACGCGCCACAATAATGCCTACCCCATTCCTGGTCTTATCTCTCCCCGAATACCACAACTTAAAACCTCCAGGATTAATCTCACGTGCTTTCTCTCCAACCCATTTAGTTTCTTGCACACACATAATGCTGATATTCCTCCTCCTCATAACTTCGACTACCTCGGAAGATCTGCCTGTAAGAGACCCAACATTCCACGTCCCAAAGCGCAATCTAGCACTCCACCTTATGTTCTTAGCCCCGCCTCGGATCCCACCATGCCCGTGCATATTTGACATCATCCTCGGGCAATGGGATGACGCGCCGCTTCCGGGCGACGACCTAGCAACCTTAGCATTCTTATCACCACACCCAGGCCTATGAAGTGTAGCGCACCCTTGCATATTTGACACCACCCCCAGGCGGAGGGATGACGCGTCGCTTACGGGCGACGACCTAGCTGTAGCGATATTCATATTTCGATTCATGTCATGTGATGTGACTAGGTAATACTGTTGGCCGTCACGCGCCTACCACAGCACCCTCCTCCTTTATCCTGGCTTGGGACAGGCATGAAACCAAAAAAATTGATCTCATGGCGGAGTTATCATAAAAATGACTAATTAAATAAAAATTACATTAATGTCAAAGTATTCAAAAAACTGGTCTAATGAACGTATGATCTATGTATATTTTATAACTACGGAAGTCTGGTCTGGTCTGATTAGATCTGGGACTGAAAACAGTCCAAAAGAAAACATCATAATTAACTCGGCATTCTAGATGTTCAATAAATTCCTTCTCAACAGATATTTGGTAGGCTATAAATCCTTTTATAGCTTTAAATAGAAAATATTAGATATTTAGAAGCTAAGCAAAGAAGATGAAAGATTAACCTTGATGTTGATCGATTAAGTCTATAGATTGGATCAAGGGAATCACAAATTAACCTTAGCTAAGGCCCTGTTGTTGATCGATTATTCTAGGCCAGAACAAAAGAATCGCAAATCGCCTTAAACCCCTTTTCCATTTGTACGTTGATGGCTATTCTGCTTCTAAATTGGCCGAACAAAAGTAATTGGTAGACTTTTTGGGTTTCCTTTTTGAAGTACAACAGCGGACAAAGGTTAGGGAAAGGAAGTCCAATATGTAAATTTAATACATATATATACTAAAGAAATATCTAAAATTGTGGGCCCTAAAATTTTAACAATTTTTTGGACCCTGAGGCAAGTGCCTCATCTGCCTCAAGCACCGCACGGCTCTGAGCTCATCGAATCAATAGTTGACAAAGATATTTTCACATAGAAAATGTATATGCAACTGCACTCAAATTGTGGTTGCACAAACAATAGCAAAAGATGTTTTGTTTTTGTGCACGAGTTTCTTACATATCAACAAGTCAACATGACTTGCGTGCAGAATCCTGGTTCTACAAATAATGCTACGCTAGTAAAACTCGTGCATTGATCAATTAGTCAAAAAGTTCATCGACCAGTCTAAAACTCGTGTGTGACAATCATCTTTTTAACTCGTGGTTTGATCAACCATGGCCCAATCAGTGTAAACTTTTCTGCCAAAAATATCCTTAATAATAGTGTGAATGTGTGATTATCAAAAAAGTGAATTGTGTTATTTACAATGAATTCATAAAATAAAATAACAATAATTTAGAACCACATAAATTTTACTAAGGTTAATGTCTGAAATAGGAGCTATAGTCTGATGAAAGAAAATTGTCTGGAACTGAACTTTGAAGTGTTGAATTTGAATTGCTATCTAAATGAAGTAGACCCGTTTGCTAGAAAGAGCTAGAAAAATGCTCGGATAATATGAAATAACATTAAAGGACACATGGTTTATTAATAGACATTTATTATAATGATTTTTATGATTTAGGTCTCACGTCATCCCATATTTTAAAGGTATAGTGTTGTTCAATTCTGGGGTGTTTGGAATTGATTCTGTTTCTGCTTCTTTTTTAACAGCGGAATCAGAATCAAAATCAATTTTTCAGAAGCCAGTCTTCCCCGGGTTCTGAAAAACTGCTCCTAAGAGCAATTTGGAGCAACCAGAAGTACTTCTGCATTTCCACTCAAACACTCTATTATCTGCTTCTCTCTAAAGAAGCAAAAACAGTTTTCAAAAGTAGATCTAAGCGCACCCTCTAAAATGAATGAGGCCAAATGAAATAATTTGTATGAAATAATTGTGTTTTAGAGAAGAAAACGATAGGTGTAGTGAATTTATTAGGCTTTGTTTTGAAGGTGGATGGTAGTAGTCTTGGATTGCGTCCAGGAAGACCGTGTCGGACTGGCGCGGGACTGGTACTATTTGAGATCGGCTCGGGACCGGTCTCCTGGTACCGGTACCTCCCCGGTAACTGGACAGGCTCTCCGGCGAGATGGGCTCGGGACGCATATTTTAGGACTGGACCGGCTGGGCCCCGTTCCGGTCCCAACAGTCATTTTTTAAATGGAGGGTGGGGTTGGGGTGACAAAGAGCCGTTGGCAACGACTATATGACAGTTGGGGGGGGGGGGTGGCAACGGACTCACTTTTCTCATGTTATACACTTACTGCAAACCTATTTTTGTTGAAGTTGTTAATCTCGCTGGTACTTTTAAAGAAGAGAAAAGTGTCAAATTGGCCCTCCTACTTCGTACGGAAAGTCAATTAAGCCATCGTACTTAAAGTTTCTTCAATTATGCCCTGCTACTTCGAAAATTTTGTCAAATCCGATTATTAGCAGGTAACCCGCCGGTCAGCAGGTTACCTGCTGACATGGCGCACACTTGGCATGACGGGGCACAAATGTGGCAGCCCACATCACTTATTTATTTTATTTTTCCTTTTTCTTTCATTTTTCCCTTTTTCTTTTCTTTTTCCCCCTTTTCTTTCCTTCTTTCCCCCATTTTCTTCTTCCTCCGGCCAGACCTGCAATTCCGCAAACTGTCCATGGAATCTTGTTGCCACCTTCTTTCTTTCTTCCTTTTATTCTATTTCTCGGGGAATCTTCCTTTCTCTGTCAACGACCGGCAAGGGGCAAAAAACACTGTTCATTCGGAGATTAATGTTTGTTCATAACTCAAATGTGGGTGGTGGTTTGTTTTACTTTGGAGACTAGCTTCCAGTTCGATGGGAAGGTACGAAGCTCCATATCAATCTTGAGCTGCTGAAACGACTTTTGGGGGCTGGTTTGTAGCTCGCCGGTGCTACTCTTTTTTCGGACTACTCCGGCATGTTTTCCGGCGGTTTTATGGATTGGAATAAAAAACAGAATATGCAAAGGAGGTCTCCGTCGACAGCCGCACCTTCTCATATTTTTAATTTAATTTTCTGAGAATCTTAAGTTTAGAAAGTAATAAGGGAAAGTTCCCGAAATGGGACTAAAAAAGTTCGAAAATTCCAAAATAGGACTGTCATGTTTTTATTCCCATAATAGGACTAATTACTGTCAAAGTTGGAAAATACTGTCATGTTTGAAGTCTGGTACTGCCAAAACATGACAGTAATTAGTCCTATTTTGGGATTAAAAACATGGAAGTCCTATTTTGGAATTTCCAAACTTTTTTAGTCCCATTTTGGATAATATCTCAAGTAATAATAATATATTCAACTCAAAAAGGAAGTCCCTCTATTGAGATGTACATGGCCGAATATATATACACGTATGCTAGGGATTGAATAAAATAATTGAGCCCTTGGCCCACACACCTATACAACAAGCTAAATACAAATAATACAAATAGATAATACAACCGAGGCCCAATAGCTATGTAACACACCCCCCTCAAGTTGGAGCATGAGGGTAAAAAATGCCCAACTTGCGTAGAAGATAGGAAAACTGCCGTTTGCCCAAAGCCTTTGTATAGATGTCAGAAATCTGTTCGGTAGTAGGTACATGCTGAGCCATAATGATACCGTCTTGAAGAGCGTCGCGAACATAATGGCAGTCAACTTCTACGTGCTTGGTGCGTTCATGAAAAACATGATTATGAGCTATATGAAGAGCAGAGCGACTATCACAAAACAAAGACATGGGCCGAGAATGAACAACGCCAAGATTCAGAAGAAGCCCCTTTAACCATTTTAATTCTGCAGTGACTGCAGCCATGGAACGATACTCAGCTTCAGTAGAGGAGCGTGAAACAGTATGCTGTTTCTTGGTCTTCCATGACACAGGGGAACCACCAAGAAATACCAGCCATCCAGTGAGGGATCGGCGAGGGAGAGGACAGCTGGCCCAATCAGAATCACACCACCCAGTAAGTGTCAAATCACAAGAAGTACGTAAAAGAATGCCTTGTCCTGGTGAACCCTTTAAATAGCGGACGACTCGGAGGGCCGCACTCCAGTGTTCTTGCCGTGGAGCCTGCATAAACTGAGAAAGAACGTGAACTGCATATGCCAGATCCGGACATGTGAAGGACAGATAAATAAGGCTACCAATAAGATGCCTATAAGATTCCGGATTATGCAGCAAGTCACCCGTAGCAAGAGCCAAGGAATGATTTTGTTCCATGGGAAAAGAAGATGGTTTAGCCCCGAGTAAACCTGCCTCAGAAATAATATCCAGTGTATACTTGCGTTGACAGAGAAATAGACCGTCTAGACTTCGGGCCACCTCGATTCCAAGAAAATACTTGAGTGTACCAAGGTCTTTCATGTGAAAGCAAGTATGCATGTAGGATTTAAATTGAGACAAGGCTTCAGTTGTTCCCCGCAATAATCAAATCATCCACATAAATGAGCACATGTAGCTGAATATCACCCTGGCGCAGACTAAACAGGGAATAATCAGAATAGGACTGAAGGAAACCATATTGTTGGAGAGAAGCAGCCAGCTTAGCAAACCAACAGCGAGGTGCCTGACGTAAGCCATACAAGGACTTCTTTAGCCGACAAACCAGGCCTGGCGGAGAAGGAGAGAACCCGGGTGGCGGCCGCATGTACACTTCTTCAGCAAGATCCCCGTGAAGAAAGGCATTATGCACATCCATTTGATGCAACTCCCAATTCTTAGATGCAACAACAGCTAAGAGAAGACATACGGTCACCATCTTTGCTACAAGAGCAAAAGTCTCGGTATAATCAATTCCTGCCTCTTAGTGATTGCCAAAAACGACCAGCCTGGCCTTAAGACGCTCAACAGAGCCGTCCGATTTATATTTTATTTTATAAACCCACTTACAACCGAGGGCCTTTTTGTCAGGAGGGAGTGGCTCCATATCCCAAGTATGATTGTTCTCAAGAGCTTGGATTTCAGTCTGCATAGCGGAGCGCCAACCAGGATCGGTCATAGCTTCTTTGAAGGAACGAGGCTCATGACCTGCAAGAACAGCTCCGAGAAACACACGATGACGGTCTGAATACTTATCAAAAGACACAAAATGAGCAAGAGGATACCGCGTACCTGAGGAACTGACCGAGGGTAGTGACAGAGATGGGCTTAATTTCCGAACATGATTTGTGACGAAATCCCGTAATAAGACAGACGGCCGTTTGGACCGCATACCCCGGCCGAGTGGTTCAGCTGTGGTTGAAGCCGAATCAGTAATAGGTCCGCTTGAATTTGCCTCAAATCCATCTGCTGCCATAGAATCGTGAGGCACG
The DNA here is from genome assembly GCA_945859915.1 of Cuscuta epithymum. Classification (NCBI taxonomy): domain Eukaryota; kingdom Viridiplantae; phylum Streptophyta; class Magnoliopsida; order Solanales; family Convolvulaceae; genus Cuscuta; species Cuscuta epithymum. Next base: position 239,857 of record CAMAPF010000255.1, read on the forward strand.
AGGGCCTCTCCATTCAAATCATCCGTAGGTGGCATAGGTTGCGCTATGGCATGAGCTGGATCGGCAGTCGTAGTGTCAGTAGTCGGGGATGAGAATGGGAATATATCCTCATGAAATTGCACATCTCTAGACACAAAAATATCCCCGGTAGCACAGTCATACATTTTCCAGCCCTTCTGGCTAGCAGGATAGCCAACAAAAACACATCTCTTACTTCGAGAAGCAAACTTATCCCCTCCCGTCTTTAGATTTCGAGCATAACTCAAACAGCCAAATACACGCAGATGTTGAAAATTGGGTGTTTTCCCAGTAAGAACTTCATATGGTGTTTTCCCCCCCAAGACTCCTGAGGGAGTCCGATTAATAAGATATGCAGCCGTGAGCGCACACTCGCCCCACAAAAAAATAGGAATATCTGACTGAAACATAAGGGCCCGAGCAACATTCAAAATATGACGATGTTTACGCTCTACCCTACTGATAAGTCCGTATTTAGACACGCATTTGATGCGTGTCTGGGTTGGATTTTGATGATTTTCCTAGCTTTAAGGCGTTGCAAGTCTCAATTTTGGCTCAAGTTGTGTTTAGCAGGCGTTGGAGCGAGTTTCATTGCATTTGGAGTTGATTTGAAGAAGTTAGAGTCCGACAATCGGCGCTTGAGAAGCAATCGGGCAGAGTTTGGAAGCATTCGAAGAAGATTTGAGAGATTTGGAGGCCACCGGGAGATTCACGATGATGTTTTGATGAAGAAAGAGCTATTGGATCGATCGAGTAGTCAAACAGAGGCTTAAAACGGAAGAAATCGAAGAAAATGAAGAAGAAAGGCCACGCACGGCCGTGCGTACAAGGACGCACGGCGTGCGTGCGTGGCAGTAGCGGCCAAGAAAAGTAATGAGCAACACACGGCCGTGCGTCCAGGTACGCACGCCGTGCGTCCAAGGCGTTAAAATTGAAGGAAGCTACTGGCGGCAACGCACGGCCGTGCGTCCGGGTACGCACGCCGTGCGTTCAAGGCAATAAAACAATGAGTACCTACTCGCAGCAATGCACGGACGTGCGTAGGGGAACGCACTCCGTGCGTTGCCTATTTTCACGCGCAGGTCCGTCGGACGCACGGACGCAACGCACGCCGTGCGTAGGCTCCGTGCGTACCGCGGATCTGTCCTTTTTCGACCCAAACTCATTGTTTTCTATAAATTAAGCTTCCCTAACCCCGTTTTGGGGTTGGGAAACCTAGAGAGAAGCTTAGGAACGTGTTTTACAGTGTTTTTCCGCTATTTTGTTCAAGACCCTGAGATTCTTTGTAAGTTTCATCTTTTTAATTAATGACAATTATTTCTATTCATCCCAATTCTGTTGATTATTCAATTATGAATTGTGAGTTGTTTAATTAGGGATTTGGGGTTGATGAAGGGGTTAATCATGATGTATGGCTAGATTCTTGTCGGTTTAATTGCATGAATGCCGTTTAATTTGTGTTTGAATAATTTAACTGATATCTCTTGTAACCTAGATGGCCACTAGAATTACAATTGCTTATAGAATAAATTAAGAGAGATCTAATTTGTTCTAGGACACATTCACGCACACTTAATCGTTCGCTAAGAGATTAGTAGCGATTAAGGGGCTGTAAGCTCGCTCGTCTTGGCAATAATTTAGGATCTTGTCGCATGAGAGATCAGCATGGTCCCCTAAATTATTGTACTCTACGCCGCGAGAGCGGTAAGAACTTAGTAATGATTAGCTAGGCTCAATTAAACTAAATTCATGTAAAATAGGCCTGATCTGCCAGAAATCTGGTTACCCCGGAATCAATCCCTGTTCCCTTCGTCATTAATTGAGAAGAAACCACTTTCATTTTAATCGTTCATTCGCATTAGTTTAATTTTTATTCAACCAACCAAATCTCGCACGACGCATTTTTATTTATTTATTTATTTTTAATCGCTGAATTTAATTAATTCTTGATTCCCTTTTGTCCGTCCCTGTGGAGACGATACTCGTACTTAGACCACTATATTACGATCTATTTTAAGTGCGAGAAAACACTCACATCAGTTTTTGGCGCCGTTGCCGGGGACGGTGTCAGATTTAGGGGTTAATTAATTTTAGCGACTCGTTTTTAGTTTTTCGTAGGATTTTTGTCTGCTAACCTTGCAGGTCAGATCTGTTTATGCATACACGCTCTAAGAAGGGAGAATCACTAGTCCCTCTTAATCCTGAGATCGAGAAGCTAGCTAAGCAGAACCGCAAGGCTTTACGAGAACAAAAAGCAACCATGGATCAACCATCCGCATCTGGAAAAGCTGGGACGTCTGAGGTCCAAACCACTTCTGGTAATCTGGATTTTTATGTTAATACCTCTCCCCAGTCTTCACAAGAAAATTCACCTAGAGCTTATCCGGGGTATCAAAATCTCCGTACCCCATTCTTCCCCCAAAATCAGTCCACTCCACAACTAAATCTTCCACCACTTTATCAGCTCTTTCAAAATACTTCTATTGCTCCCAAAACTACCTTTCAAAACCAAACCTTTGGGATGCAAGGTCTAGGGCAAAATAACCCAGTCTTTCAGCCCAGACAGAACCAACCGCCAGTCACACAAAATCCATCCCCTACTCAGCCACAAAATCAGCCTTTCCAACCCCATTATCAACAATTCCATCAGCCCCAACCTCAGCCAAATATCATCCGTCCACAACCCATAAGACCACAACCAGTTCATCAGCCGATATATCAAGCTCCTCCATACCAAAACTATGTCCCACATAACAACCCGCTTTATCAAGGAGAGACCATTGCAGATTTCCTCACTCCGGACATCACAGAGTACGACAGCATTCAAGTGCAAGGAATTACTGCACCTCGCTATGAGATCAACCCAGCGGTGATCAACATGGTGTCCAATAATCAGTTTGGAGGGAGCCCTACAGAAGATCCAGTGGCACACATTACAAAATTCTTGAGGATGTGCCAAACCTTCAAGATCCCCGGGCTAGATGATGATCAGGTACGGATGCTATTGTTCCCTTTTTCATTGAGGGACGATGCACAGAGGTGGTTGGATAGCAATCCACATCACCATATTCAGACATGGGATCAGTTGCACAAGTCCTTCATCAAGGAGTATTTTCCGACATCAAAGGCAATAAAGTTGAAGAGGCAGCTGCAGGATTTCAAGCAAGGTTCTTTGGAGACATTGGCTGAGGCATGGAAGAGATTCAAAGTGCTAAGAAGAGCTTGCCCTCAAGACAAGATGACTGATAGTGAGATTCTATCTTGTTTCTACAGCGGAATCAGCGATGAAGGGAAGATGATGCTTGATGCTTCGGGTGGAGGAGCTTTTCCTCAGTTGCCATCTGAGGTGGCAGAACAACTAGTGGAGAAGATAGTTTCTAATAATGCTTCATGGTATGGCTCTCGGGACACACCTCACCAGAAGGCCCCGGGCTTGTACGAGATCAGTGATAATTCTGCCCTTTCTGCGAGGGTAGATGCTTTGACTAGCATGATTCAGAAGCTTGCTACCAGTGTGGAGGATAATCAAAAGAAGACGAATCTTGCTCTATCGGTGCCTAGTGTTAATATGGTAGCCCCCGGTCCTATTAGTCCCTCTTGTACCATTTGTGGGGGTCTCCATTCGCCTCATGAATGCACTATGATGACACACTTGGCAGCCCCTGGAGTAGAGCAAGTTGACGCAATGTATTACCAGCGACAGGGCTACCAAAATCAGCCCTACGGACAGCAGCAGCAAGGAAATTACGGGCAAGGAATTCAGCAGCAATCTAGGAACTATAATCAACATCAAGCATCTCAGCCCGTGCAAGAGAGTTTTAAGAGAGAAACAGAACAAAGATTTTCTGGCATAGAGGAAACACTCAAGAAGTTGCTGCAAATTCAGCAGCAACAAATGCAATCTCAACAACAAGCAGATTTGAGGATGCAGCAGGCTGACTCAAGGATGCAGAACATGGAGACTCAATTGGGGCAGATCTCAAGGGCTTTATCTGAGAGGCCTCTGGGATCCCTCCCTAGCAATACCGAGCCAAACCCAAGAGAACATGTTCATGCAGTCACCTTAAGGAGTGGAAAAGAATTAGAACCTGCTGCCACGACAAAGAAGTCCGAGGAAGTTAAAGATGTACCTGCTGCCCGGGAGGAAGAAAAGGAGAAGGAAGAGGAGAGAGAGGTGGCAGTTGCACCAAAACAGCCCGTTCCCGTCAAAAATTACACCCCTCCTCTCCCCTATCCGGCGCGATTGACTAGGAAGAATGATAGTGACCAATTTGGTCATTTTCTGAAACTCATGAAACAAATTCAGCTCAACATTCCATTCGTGGATGCACTAGCACAGATGCCGAAGTACGCCAAGTTCATGAAGGATTTACTCACTAACAACCGAGATGCGCTAGCACTGCTTCCTAAGAGCAGCGTGTCTACCAATTTCACCATAGCGGCATGTTATTTACTTTCACTCATATTTTTTTTTTTTTTTTTACCCCGGAAGGCCAACCACCAAAATCAGTGGGGTAGTAGCCGGGGGACAACTACCAGTATTTTATTAGAACAGTAGAAGTTCAGTACAATACCAGACAGCGGGGGACTAGACCAAAACCGCTCCTGGAGGAAATAATGCTAGAATCTAAAAAAAGGCCAACCAAACAGGTCCGCGTAGTAACTTTGTTTTGCCCGAGTAGGAAGCTGATCCACATGATAGAAATGGGTTTCCGAAAAACCGGATCCAGCTAAGTAATGGGCTACAAAATTTGCTTCTCTAAAGATATGTCCGAAAACCAGCCCACTCTCTCTTGCTTTCCTCCTGAATGTCCGAACACCATCAGTCTGCATCTCGTTGCTTTCATCTGAAACACTGGAAAGGGAGCTTACAGCATCAACTTCTACCTGGAACCCGCTATATCCCATCTCTATCACCATAACACAAGCTCTAATTAGAGCTTTCAATTCCGCCTCAGCACTCGACGAAGCCTGAAGGTCAAAACATGCCGCCCAGATGAACTCGCCCGATTTGTTTCTCAAAATCGCACCACCTGCCGATTTATCAGGTATGTAGGAAGCATCAATGTTCAGCTTATAATCAGTTCTTGGTCTTTTCCATTTCACCATAGTACACCAGGATCCCTTAAACCGAAAGCCCGGAGGTATCAATTTCTCATGTATGAGATGTTCATCGATGGGTCTCCATTTCAGACCTGATATCTTATTACTCCAATTCTGTGTATATAGCTTAATTTGCCAAATTAAACTATCTGATGAAGGAATAGAACCAGATCCCCATTTGAAAGAAGCATATACTTTCCAAATATGCCAACAAATCATACCTGGAATATTGTGCTTAAAGAGGTCTGAAAGGGTCTTTGAACCAGCTTCAAGCCACCATAAAATCATAATCTGTCTAATAGAAGTGTAACTTTTAGGGAATGGAATGTCAAATACACCCATAAAGTACTGCCAAATCTTCCTAACATTTACACAGTTAAAGAAAATATGGTTGGTCTGTTCACTGTGCCTTCTGCAGAAAGGGCATATAGATGGCTCAACCACCATCTGAAATCTTTGTAAATTGTCAGGAATGGGTAGGAAGTTATGAACCAGCTTCCAAAGAAAAACTTTAACCTGCATATGCTGTTGTTTGTGCCAAATATGCTTATATGTAAATGTAGAAGCCTGATTTTCTCTGATTACATTGTATGCAGATGAAAGAGAGAACTTCCCTTGACAATCAGGATTCCAAACCCATGTATCCTCCACATTCCTGCTACAAAATTCATTGGCAGCCTCATTAATTGCGCAAATTCGCTTCCAAATAGGTGAGTCTGTTATCTTATAAATCATATTATCTCCTCTTTGGTATCTTGCCTTGATAAATTCAGTCCAAAAAGATTTCTGAGTTTTCCACTTCCACCAGAGTTTGAGGGTAAAGGATTTTTCAACATCAGTTAAAGCCCCAATCCCAATCCCTCCTTCCTCCACAGGGAAACATAGTTTTGCCCACCTAGTCCAGTGAATTTTTTGTTTCTCCCCTGACTGACCCCAGAAAAATGAAGCCATTTTCTTTTCCAAAGTATTAATCACTTTCCTAGGAAGAGTATCAGTGGCCAAAATATGATTAGGAATACAACTCAGCACATGATTAATAAGGATAAGTCTTCCACCCTGTGAAAGCTGCTTCTGTTTCCAAGGAGTAAGTTTTTCTTCAAACCTTTTAATAAGGCTTAAACAGAACTGGAATCTATTAATTCCTTTATGAAGGTTGACCCCTAAATATTTCATAGGTAATCTGGCCTTCTTCATCCCCAATATATCTTTAATCACCTGATTTCTGTAATTAGCCTTTTTCCCACAAATAAAGCTACTCTTCTGAAAGTTGACAGTCTGACCTGAGGCGTCTTGATATTCATTTAGGAAGACTTTAAAGTTATTCAAAGACCTAGACTCACCATTAGTGAAAATGAGGAGATCATCTGCAAAACCAAGGTGTGAGATAGAATAACCCATTTTTCCTATCCAGTAATTTCTTATACTTCCTTGAGCCATTTTAGTCTTTAACCCTCTAGAGAAGCCTTCAGATGCCAAAATAAAAAGGAAAGGTGATAATGGGTCACCCTGTTTAACCCCCCTTTTAGGCTGAAAGAAACCGTGTGGACTACCATTGATAAGAATAGACAGATGGGTGGCCTTGAGGTTAGATCTAATCAGTGTAATAAAATGCTCAGAGAAACCAAACTTAGATAAAACCTCAAAAAGATAACTCCAAGACAATTTGTCAAAAGCCTTTGCCATGTCTAACTTGATAACAACATTGGAGCCTCTAACATTGTTATCTATAGAATGAATCATTTCTTGGGCTATTAAAATCTGATCAGAAATATCCCTTCCTTGAACAAAGCCAGCTTGTTCCTCAGATATGATTTTAGGCAGAATTCTTCCCAATCTGGTTGCCATCACTTTAGTGCAAATCTTATTGATAAAATTGGAGAGACAAATAGGCCTGTAATCAGAGAAAGTCTTAGGAATGTCTATTTTAGGAATTAATATAACAAAAGCACTGGCTATGCCTCTTGGAGGAGGTATCCCCAAGAAGTACTCTTGTACTGCTTTAGTTACATCTTCTCCTACAATAGACCAGCATTTTTTATAAAACTTCCCTGAAAAACCATCAGGGCCAGGAGCCCCATTCTGATTCAACTCCCAAACTGCAGCTTTAACTTCCTCTTCTGTAGGCAAAGCAGTTAAGTTGATATTTTCCTCATTGGTAATAACTGCAGGAATGTTGTTCAGGATATCATTGGAAGAGACCACAGGATCCACAGCATAAAGATCAGAGAAAAACCTAACAGCAGCTTCCCCTATAGCAGCATCAGTTGAGCAAATTAGACCCCCCTCATCTCTTATGGTATGTATCCTTTGTTTTTTCCTTCTGATTTTAACCAAAGAGTGAAAATACTTACTATTGCAGTCCCCCTCCTTCAGCCATCTTACATGTGCCTTTTGCTTCCAGTACTTTCTTTCCAATCTATATTTTGCCAAGAGATAAGCCTTAGTCTGAAACCATTTCTCTCTATTCTCTTCAGAAGGTAAATCTTGAAATCTCTTCTCTGCATTTGCAACCTCCTCTTCACAATATTTAATCTCATCAAAGATATTCCCAAACACCTCTGCATTCCATTGTCTCAGATCCTTCTTCAGCTTTTGAAGTTTGATGACCAACCCCTTCATACCCCCACCTGAAAAACCTTCCCTCCAGCTTTTAGTCACAGTATCAAAGAATGATGAGTGTGAAAGCCACATGTTTTGGAATTTAAAGCTTTTGGGACCATTAACAATAACTTTTTTGCATTGAATCACCATAGGGCTATGATCAGAAGGGGGTTGGGCAAGATTTTTAATAAAAATTTGATCAAAAGAATCAATGAACTTTTCATTAAAAAGACACCTATCCAATCTTTTCCAAGATCTTCCATTTGACCTAACTCCTGTCCAAGTAAATTGAGACCCAACAAATGGTAGATCAATAAGTCCACACAAAGAAATACAATCTGTGAAATCAATCATACTAGATTGGTTAGGAATAGCTGGCCCTTTATGTTCTGAATTAGAAGTGATAGCATTAAAATCTCCACCTATCATCCATGGTAGATTGATGGTAGAAACAAGATTACCTAACCCAGACCAAAGCCTTCTCCTCTCCCCTTGGGTGTGCTTTCCATAAACTGCAGTAACCCAACCAGTGAAATTCTCCCAGGAAATTTTAAAATGTGTAAATTGTTCTTCCCAAGTGACCTCAGAGACACTGACTTGATCTTTGTCCCAGAAAATCCAGACTTTATTAATTGAAGAGAAAATTACATCAGAGAAACCTAACTCCCTTTTGAACTGATCAGCTTTAATATGATTAACCAAAGGCTCAATAGCTACAAAAAGACTAATCCTCCACTGAGAAACCAATTTATAGAGTCTTGGACAGGAGGCTTCCAGACCCCTTACATTCCAAATAAGACAATTCATTTGGGAAGAGGAGGATTAGTTTGAGATTGCCTTTTGGCAGCATTCCTTGTAGTCATCCCTGGGGTCTGTGGAATAAACTTCCTCCTTTGTCTACGTTTTCCAACCATTATAAATCCTTCATTCCTCTCCTCACCTTGAGAGGTATCCAAAGGCTTAACAATTTCTGCCAGCAGTTCCGAATCACTCCTCACCTTGCATGTAGATATGAACTGTTTAATTTTGTTACCAAGAGAAGGTAAAGCATCTAACCAGTATTGTTTGTCTTCTATTCTTGCAGGGATTTCAGAATCTGAATCATATGCTTTAGCATTTTTCTCCGGATCGAACTGTGTAACATGATTCAGGGAATGGACTGAGAAGTCATCATATGCCCTGTCCACTCTTGAAGGTATTGATTTACCATGGTTACCTCCTTGTAACAGATGATTAGTAGCTTGCTTACCCAGAGTGTTTTGATTTTTCTTGACAGGCGGGGGGTCGTGATAAACTTCCTCAACATCTGAGTCTGTATGATCAGTGACTGTAGCTTGATGCTCCACAGCTTTGGAAGAAGAAGGGCGGTCAAAAACAACTATTTGTTTTCCTTTTTCAACATCTCCATTCTTATTAATTTCCAGTGCAATCCCATTGTCCCCACTTACCTTCTTTTGGTGTCCCTCTTGTGAAATGTTCATTTTGCTTACCCACACCTTAGTAGTTTCATCTTTCTTGGCATCATCAGCACTTTTAATAGATGCTTCACTCCGAATAACTACTCCTTGTTTTTTGGGGCACCTACCAGCCTCATGTCCCAAATGAAAACATGAGAGGCAGTAATATGGCCTATTCTCATAAACAATAGACTGAAAGAAACCAGTCTTGCCAGCCTGTATCCAGACCTTCCCAGGCATGTCCTTAGTAAGGTCCAATTCCACACAAATACGAGCTACCCAAGGGCGGGCCAGCGTAGCAGTAGCATAGTCCATCTTTAAAGGCTTTCCAATCAACTCAGCAATCTGAAACAAGGCTCTTTTGTCCTGCAAATGTATAGGAAGACCCTCTAGGGCTAACCAAACTGGAACCACAGGGGATTCCACATTAGGCATAAAGTCAGGAGTCCATTTAGTAACCCTCATAATACTGCCATGAATATCCCACTTCTGCCTATTCCAACAACGAATATAATCATCTTCTAGATCAAATCGGATTAACACATGTTTATTTTCAAGAAGACCTAAATGGAATTTGCCTTTGAATCCAATAATTTCAAACGATTTGCGTAACGTAGCCATAGGAGGGCGACCCTTATAAAAATAGCCTACCAACGAGCGTGAGTGTTGATCTGCCAAGGTGGAGATCTCTTCTTCTGGGAAGGTAAGTGCTGGTACACCTTTAAATCTGGAGTGAGTCTTCACCGATAAAGGAGCATCCAGATTGTTCATCAACACATTAGCAAAGGAGCGAGAAGAATCAGTAGGCTTGTTCATGAGAACAGAAGCGAACGTCCGCGTAGGGGGCTGCGCCGCCGTGATGGGAGAAGTCATCGTCACTCGTATCTTTTACCCATTTATAGAATTTATCGAAACGGAAATTAGAGTGACGAAAATTAGAGTGATGGGCGAACGACGGGAATTGAACCCGCGCATAGTGGATTCACAATCCACCGCCTTAATCCACTTGGCTACATCCGCCCCCGACTAAAATATGTTCTTTTCAAAAAGGAATCAATAAAGGAGCAATAACCACTTTCTTGTTCTAGACAAGAAGGCGGAATTGCTCCTTTATTCTATATTCGCGAGAATATTATTTTTTTGATGATAAAAAATAATAATAACCACTTTATTATTATTTTCAATTTTTCCTAATTTTTATTCAATCAATCAATCTCGCACACGTGCAGTTTATTTTATTATATTTTTAATCGCTGAATTTAGTTAATCTTTAATTCCCTTTTGTTCGTCCCTGTGGAGACGATACTCGTACTTACACCACTATATTACAATCTTTTTAAGTGCGAGAAAACTCACATCAGTTTTGGCGCCGTTTCTGGGGACGGTGTCAGATTTTAAGGTTAATTAATATCAGCGACTTGTTTTAGTTTTTCGTAGGATTTCTGTCTGCTAACCTTGCAGGTCAGATCTGTTTATGCATACACGCTCTAAGAAGGGAGAATCACTAGTCTCTCTTAATCCTGAGATTGAGAAGTTTGCTAGACAGAACCGCAAGGCTTTTCGTGAGAAGAACGCAACTATGGAACAACCATCTGCATCTGGAATAGCTGGGACGTCTGAGGTCCAAACCACTTCTGGTAACCATGATTTTTACGTCAATACCTCTCCCTGGTCTACACCGCCTGTTTCACCTAGAAATCCTCCCGGGTTTCAAAATTTCCGCACCCCATTCTTTCCTCAAAATCAGGCCACACCCCAAATCAACATGACTCCGCTTTATCAACTCTTCCAAAATACCTCTTGATAGATGTTGAAGTTTTGTCCCGAAGATCCGAAAGCCCAACACAAGCCTTGGATATTGTAGGGATATTGGATAGGGTTGAAATGTGTATAAAATATAAAATAGTGAGATAATATTCAACTCAAGAACTTACTTATATTCTGTAATTAAGCAATTACACTGGAACTACCCGAACGGTAGATGAATATGAGATTACAAGGATGGGAGATATAAATCTATTGCTAAGCTCTGAGTATTAAAATGCTAACCCTTTACAATGATCTAAACATGGGTATTTATACTAAAATAGGGATGGGTGAGGTGGATACGTGGCCAAATCCGGTAGGCTGTCACTTCTGCCATGTATGCACACATGCCCCCACTTGCTGCCGCCATGATCCAGCATTAAATGCGGCCTCCACTTGCTGATTACCCGTTCGGGCAGGGTGTTCGGTGTGTGGGACCCCGCCATACGTGCTATCCTGCTTATGGACATATCCCGAACGCCGATCGGTATCTGGGCATTGGCACCTTGATGTAAGTGATTCCTGGAATGCTCCAAGTATAAGCTTTATCCCGAATGCCGTCCGGGAATTCCTTGGACTGTCTTGGGCCCGCTGCTCCTCCCCGGACTTGGGCCTAGGGATATTGGGCCTGGACCTAATATCCCAACACTAGTCCCCCACTTCCTATGTCTCAGACGGTAGTGAGTGCATAAGGAAGTAGAAGCTTTATCCCGAATGCTGTCCGGGTGAATATCGGATCGTATTCCGCCAGTTCCCGAGGCATATTCTGACGGCTATTTGCAACTGCCGTTTCACTTCTCAGATAAACGTCATGATTACTTGAGAAGGGTTATCCGCGTGACACGTGTATCCGTCATCATTACAAAAAACGTGTCCTCTTCTGATTGGCAACTGAATCGGCGTGACAGAGTATAAATAGGCTCTTCTGGTTTTGATTCTGGGTTTCGAAACTTTGCACCTCCGGCTTATAATTCATCCTTCTTTCTAGAGCTTCATCCGCAGCTTCTGTTCAGGTATCCTTCGAGTTCCCTTCTACTGTTTAGTTCCCTCGTTCGGTGAGAATGGCACCCCTTCGTTCATCTGAACCCTCTACCTCCGGCACTGCAATTCCAGAAGAAAACCCCAACGACGTGCTGCAAGTTGTCCCTATTCCGGCGGAGGTTAACGGCGATGATTCCTCTTCCTCCGATGTTTACCCTGATGGCACCAAATCGGGGGATGAATTGGAAGTTATGGGAGCCGGCCCTCCAAACGGCGTTTCCTGTCATAAGCTTGACCTAGCTCTTATTAGGCTTATGCGCCAAAAGCTCACGACCCAGAATCGGGCCCAAATTCAGATGCTAATTCCTGATTCGGTGGACTTCCGCCTTCAATCGGGTCTTCACCCAATGCGCCACTTCCCAGGGATGGTTGTGGTTCATTTTGACTCAATCAAAGTCGGTCTTAGATTCCCACTTCACCCCTTTTTTGTCTCCCTTTTAAATTTCTACAATGTAGTACCAGCCCAAATAATGCCGAACTCCTACCGGTCGATAGCCGGTTTCATTTGTCGTTGTCACAGTGTCAATGTCATACCCACTCTAGAACTTTTCCACTATTTCTTTTCAGTTATCCCCCAGCAGTCCCACGGCTTTCTGGTGGTAAGCTCCCGACCAGGACACATTTTGTTCTGTGAGGCTCCTTCTTCCATTAAGGGTTGGAAAGATAGGTTTTTCTTTGTCTCTGTCCCGAACGGTTTGATCCCTAGGAAGTGGAACGCATTCCCTCCTAAATCCCCCGAGCCATTCATCTCCGAGGAGCTTAGCAAAGATGTCATTGCTGTGGAGGCAGGAGGCTGCTTCAAAATCATGTCTTATCTGACTCCCAAACGGCTAATTAAGGCCGGGATAGGTACTGCCCGTATTCCTGGACTTACTTGACTGAAAACCAAGTACAATGGCCCGGGCGGTCCTTCCCGTGTGATATAATTTTTTAATCCACGTGTGAACCGCTCGGTACTAATTTGTTCCTTTGTTATCTTTTCAGCTCTAAAGCAAGGCGAAACTTCAGACTCCGAAGGAGCCAATCCCGAACAACCCGCCATGGATGACAGCAGGCTTTTCACCTTTGGTTTTGACGACGAGCCACCAACCTCTCCTCCCAAGCAGCAGAGGAAAACAAAGAGGAAGAGGTTGAGGAAGGCCGATCAGGGGACATCCTCCCAATCCGCCCCCTACACCCTGAGCCTGTCCGGGATGTAGAGCCTGTTCAGCAGGTTAACCCTGATCAGCAACCCTCACATGCTGATATGTTGATGGATCAGCTCTTCTCTGATCACCAGTCTCACCATTTTTCCGCTGAGGAAGTGGCCGCCAACCAGGCTGATTTGGCGAGCCAGTTTGAGCAGATCTCCCTCCAAGATCCTGCTCATGGAATGCTGGAAAGGGGAGGCTTTCCAGCGACCCAGATTTGGTCCACATCGGGCTTCTGCAATGGGCATAACCTTCCCCCGATGCCGGTTGAGGAGGCCGAAGAGTGTATTGCCTTGGCTGCCCTGAAGGTAGTTTCTTATTGCCTCCCCTTTTTTTTTTGTTTTGAAAACTTATCAGGTCCTCTTAACTTACTTGTATTCGATCAACAGGTAGGGATCTACAACCTGAAACTCAGAGAGGCCAGGCAAGCCAAGGAACAAGGCCTACTGATGGCCAAGGAAACGGCTGAACAGGCAGCAGAGGCTGAACGGCGGGCCTTTGCCGAGGAGCGGAGGAAGCTGGAAGCTGAGGCTGGGGAGCTTCGTGTCAAGGTGGGCTCTCTCCAGGCCAAGATCGCGGCAGCTGAGGCCGCTCAGGTCAATTTTTCTGAGGCCCCTCCTCAAATCCCGGATGGCCCGGCTGAAATGACAGTTGATCTTTCTGCCGTTCGGGATTCTTTCAAAGCTTCCGAGGAGTTTCTGGCTCTGAAGGAAGAATACGCCACCGAACAGCTCCCTGCTGTCTTCGGGAGGCATCTGGAGAAACTGGCCGGAGAAGAGCGCCAGAAGGAGGGGATCAGGGTGCTTGATCAGCACCCTATCACCAAGGAGTGGGCTGACAATCTCGCCCGAGGGGTCTACAGCTCAGGCTGTCAACATATGCTCCAGCCTCTCCTTCCCCTTCTGGAAAAACACATGGGTCGAGCAGTGCAATCTTCTGACTTCCCCTCTGACCTCCATCCGGGTCATCTGAACGCCCTGATGGCACAGATGAAAAAGTGCCGGCGAGCCCTGGGGATGGAGGTCGTGCAGATCATTGACGAAGCTGATGACGAAGAAGATGATGAAGAGGGTGAAGATCATCCTGAACAGTAGATTAGGCATCACCTGTACTTTCTTTCTTTGCATCAGTATTTATCTCTTTTGTACTTTCCGGCCAGTAGAGCCGATGAATACACAACTTTTGTTTGCTCATTCTCTGTACCCTTTACCGTACTTGATACTTGATTCTTATTTATCAATTCGCCTTCGTATGTACTTTGTTCCTGTTTCAACTTGCCTCCATAATTTATGGCGATCATGTTTGCCTGTTCGAGTCACCCCTTCGTCAAGCCCAGAATTTAGGACTTAATGATCTCGTTAAGACATGTTTTTTTTTTCTCCCCATCTGTTCGGGGTATAAACTCCTGTAATTTCCTCATCGATCATGTAAGATAACGATACTGTTCGGGTACACCGATTTATGAACATCTTTGTATCGATCATGTAAGATAACCATAGTGTCTTTTACCCCGTTCGGGTAAACGCTTGTAGCCACTTTCCTTTTTAATTGTAGAGGTTCGTGAACTTTGTTGACTTCAACCTTGTTCGGGTGTTCACCCACCCCAAAGGATGTCTTAACTTCTCCCAACCGTCTTGACACGTGTCTGTTATTCATTTGGATTCTTGGCGGTTGTATTTCCTTATATAAGGATGTAGCTACTTTGTTTCAGTTTTTTCTGCTGCTTCTGAATTCTTTCAAGCTTTCTCTCTCTAGAATTTTCTGCGTTACTATATGTCTGCCTTTTCTGGTTCGTCAGACTCCGAAGAGATGGGACCCACTTTGATTCGTCATTCGAGGGGAAAAGCTCACCCCAAAGATCAAGGTACATCTGCCCGATCATCGGGTTCTAATGGATCTTCTTCCTCACTTCATCCCGAACAGCCCCTCCCTGATGATGGATGTCAGTCGGGAGATGACCTAGCCATCTACAATAAGGGCATGCCTGAACGGCCCCCCCGTTATAGTCTGAACTTCCATTGCATTAGGAAGCAACGTCAACGCCTTCCCGCGGATGCAGAACAGACGCTCCGCCAATTACTACCTCCACCCCGTCAGTTCAATGCGGGGTTCATCCAACATCCCATGTGACACCGTCCGGGATGTGTGTTAGTCCATATGGACGCCCTGACCGCCGGTTTGCGGTTCCCTCTGCACCCGTTCATTGTGGAGTTCCTCCGCCGGGTGTCAGTACTGCCGGCACAGTTCGTGCCCAGCACCTACAGGATCATGAACGGCTTTATCGTTTGGTGCCATGAGTTGGGGATTGCCCCTAGCGCCGATCTCTTTTTGCACTGCTACGGCGTTCAGCCCTACTGGACCACCGGGTACTTGCGGCTTGTGGCCCGTCCTGGCCGTTCGCTCTTCACTGACAACCCCACCCCGCCGGAGAAATGGGAGGAACGATTTGTGTTCGTACACGTGGGGTCGCCGCTTCCTTTCCCTGACCGGTGGAACACCTACCCCGTTCAAGATGCCTCCCCAAGGGTGGATGCAGCTATTCTCTGCCAGTACGAAAGGCTCCGTCTGGCCGGTTCCAAGAACCTACGGTCTTTCTTGACTCCTGCTAAGATGCTAGCTGCTGGCATTGGTATGTTTCTTCCCTTACTTTGTTCGTTCGGTATATTTTTCAATCTCTTGTTCATTTCCCTTCGTTCTTTCCTGTAGGTGTGATTCCCCCCATTCCCGTAAAGCGTCCTGCTCCTACTCCTTCCTCCACCGCCATAGTCAGCAAGGGGAGGGAGAAGGCTATTCAGCCAGGTTCTTTCGCTGGCCGGGAATCTGGGCCCGTTAACAAGCGGCCAAGAATTGAGAGCAGCAGCGCCTTGGTCCCGGTCGATCATGTCATTGATCTGACGGACCCTTCTGTGGAAAGGATGCCTGCGGTCCCCTCTCCTCCAAGGAAGCTCGACAACAGGGGAGGTGTTGCTTCTGATAGTCTCCCGATCCCCGATCGGTTGACGGTGGAATTTTCCGCCATGGGCCCCCGAGCCGAATGCCGGACGCTGTTCGGGCAGACCGCTTCCTCCGTTTGGTGCGGTACTTCTCTGAAGGCTGGTGAAGGTTTTACCAACCTGACCCACTGGTCTGACCTGGTTGAAGCAGGCCACACTGAGTCCCTTAAGGTATGCCCTTGACTGTTCAGTTCTCTCTTCTTGTAATATTCTTTGGACTTGTTCTTACTACTGTTTCTTTTTCCACAGGCCGGTACATACTATCACCGGGCCTTCCTAGCAGCTGAACGGGAGATGACCCTCCTTCATCAGGAGCTGGACGAGAGCCAAACCCTTTTGGCTGCTGCTAGGAAAATGGCTGCAGATCTCCAAGATCGAGCCAACAAGGGTGACAAGGCCAGGGCGGAGCTGGCCGAACTGGAGCAGAGGCTCC
The DNA here is from genome assembly GCA_945859915.1 of Cuscuta epithymum. Classification (NCBI taxonomy): domain Eukaryota; kingdom Viridiplantae; phylum Streptophyta; class Magnoliopsida; order Solanales; family Convolvulaceae; genus Cuscuta; species Cuscuta epithymum. Next base: position 256,499 of record CAMAPF010000255.1, read on the forward strand.
AACGACGCGATCGGGAAATCCGTGATCTGCGTGCCAAGGTGAAGGTCGCCGAAGCTGCTGGCCTGAAAATTGAGAAGGCCAAGGGGGATAATCCCCCTGCCCCCTATACCGCCGATGTTGCCAAAATCACCAAGAAGGCGGTGATTGACTTCCAAAGGGGGAAAGGCCTGAATCTTGCCCTAGAAAATACTGCTCGGGAGTTCCTTGGCAAGCATCTGGGCGAATTCCTAGAGAAGAGCAAGGACCCATTACACGATGGCCTCAAGCTTCTGGATGAAACCCCGTCCGGGACTGCATTTGCTAATGCTCTGGCGAGAGACACCCTTGTCAAGTGCCAGGATATGCTGGTCGACCGGAATCTGGAGGTGATCAAGGAATCTTTTGATGAACCCTTTGACCCCAAGGAGGAAGGCTTTGATCCGTTATTCTGCCGTGCTTATCAACGGGTGATGGAGAAAAGGCAAAAAGCCAAGGACTCAGCAAATTCCCCGAACTCCAACTCGGATGCCGTGCCGAACAAGGACCCTCCCGTAGTCTAGTTATCTTTGTTGTAATCCCCTTTTTCTTCCTCATGTATAATTTCCGGCCAGTAGTGCCGAAGAATAAAGATTGATCCGTTTCCGAATGACTTGCTTCCCGAACACTCAATTTTTTTTTTTTTATTATTATTATTTTTTTTTTTCAACTCAGCATCCTGATTGAGATGTAAGCTGTTCGGCCCGTCCCTAACACCAAAGTTGAGGTGCAAGCTGTTCGATTGATTTCCGTCGATTGTTCTTTATTTCCTGAACGTGCAAGACATAATGTTTAACGCCTGCTGCGCCCCCGAGCACCATGTTTCAGATGCATGCCGTCCGGTGCATTACCGTCGACTGGTTGTTCCCTGAACGCACAAGTCATCAATGTTTAATGCTTGCTGTCTGCTGCCTTATAGGCCCAAGGCTAAAGTAACCTGTTCGGGTTATCATCCGTGTTTTTCCTTATCCGCAAGGCAATCACCTCTTGCTGCAAGACAGTTTCACAATTCGTGTAGTGTCTGCCATCTTCCAAGCCCATAATTTCGATGCATACCGTCGGTTTTACCGTCCGGGGTCATCCATATCATGAGTTTGAGATGTCCATCCTGGACCATTGAGAATAAGGCTCCCAATTCGGGTCTCCCCCTTATTCTCTGCCAGAAATGGAGACTCGCCTCCAGGTTACAGCTCGGGTTCCACCACAATAAACTATTACATCGTGGTTCGGGCGAGCTGCATGGCCAAGGCAAGATTTTAAGACCAGAGTCCCGATCCCCTGCTCGGCCACCCTACATTTTCGGATGTCCGCCCAGTTCGTCCTACTCAAGATCTTTTACACCATCTCCCAAGCTGAGTCCGGGCTTGGTTAACCTGCACACAACTTTTTTTTTTTTTGTGCTGAGATGATGGCTCCCCATGGATCGAGATGAATGACCTCTATCGATCAATGTGAGACTTCTGGCTGAGTTTGTGGTGATGCCGTTCGACTTGTTGATGCCGTTCGGCTTGTAATATTTCTCATAACTCTGGCCTTTGTGGAAGCATTGTTCTCCCTCTCTTTTCTTTTCTTTTTTTTTTTAGAGGTGGCAACAGCCGTTTTTATTGATAAAATTTCCGCAAGTGCATAGCGTTCCATATTCCTGCCGGACAGCCTTCGGTATCCTGTAGGAAAAAGGTTCCTATCCGGTATTTTTTCGAGACTCGGTATGGTCCCTCCCAATTCTTCGACATTTTCCCGCCCTCTAGCGGTTTGCTTTTCTCTCTATTCCTTAGGACAAGGTCTCCAACTTCAATCGAACGGATTTTAGCCTGTTTATCCACATACCTCTTCGTCGCTCGATGATATTCTTCCATTCGTAAAGCTGAGAGGTCCCTTCTTTCCTCTATGAAGTGGAGTTCAGCACGCAGACTGTCCTCATTATGTTCAGGATCATAGTGGATGGTTCTGTGAGTGGGCACCAAGACTTCAGTTGGGACCTTAGCCTGAAATCCGTACGCGAGGGCGAACGGTGTCTCCCCAGTTGCTGTTCGGGGCGTCGTCCTGTATGTCCACAAGACGTAGTTTAACTGTTCGGGCCAGGTTGACGCATAATCCTCAAGTTTCTTCTTTATGCCATGCATGATGGTTCTGTTCATGTTTTCCACCTGCCCGTTCGCCTGCGGATATGCTACGGAAGCTCTTGAATGCTTAATTCCCCATCTGGTGAGGAATTCTTCGAAGTTCTTGCTCACGAACTGCCGTCCATTATCCGTGATGACCTGTTCGGGTAGTCCGAACCTGCATATAATGTTTTGCCAAACGAAACGTTGACATTGAAAATCCGTGATACTGGCCAGGGGTTCGGCTTCCACCCATTTAGTGAAGTAATCAATCCCCACTATGATGTACTTCCTTGCTCCGGACGCATTAGGTAGGGGCCCTAGCAAGTCAATCCCCCACCTAGCGAATGGTAATGATATGGTCATCGGGGTGTAAAAGGTTGCAGGCCGCCCGGGTACTGGTGCGTAAAGCTGGCATATCTTGCACTTCCTTGTGTGTTCGAAACAATCCTATTGAATAGTTGGCCAATAGTACCCCTGCAGGATGATTTTCCTGGCCAGGGTCTTTGGCCCCTGATGGCTGGAGCAGATGCCTTCATGAATTTCTTCCATCACAGTTGCCGCTTGAACGGGGGGAAGGCATTTCAGATAAGGCCCCCCGAACGTCTTTTTGTACAGCTGCCCGTCCACTAGCTCGAACATGGGGGCCCTTCGCTGTATACGAGTGAGGTTGTATACGTCATTTTTATCGTTCGGCAAAGTCCCATCCTTCAGGTAATTTGTCAAGTCAGTGACCCAGCTTGGGACGGCATAGGACACGGCATCTACCCGCAGAACCATTGTTGCCGGTGTGGTCAGTATTTCTCTCTGCGCGAACCTCTGGATGTGTGCGGGAATGCCTGGGGCATGATCATCCCGAACGGCGCATTCTAGTTTGGAAAGGATATCCGCCTCGCTGTTTTCGATTCTGGGAATCTGGTCAAGTACCACCTGTTCGAACCTGCCGATTTCTTCCTCGACTAGTTCTTTGTAGGCTTTTAGCCGTTCTTCCCTAACTTCGGCAGATCCATTAATCTGGCTTACCACCAGCTGACTATCCGAACGGACTTTTAATCTGCTGGCCCCCAGGGCCTTGGCATATTTTAACCCAGCAATAAGGGCTTCATACTCGGCCTCATTATTGGTTACCTTGAAGTCAAACTGTACGGAGTAGTATGCCTTGAACCCCTCGGGGCATGTGATCACAGCACCCCCACCACAGCCTTTGTTACTGGATGCTCCATCCACATACATTTCCCACCAATGGTCATGTACTTCTCCGTCCGCTCCTTCTGCAGTTGATCTGGCAGTGCATTCGGCAATGAAGTCGGCCAAAGCCTGTCCCTTGATCGTGGGGCGAGGCCTGAAGTCTATTTCATACTGCCCGATCAGGAGGGACCATTTGGTGATACGCCAACTTGCCATAGGATTTCTCAGTATGGTGGCCAGGGGCTGGGTAGTGTAGATGGTGACTGGGTGTGCCTGGAAATAGGGTGCCAGTCGCTTGATGGTAGCAATCAATGCTAAGATGGTTTTTTCCATTAAGGTGTACCTGGTTTCTGGCCCATTCAGGGCTTTGCTCACAAAGTAAATAGGGCACTGAACACCCTCATCTTCCTTTAATAAAACAGAACTGACCGCCAGATCAGCCACAGCCAGATACATATAGAGATGTTCCCCTGGGTCCGCTTTAGTCAAGACCAGGGGGGAAGATAGGTATAATTTGAACTCTTCAAAAGCTGCCTGACATTCTGCTGTCCATTCGAACGGGTTGGCCTTCTTCATTATTTGGAAAAATGGAATGGCGCGATCGGCCAGTTTAGCCATAAATCGGCTCAAGTCCGCTAATCTTCCGGTCAACTTCTGAACTTCTTTCAAGTTCCGTGGTGCCTCCATGTCCATGATCGCCTTTACTTTCTCAGGATTAGGCTCAATCCCCCGCTCGCTCATCATATAACCCAGAAATTTGCCCCCCTTGACTGCGAAGGCGCACTTTTTTGGATTCAGTCTCATGTTGGCCTTCTGCATGATCCCGAAGACCCTTTCCATGTCCCGGACATGATCCTCCTTCTCCCTGCTCTTGATTAGGATGTCATCCACATATGCTTCCATGGTTACCCCTAGCACCTCTTTGAAAAGCATGCCGATCATTCTCTGGAAGGTAGCCATGGCATTTTTCAACCCGAACGGCATGACGATGTAGCAGAACACATCGTCCGAGGTAACGAACGCCGTTTTTTCTGCGTCATCCGGGTACATGAAGACTTGGTGATAACCCCGGAATGCATCCATAAAGCTCAGCAGTTCACACCCTGCCGTTTCGTCTACCAGCAGGTCTATTCGTGGGACAGGATAGGGGTCCATGGGGCAGGCTTTGTTCAGGTCGGAGTAGTCCACACACATTCTCCAGGTAGATCCTTTAGGAGCAAGGACCACATTAGCCAACCATTCGACATGGATGACTGGTCTGATGTGCCTGATTCTCAGTAAGGTGGCTACCTCCTGCCTTGTGAATTCCCGCCGTTCGGCCGCCTGATATCTTTTCTTCTGTTGGACTGGCCTGGCATCAGGCCGAACGGCCAACTTGTGGCATATGAGGGCCGGGTCAATTCCTGGCATGTCTTCGGGTCCTCGGGCAAATAGGACTTGGAATTTCAATAGGACAGCAATCACCCCTTCCCTGATTTCCCCTTCAAGGTCCACCCCGATCGCAATTTTTCGATCGGGAGGGGAATCAAGTTCGATGTACTCTAGGAGGGTAGCTGGTTCGGGGCGTCCTTTAAACTCCGTACGCCGGGTCTGCACCTCAATGCTGTTTACCCGTTGTCCCCGGGTGGTCATTTGTTTCAAGGCCTCCCTATAGCACGTTCGGGCTATGGCTGGATCTGTTCGGGCCACTCCTACCCCAGTGTCAGTTGGGAACTTGATGCATGAGTGTCGAACAGAAGCAATTGCCTCCAAATCTTCTAGCCCTGGACGACCCAATATGGCGTTGTGGGCACATGCAATATCCACCACCACAAACGTCATACGGACCGCCGCTCGGTGAGTTTCATCACCAATTTCCACCAGGAGCTGAATGGTGCCCTCAGCCTCTATTACATTGCCGGTGAAACTAGCCAGCGGTGTCTTCAGCTTGGTCAGCTGGTCCTTCTTCAGCTTCATCTTTTCCAATGTGCGTAAATACAGCACGTTCACACTACTCCCCGTGTCCACCAGAACTCGGTGGATCAAGGCGTTGTCTATACACATACTCACCACTAGCTCGTCCCTGTGCGGACTTGGTGAGTTGGGTAGATCATCCACCCCGAACGTAATTGGCTCCAAGCGGCCCTTCTTTGTGGGAGGTGCAGCTACAGTGGCGACATAGAGGCTGCGCTCAAATTTCTTACGTTCGGCGGCTGTGTCCCCGGTCTCTCCTCCACCAAAGATGACTTTTACCTCCATCCTTGGCTTTTTCCCCGGGTTTCCGGACCCCTCAGCCTCCTCCGTGGGGGGGAGGTATGCATCATTACTTGGCTCTGCATCCCGCTGGGCATCCCGCTTCCAGCTATTGGACCGGGGAGGGCGTTTGTTGGGGGGAGGGTTGTTCGGGCTGGTGCTGACATACTTTCTCAGGTAGCCTTTCTGGATCAGGTCCTCAATTGCCATATGTAGGGCGTGGCAATCCTTCGTGAGGTGCCCATTCCGCTGGTGGTATCTGCAGTAGGAGCTTGGGGTAGGTCCCATTACGGGCCTTGTGTCAGTAGGGGGAGGAATGGCGTTGTGTTCCAAATGGAAAACACCAGCTATGGACATGACCAGGGGGTGAAGCGCGTAGTCCTTCGATGAGGTGCTGCAGCCGCTGGTGTAGGTCCCAGACGTTCTGCCAGTCTTGAAGTGGGAGGTTGCGGGGCCGTTCGGTCCCTTATCCTGATCTCTTCTTCCAGGGCCGCATAGTTCCTGGCCCTTTCCAGGATGTCTGGGTAGCTGGTCCCCGGATTTCTCTTCAGCTCCCTGTATAAATCTCCCGTCTGAAGGGCATCGGTGAAAAGAAGGATGGCAGTCTCATCTGTCATGCCGGTCACCTTCAGGGTTTCGGTCCTCCACCTGGTGAGGAATCCGGCGATTGATTCTTTAGGCCCTTGCCTCACACTGGTCAGATACCCGAAATGTAATTTCGGGGTTGTGCTGGAGGCGAACTGTTGGTCCCGTTTAATATGGTAATCAGTCTAGAGGGGGGGGGGGTGAATAGACTGATTGGTTTTTCAAATTTTCTCTAAGTCCAAAGTGACTTATCAGAGAAGGTCTGATTCTGGTGACAGAGAAAGGCTGGTTCTGATATCAGAACTGGCCTTGGCAGCGGATTCTGATCTGTCCGGGTAGCCTCAGAAATACTAAGGCAAATGCCTTTCTGATAACTCTGAAAACAAGATCTGCTGAACACAGATTCCAAGTCTTAGAGTTAACAGCTAATATCCTAAGTGCAGAAATATAAATTGCAGTAAAGTAAATGACACCGGATATTTTTATAGTGGTTCAAGGAACAACGCGTTCCTCTAGTCCACTGTTCCACTAGCTTTGAAGTAGATCGGTTACAAAGCTAATTCCTAGCACTTAAGAAGCACTCCTCGTCTTCTTCAAGTCTAGATGTCACCCGGGATGCAATCCTGCTTCCTGATGACTGGTCCTTTCACTCAGCTTCCCGGAAGTATCACCACTTCACTACTGTAGTTACTTGGACGCCCTTCTTTTCAGAAGATCCTTTGAAAAACAAAGTTTTTCCTCCAACTTGCTTCGTCACAAATGATGTTTGATGAAGTTTTTGAAGAGTTGAAGAAACAGGGTGAACTTTGCTGTGTGTTGGGATTTGAGGTTATGGATATTAGAGTCTTCCCAACGTAAGCTTGTCTTGTTGAAGATTGTAGGATTTGAATCTCAAGAGAGCTTGAATTAGATGAGCAAAAGTTGTAGCAAAAAAGTTGTTTTCCTGTTCTTCGGTGAGTAGCTTATATACTGAGGCTGTCTGCCCGTTGGAGGAGGAGACAACTGCATTGAATGCGCGTACAGTTGACTTGACCGCCGTTTTGGAAGGTTTCTATTTTTATAATATATCTTCCGGATTCCTTGGTCAATCATTTGCAATCAATCCTTCAGCGTATCAGGCTCATTTAATGTGCATTAAATGCTTTCCTTTCATGCACAGTCTTCTAGCCGTTGGATGTTTTTACCCGTTGGATTCATAGCTGTTGGATGTTGCTTGAAAACTTCTAAGTGTTGGTCGGGCTCTGATCAGGCTTTTCTGATGTGTTGGATTCTGATGACTTTCTGAGTTCTGATGGCTTTCTGATGAGTTGAGTTCTGATGGCTTTCTGATTTCTGACTGAACTCTAACTCTGATTCTGATAGGTCCGCTGATGAGTACCTCTGATCTGTAACTCTCATCAGTTATCAGATGTCCAGGTTTAGCAGCATTTCTCAGGGTGCAACTCTGATGGACTTCTGGTAAGAGAACTCTGATGGAGCAGTTCTCATAGAGCAAGTCTGGTCGAGCAGTTCTGATGTACTTCTGATTTGATCCAAAACAGAGCAACTCTGATCGTCGACTACACTAATACTTACAATTGAAAAAATCTAATACATAAAATCTAATTTGGGGGTGATCTATCTTTCTAATCCTATAGCATCATCAAAATCTAATTACATTTATTCCTTACAATTTCCCCCTTTTTGATGATGCCAAAACCCTTAAGCTATTTCCAGAGAAGTGCCTTTCACCATAAAGAAAAATAAGTTAAAGGTAAACTTTCATTCAAAATCTTGGTGGGCACTTGGCATAGGAAAAAGGTAAGAGTAAGATACAATCAATCAGATAAGGAATAACACAAGATATCAGAGCATAAATAATAAGAATGCAAATATTTGAAATTGCCATGCAAAATAGGGGCAAGTTGGTTATCTTTATTAAGTAAGAGTATTTAAAGCAACAGGAGGATAGAGTTTAGATATCTTCCTCTTCTAGTTCAGCTTCCTTTGCTTCAACTTCCTTCAGAAGTGCATTTACCTTTGTTCTGATGGAGGCCAAGTTCCTTGGGTTCTGACACTCTGACCAGGCAGGTTCAAGCTTGCAATCAAGGTAGTTTCTGATGGCTTCAGAGATGTCCTTGCCAGGGATCACTTTCATTTGCCACCAGTCTTCTGCTTCTTGCATTGACCCACCATGGTTAATTATTATCAGCCCATCTTTATCCAGAATGAGATTCTCCTGTTGAATAGGGGTCATAGTCTTCTTCATCTCTCTGAATTGAGCAGCATCAGGTTTAGCTAGATCACTTTTGAGCCATTGGGCTAAAGTGAAAGTGGAGCCTGTCTTCTTTCCTTTCTTAGAGCGAGGAGGAGTTGGTCTTTGGATACCAGCAGCAATCTGCTTCTGCCTAGTCTTCTCAAAGTATATAGCAGGATCAGGAGCACCAGAGCTCTGAGTCCCATCTCTGGTGCTTGGTCCTTCTGCAGTTCTGATAGCTTTAGCAGGTTTTCTTACATCTTCCCCCTTTTTGGCATCAGCAAGATCACCAAGTAGGAGTTCAATCTTTGAGAATTCGGTGGCCTGATTCTCCTTAATAACTTCAAGGGCACTTGGCAGAGTCTGAGTTACGGAGGCCAGACCTTCAATAAGCTCCTTCTGTTTATCTACAGCACTCTGAATATCTTTGGTAGTAGCTTCAAGGAGAGTCAGCTTGTGATCTCTGTCCTTTCCACTATTGATCAGTTTGATAGCAAGTTCTTTAGAGTCCTTGCATAGGCCTTCAATATCAGCAATCTCTTCTCTAGCCTTGTCAGTAGACCACTGTAGAGTATCAACAGAGTCAGAAATACCCTTGATGACTTTGTCCTGCTCTTCTAGGACCTTAGTGTGATGGAATAGCACTGCTGAGATTCCATCTACCTCTTTAGCAATGTTGCTCAGATTTTCTGCAGTTTTATCCTTGTGGACCTCAAACGCTGTGGCAATGATGCCTACATGCTTTAGCAGCATATTGATCCCCTTGGAGAGATGTTCACTGACTCTGGTGAGATGGGTATCAGTCTCATATTCAGTATCCAGAATCTTTTCCATGCCTTTGGCGATTTGACGTCCAACCTGCTCTATATCAGCTATGAAGGATTGAGGAGCCTGAGTGGTGGCCAGAACTTGAACAGAGTTGGGAGGGGATTGAGGAGGAGCCTGAGGGGATGGTGGTGGTGATGGTGAACGGTTTCTGATGGGGGATGGGGGTTTACATGGTGATGGTTGTTTGGGTGAGGGCTTCTTAGGTGAAGGGGTTGGGGTTCTGTGAGGAGAGGGGGATTTCTGATGGATTGGAGATGGTTTTCTTGGATGATGGAGTGGGTGAATGTGATGGAGGTTGGGGTGAAGGTGGAGGAGTGTATTCAGGTGTTGTGGGTGTAGGGGATGGAGATTTGGGAGGTGAGGTATGGGGTTCTGGTGCAATTTGAAGAGGTGGAGATGGAGAGTTAGGAATTACCTCAAGAACTGTTTCTTCAAACTGAGAGGTTCTCCATTCTCTGATCAGATTCATCATGGCCAGAGACACATCATTTGCAGTAGAGGGTTCACCTTCTGCACCTGGAATGGGTTTCATCTTGATCAATGATTCCTGCCTTTTCTTCTCCATCAGCCAGGTATCAAAGGCATCTCTCTCATGATCCTCCAGAGCTTTGACATGCTCTTCTGGTGAGCTGGACATCAGAACAGCCTTGCCTTTGCAGTTGGCTTTCTTTTTCTCTAGAACAGCCTCGAGGAATTCAACATCAAAGCACTGTGTGACATCATCTGTTCCTACCCACTTGAGAACTTCAGCTTCCTCAGTTTCATAGTAGGGGAAGAATTGAAGAATTTGTTGTAGAGGACCCATTCTCCATTTTCTCCAAGCTAGCACACGGTCAAACTGCCTATCCAGAACTGCATGGAACTCTGTGGGAGATTCTCTGATAGGTGATGCTTGATGACCTTCTGATGGACCTATCAGATGTATGTCTGGTAGGGATGAGAAATGGGACTCTGATTCAGGTTCCCCCTGAGTGTCTGACTTCTTATGAGAAGGGTTTTCTTTCTTCTTCTTCCTTTGCACGTGATCAGAGGCAGAGTCATCAGAGTCATTTCTGATGATTGCTCTTCTTCTCCTCTTCTGCTTCTGCTTCCTTTGGGGAGAAGATCTAGGCGCCAAGTCTGATCCGTCCTGTTCTGATGCATCTTCCTCTGATGCAATTTTCTCAGAAGAGACAATCTTAGAACTCTGAGTATGCTTCTTCTTAGGGGTTTGAACAGGTTTTGCCTTAGGCTGCTCAGAGGTGGTTACAGCCTTTGTAGAAGTCTTCTTGGGGGCAGCCTTGGGTTTTTCAACCATTTTCTTCCTGTTCTGCTCTTGCTTGCTGGTTTTCTTCAGCTCAGCAGCAATGGCCACGTTGACTTTGGGAGAGATGGTGAGGAAGATGGTCTTCGTGTGGTCCACAGAGGTGGCTTCACTGAGAGCTGTCTTGGAGTTAGAGATGAGTCTGGAGATCAGAAGTCCATGACCCATCTTCGTAGAGAACATACCAGTCTTTTTGTCCTTCTTTGAGATGGACTCAGAGATGGATTGGAACAACACTTTTCCCCAGTTGATGTTCATCCCTCTGTGAACAGCATATAGAGCTTTGGAATTGGCGTGGTTCATCTGATCAGTTGAACTTGTTTTGCACCACAAACACCTGTGCATTATGCTCATCAGCCTCTCAAAGTCCTTCTTGAGAGCATTCTTCTTCATATACAGGGTCTCTATGCCTGTTGCATCCTCTCGGCAGTAGGTGTCCACAAATGTCTCCACAGAGACTTCGACTGATTCCAAGTCGATGAGTGTCGGGGTGTCAATGTCTTGAGAGTCAAGTTCGATGTTGAAGAACTCGTTGAGGGCGTCAGCATCGATCTTCAGGTTCTTTCCCTGAACTTGTGAGTGGATGGTGTTGTCAGCAATGTAGGCGTTGAGATAAAACTCAGCCACATCCAAGTTGCTGAAGTGCTCATAGGGATGAGCCACTATCTTGGTCAGTTGCGAATCATTCATCCCGGCAATGACCGCTTTCATCACTTTAGAGTTCTCGGCCAATAATGGCAGGGAGGACATGTCAACCTTCATTCCGGTGGCGATGTTAGCCACAAGCGCCTTGGCTTCAGATGCTGAGAGGTCTGTGATGTTGATGAACTTCATTTTTTGGGTTCGAGAGGTTTGAAGGTTGAAAGTTTAGAGAGATAAAAGCTTGAAGTCGAATAGTAAAATTGCAGTAGCGATTTAGGTTTCAGAAAGAGTATATATGATTTTGGGTTAGTGGACGTTTGATATAATTTGCGGTTTCGAGGTCGCATTAAATGGATTGTGGGCGGAAAGCCGTTTTCCAAATATGGTAATAACTACCGGGGGGTAATATGGTAACTTCCGGTTTATTGAACAGTCTCGCCCGAAATTTAGAAAATTTTGCTAAGTCCACAGCCACTCTGATGAATATCAGTCCATATATCAGAGAAGGGGTATTCTGATACAGGGTCCTCTGATGGATAAGAGTATCAGAGATGGTGAATTCTGATGGATCCACATCTGATGCTTCTGCAACTCTGATTCAAGCTTCTGATGGATAAAAGCTTCGGGTATCAGAGATGGGGTGTTCTGATGAATCCACATCTGGTACTTTTGCAACTCTGATTCATGTGTCTCTGGGAAGATCGTCCATCATTCCCAGTTCTTCCCTTAGCTTGTTAAACCTTGCCTCAGAGAGGGGTTTGGTTAAGATATCTGCAAGCTGATCTTCAGTTGGAACATGCTCAATTGAAATGTGCTTCTTCTCCACATGATCTCTGATGAAGTGATGTCTGATCTCAATGTGTTTGGTCCTTGAATGCAGCACAGGATTCTGAGTGATGGCAATAGCACTTGTATTGTCACACAGCAGCTTGATCTCCTTTGCTTGAATTCCATAATCCTTGAGTTGTTGCTTCATCCAGAGTAATTGAGCACAGCAACTCCCAGCAGCAATATACTCAGCTTCAGCAGTGCTAGTTGAGATTGAATTCTGCTTCTTGCTAAACCAGGAGACAAGTCTCCCACCTAGCAATTGACAATGACCGGAAGTGCTCTTCCTGTCCAATCTACAACCTGCAAAATCTGAATCAGAATAACCAATTAGTTCAAAATTACCTCCCTTGGGATACCATAGGCCTGCATTTGGATTTCCTTTGATATATCTGATAATCTTCTTAGCAGCAACTAGATGGCTCTCCTTGGGCTTTGATTGGTATCTGGCACAGATTCCTACTGCAAAAGCTATGTCTGGTCTACTTGCAGTCAGATAGAGGAGAGATCCAATGATTCCTCTATAAGTTGTTGCATCAACATCTTTGCCTTCATCATCTGGTCCAATGCCTTGAGATGCATTCATTGGAATCTTGACTGAAGATTTTCCATCTACTCCAAACTTCTTGATGAGATCTCTGGTGTACTTTCCTTGGTTGATAAAGATGCCTTCTGGTACTTGTTTGACTTGTAATCCAAGAAAGTAACTGAGTTCTCCCATCATGCTCATTTCAAACTTCTTCTGCATAACTTGAGAAAATTTCTTGCATAATTCTGGATTAGTGCTTCCAAATATAGTGTCATCAACATAAATTTGCACTAACAGAATATGATTAGCAACAGAAATTTGAAATAGAGTCTTGTCAACCTTTCCTTTAGTAAACCCATGGTTCACTAAGAATAGGGACAATGTGTCATACCAAGCTCTGGGAGCTTGCTTAAGACCATAGAGGGCCTTTCTGAGCTTGTAGACACAAGAGGATTGAGTAGGAATGACAAAACCTGGAGGTTGTTCAACATAAACTTCCTCTTCAAGTTCTCCATTCAGAAAAGCACTTTTGACATCCATCTGGTATACTTTGATGTCATTGTAAGCAGCATAGGCTAGGAATATTCTGATTGCTTCCAGTCTTGCAACAGGTGCAAAGGTCTCATCAAAATCTATGCCTTCTTCTTGACAGTATCCCTTTGCTACAAGCCTTGCTTTATTCCTTACAATGTTGCCTTCTTCATCTGCTTTGTTCTTGAATACCCATTTGGTTCCAATGACATTCTGATGCTTTGGTCTGGGAACAAGTTTCCACACTTCATTCCTTTCAAACTGTGTCAGCTCTTCTTGCATTGCGTTGATCCAGTCTGAATCTTCTAGGGCTTCTTCCACATTCATTGGTTCCATCTGAGATATGCAGCAGGTGAACATGGCTTCTCTTCTTGATGCAGATCTGGTCCTGACACCACTGGTAACTTGACCAATTACTTGATTAGGAGGATGATCTCTTAACCAAGTTAGATCAGGTTCTGATAGTTGCTGTCTAGGCAACTCTGATGGTTCATCTTCTGATTCTTCATCATTGTCTTTGTCTATCAGAACTGGATTAGTAATAGGAGTTGAGAGTACTGGATTAATAGTGACCTCTTCTGATAAGTCTAAAACCTTATCTTCAAGACTGATCTTCTGCAGGGTCTCTGATAATTCTTCTGCAGAGGTACCATCATCAAACTTGACATGAATGGATTCTTCAACTTGTAGAGTTCTCCTGTTAAGTATTCTATAGGCTTTGCTTGAACTTGAGTAGCCTAAGAATACACCTTCATCAGCTTTTTCTTGAAATACTTTCAGGTTCTCCTTTCCATTGTTTAGAATGTAGCACTTGCATCCAAACACATGGAAATAGCTGATGTTTGGCTTTCTTCCTTTCCACAGCTCGTAGGGGGTCTTCTGATGATTCTTGTGGATCATGCTCCTGTTTTGGGTGTAGCATGCAGTGTTGATTGCCTCAGCCCAGTATCTGATGGGCAAGCCTGATTCAGCAATCATTGTCCTTGCAGCTTCTTTCAGTGTTCTGTTCCTTCTTTCTGCAACACCATTTTGTTGTGGTGTTCTGGCAGCAGAGAGTTGATGGAAGGTGCCATTCTGATCACAGAAGTCTTTGATCACCTTGTTGACAAATTCAGTTCCTCTGTCAGATCTGATTGTCCTGACTTTCATGTTCTTCTCAGTCTGAAGTTGCTTTAACAGAGATGGCAACTTCTGAAGAGTTTCATTTTTCTTTGCTAGGAACACAGTCCATGTATATCTTGAGTAGTCATCAACCATAACAAGAGTATATCTTTTTCCACCAACACTGGGAGTTTCAACTGGACCAAATAAATCCATGTGGATCAGATTTAGAGGACAAGTAGAAAGATCTCCAGCTATGGGTTTGAATGAGGTCTTCACTTGTTTGCCTTTCTGACAAGCACTGCAGAGGATCTCCTTCTTGTAGACAATGTCAGGCAGACCATCTACAATGTGTTCCCTTGCCAGTTTGTTGATAGTTTTGAAATTCAGGTGGCTAAGCTTCTTGTGCCAATCCCAGCTTAGCTTTGAATTGTCCTTTGCTATCAGACAGGTTCCATCTTTTGCTGTTTGCCAGTCAACAACATAGATGTTCTTCCTTCTTTTGGCTGTAAGAACCACTTCTTTGGTTGTCTCATGCTTGACATAGCATAAGGTCTTGGTGAATTCAACTGTGTAGCCTTTGTCACAGAACTGGCTAGCACTCAGCAAGTTGAACTTCAGACCTTTGACATATGAGACATCATCAATGATTATCTGGTTCTTGATCAGCTTCCCTCTTCCTTTTGTTTGCCCTTCCTTGTCATTTCCACCGAAAGTGACTCTGGGTCCATTGTATTTCTGAAACTCTGATAGGCAACTCTTGTCACCTGTCATGTGTCTGGAGCATCCACTGTCAATATACCATTCTTGTTTTGAGATGGCTCCAGCACACAGTTCCTGCAAGTTTAAAAGGAAGATTTAGGTACCCAAGCAATGTTGGGTCCTGGGGGGTAATGTAGTCTTGGTAGTTGGTACCATTTTGGTCTCATCAACTGAAACCTTGGTGGAAGGTACCCATTGTCCACCTGGTAGTTGTAGTAAACAGATGTATGATTCACTTTGGGCAGATGCTTGTGAGGATCATGCTTTCTGTTTGCATACTTCTGCATAGCCTTTTTGGTTGGAAAGAAGTCCCATATGCTATCAAGATCAGAGGAGCGCTTAACTTTAGGCTTCTGAGGCTGACCAGACAACCTCTTCTGCCTATAGTTAATCTTCTCTTGATATCTGCCTTTCTGATAGCAGTTTCTGATACCATTGTCATGAGATTGTCTGATAGGGTTAGGCCTTTGATTGTTATTTTTCTGAAAACTTTTCGTGTTGTTACATTTTCTGCCAGGTTCATTAGTTTTCAGAATTTGTTTAGGTTTGACCTTTAGGTTTTGCTTCTCTGGTATGACCTTCTCATGTACAATTTTAGTACCAGAAGTACTAGCATGACAGTTGGGGCTCAAAGTCTGTGGCACTATGACCTTTTTAGCCTTAGTAACTTTGGTGCTAGGCCTTACAGAAGGCTCACCAGACTCTGGTTCAACATATCCAAGACCAGAGGTGAAGTTATGGGAATCACCAATATTCTTCATGGAAGTTTGCATCTTCAGAAGACTATTATATCTATTCTCAAGTTCCTCAATGTCTCTTATTCGTTTAAGAAGAGACTCATTTTCAACTTTCAGTTTGTCTCTTTCCTCAGTTAAGAGATTAAGATTGTACTCAGTCTCCCTTCTAAGATCAGAGATGTCAACTTTCAGCCTACTGTTCTCATCTTTAACAAAAGAATAAGTGGCTTGAATAGTTTGGAACTCTTTCCAAAATGATGACATTGGATCATCATTTAAGGCTGTGCCTACCGAAGAAGAAATAGAATCAGAGGTGGAGCATACCTCATCATCTGATTGTGCCATGAGGCAGAGGTCTTCAGTTTCTGCATCCAAGCAGCAGAATGCTTCATCAGAGTCGGAGTCTGAACTGGACTCTGATTCAGAGAGTGGATCTCTCTCAGCTTGTTCTGAGACGAATGCTCTTCTTCTTCTGTGTTGATCTTCTGGTTTCTTTTCTTCTTCATGTCCTTGCTTCTTGGACACTCTTGGATAGGGGCAGTTTGCTTTGAAGTGCCCAGGTTGTCTGCAGTTGTAGCAGAGGTACTCTCCACTGCTTTCAGAAGACTTGGTCTTCTGATGTGGTCTTCTGATGGAAGATGGACTCCTTCCATCTTTCTTCATAAACTTCTTAAACTTCCTGGCAAAAGCAGCCATATACTCATCAGATAAAAGAGTAGAGGGGTCAAAGTTACTTACCTTTGAGGTGCTGGCAGTGAGAGCAGTGGTGGTCCTTTCATCAGGAACTTCTTCCTTCTCTTCATGCATCTCAAACTCATAAGCCTTGAGATCAGAGATGAGTTTCTCAGTGGCATAAGTCTTGATGTTCTTGCTTTCCTGGACTGCAATCATGTCACGCCCCAGACCGCGTCTGTGCCACGTGGACAACCGTCGTACAACCCAATAAGGATAACCGCAGTTCATCCTTACCGAATTGCACAAGACGTCTGTTAGATACATATGCCAAAACCGATTAGTAAACATACATAACAACATCGACATACAATTAAACACATCGCGGAATATAAGTGTTTAATAAGAACCCACACAAGGGTAAAACAAGAGCTCGCAGGCTCCATTAATTTATAAGTCAAAATAGTTCCATGAGCATTATTTAATTATTTAGAAATAGAACCAGAGGAAGCACGAACCACGTCTTCTCTCCATCGATCTCCCGAGCAACGGGTGCAGGAAGTAAGCTCTAGCTTCAACCTGAAAGGGTGGTTCCCCCGAGGGATCAGTACTACAGAAAAGTACTGGTGAGGGCAAACTGTATGTAATGTAACTAACGTTTCTCACGTGAGACCCTCAAAATAGGGTGATAGTATAATTATGGGCATAACTCAGCTACCCCTTTTCAAAACAAAATGTATACATATATACATATGAGTAAAATATCTGGCCCGTGGGCCCATTTGTCCTTCGAATCATTTAGGCGTGACAGCCTCATTAAATTCACCCTTCCCGTATCTCACCCTCGAGTGGAGTCACCCGCAGGCTAACTCACCCGATATCAAAATATAATTACTGTGGGTCCATTCAGACTCCCATATCACGGACGTGGTTTAAATCAATTCCTAGACCAAGGAAAATATCATATTGGAAACTCGTTCCCGATCAAGCACGTTTAATCATTTAACATCATTACCTTGATGTTCACCTACCGCGAGGACTACCCGTCCTTGCTATCATAGTTTTCATTTCTGGGATAACCCCGCCTTGAGGAGTACGCATACACCCTCATCCTATGTGTAATTTACTGGAGGTTAACACACCTCAAGGACTACACGGGCCCTTGTTACCTATGTGTAATTTGATGGAGGTTAAACACACCTCAAGGACTACACTTGCCCTTGTTACCTATATGCACTTTGATGGAGGTTAACACACCTCAAGGACTGCATTTGCCCTTGTTACCTATATGCAATTTGATGGAGGTTAAACACACCTCAAGGACTGCATTTGCCCTTGTTACCTATATGCACTTTGATGGAGGTTAACTCACCTCAAGGACTGCACTTGCCCTTGTTACCTATGTGTAATTTACTGGAGGTTAACACACCTCAAGGACTACACGGGCCCTTGTTAACGTTTGAGTGTAGAGGACTCCTCCTGGTCCTACAGAGTATTACTTAACTTTACTTGGTCCCGGGTATTCACCCGCCATGTATAATCTACCACGTACCTCGCCCAGTCGTGGTCTATAATTTCTTTACTAACGACTAGTCCAAGTCTTAGCGTTTAAACCGTATTCCAAAGCTTATCATTTTAAACATCATATTTCATGCAATTCCATGCAAAATATTCATATATAGGATGGCTAGAATTTATCCCACGTCGAACCGGGTCCGATTTGGGTTTTTAGCAAAAATCAGTCCTGAAAGCCGAGACATAACCGGCGCCGGTTTTACCCATAACCGGCGCCGGTTTACTGATTTTTTTGTAGTAAACCGAACCATAACCGGCGCCGGTTTTGCCTATAACCGGCGCCGGTTACCCCCTGGGCAACCGGTCAACATTTTGGTCAATGCCCGTTTGACCATCCAAACGGGGTCCGATTTCCACGAAATTTTATACGCTTATGCAACAAGTCATTCTTAGTCCAAAAATATTATTTTGGACGTCCAAATCATCACACATAATTTATAATCATTTTCTGTCCAAATTAAAGCATATTAAATACACTTATTAATACTATTAATAAGTAAATCTTTCCTTAATACATTCTTAGATGTATTTAACATTTCATGGAATATCATTCTGTTTTATTTGAGTAATCTCATGCCCAAGCCCAAATCATGGCTCATGATCCTTTCTTACAACCTTTTATTCATACCATTAATTGATTAATCATTAATTATGCCATATTTCCATAATACATAATTAATATGACTAATCACATATCACATATCTTTTTATATTTCTTTACTAGATAACTCTAGTTAATCACATACACGGTTCAAGTATACCTTCTTATTCATTTAAGAAAAATATACTCATGATTAATTAATAAATTAATCTATTTTTTTTTATTTATCATATAATACTTCCATAATCCATATTTAATATGGATAATCACAACTTTACAACCCTTTTATATTCACTTACTAGATTATTCGAGCTTATCTCATACATGGTTCAAGTATATCCTCTTATGCATTAAGAAATATATACTACGTACTAATGATTAATTAATAAATTAATCTATTTTTTTTCATTAGTCATATACACCATGACTAATCATGCATTTTAATCCATTTCATCATTTCTCAAATCATGGTTATGATTTTATTTAGGTAATCCCACGTTTGAACCAAGAGTTACAAGACACGTAGTCGTCCACTCACCTTGAAATGACGCTAGCGAGTTTTTATCCCCTTTGTTTGAACTCCGGCGACCTTTGAATTTTCCGGCGAAAACTCCGGCGGCTCCGGCGACTTTCCGGCCACTCCTAGGTTCCTTGAGAAGTCTAGAATACCTTGGTAAAACTCCTAACAAGGTTTCGCAACCAAAAGTGGTATAAACATCAAAACCTTCCAAGAAGGTGTTTTCCGGTGAACCGGTCTTACTCCGGTCATAACTCCGTTCATGGTTAACTTAACCCTCCAAACCCTCATTCTACACCTCTATAAGTGTAGAACAAGTTTAAGGGTTCATCATATGATTTATAAAATCATATGAGATTAAATGGATGATGAAAAATGTTAATGAGATCATTACCTTAATTAATCAAGGTTTTTCTCTTCTTTTCTCACTCTTTCTTCTTCCTTGTACCTTCTTCAACCTTGAGCTCGGTTGTAGCCATGGAGGTAAGCATTTGCAGAGCTCTTCCCTCTCTCTTGGGTAGGTTTGGCCGAAATAATGGGGGTGTGGGGTGTGAGGAGATAGTTTTTGGCCTTTAACACCAAATGAGGTGGAAAGGGTCCCCTTTCCTTTCTAATTAATTCTCATGCATCCCCCCATCACTCTCCAGCACTTCAACATGGCTCTCCTCACTCATTTGAGACCATAAGTCGTGGGGTGGCCCCCACTCATGTGGGAGGTCATCCCTTTATGTCCAAAAGTGTACAATCGGTACTAAAAGTTGTACTTTTCGGACTGTTTTAATTAAATTTCATTTTATCGGGTCAAATAAAATATATATCATTCTTCCAATTAATATTGGCCTCTAGAATGAATATATATTACCCCACTTTAATTTCGTGGTCGCCGAAATAAATTTCAGGTTGTTATCTGTTTAATTACCTATACCGGCAATGGGACCTCGCTTGATCGAAAAGCCAACTTTATGGCTCAACATTAATTTACACCATCATATAAATATTATCTAGACCAAGATGAATATAATATGTGGTCCGTAAATATCGGATGGTCCCCGCTCCTAGTGTAGGCCCAACGTGCAATTTACTGTTCAAGTATCAGTAAAAATGAGAACACGTCATCTCGTAAATTCATTAGCAATTTCTCATGACTCAATATGTGTATTGATATTTTGTGACATTTTAATAAAATGTTACACATCTTTTTAAATGATCCCAAATGTAAAAACAGATAAAATCTTATCTGTTTGTTCCCAAAATAAAATATCTTTAAGGCAGGGTCCTCCAAAAGTACCCTCCTTTAATATACCAAGTTAATCAATATTATTCATCCCATTATTTTGGTTTCTTAGAATATTTATATTTCTTCTGTTATAAATTCGTAGTCCTACGAATTATTGATAGTCCGATAATTAAGGACTCCCCACTATCGAATAGTGGCCCTGGCCCATTCGGCCGTCCAGTTGTCGCTCTTTATAACAATGGGGTCCACGACCCATTCCTACTATCATAATAATAGTATCGTTTTGGAAAATAGTAATATTTTATAAACTTGAAATACCACGTGTGGTCCCATGTCTAAATTAATAACCCTTTATTAATTTAGGACAAAATTTTAACTTTCTCATTTATCAAGACTACTCTTAGTCTTGATTTACCTTCTTTAACCAAGTAGTTTACGAAAAATTTTATCTGGGTAAAATTCGGGTCCGGTGTTACAAATCACCTTCATCTTCCAAGCTGAAGGCAGTCCCCTGAGAATCTTCATGTTGACCTCTTTGATGGTGAGCTCCTTCCCAAGCTCAGAAATCTCACTGATGAGAATCAGCAGTCTCTCATGCATCTTAGCAATGCATTCTTCTGGCAGAAGTTTGAAGTCATCAAACTTCTTCATAGCAATGGTCAACTTGTTATCTCTTTCTTGCTCATCTCCTGCTCCAATCTCATCTAGCTTGTCCCAGATTTCTTTGGCAGTCTTGCACTTCTTGATTCTGTTGAAGTATCTTTCATCAATAGCCTTGTAGAGGATGTCCTTGGCTATATTATCTAGATTGTACTGCCTTTTCTCTTCCTTGGTCCATTCTGACCGGGCTTTCTCAATCATCTGGGGCTGAGAGTTATCAATAGAGTGAGCAGGATTGATCTTCATGAACTGGATAAAGGGGCCATTTTCCAAGACTTCCCACATTTCATCATGAAGAGCACATAGATGTGCCTTCATTCTGATCTTCCAATCATCATACTTCTGATCTGTAAACATAAGATGCTTTGCAAGAGAATTATCCATTATAATAAATGAAGAGGCTAAGAACAAGTGGATCTTTGTTCAAAGAGTAACCTAAAAGATTACAAGAACAAGGAGGCTCTGATACCACTTGTTGGTCCCGTTTAATATGGTAATCAGTCTAGAGGGGGGGTGAATAGACTGATTGGTTTTTCAAATTTTCTCTAAGTCCAAAGTGACTTATCAGAGAAGGTCTGATTCTGGTGACAGAGAAAGGCTGGTTCTGATATCAGAACTGGCCTTGGCAGCGGATTCTGATCTGTCCGGGTAGCCTCAGAAATACTAAGGCAAATGCCTTTCTGATAACTCTGAAAACAAGATCTGCTGAACACAGATTCCAAGTCTTAGAGTTAACAGCTAATATCCTAAGTGCAGAAATATAAATTGCAGTAAAGTAAATGACACCGGATATTTTTATAGTGGTTCAAGGAACAACGCGTTCCTCTAGTCCACTGTTCCACTAGCTTTGAAGTAGATCGGTTACAAAGCTAATTCCTAGCACTTAAGAAGCACTCCTCGTCTTCTTCAAGTCTAGATGTCACCCGGGATGCAATCCTGCTTCCTGATGACTGGTCCTTTCACTCAGCTTCCCGGAAGTATCACCACTTCACTACTGTAGTTACTTGGACGCCCTTCTTTTCAGAAGATCCTTTGAAAAACAAAGTTTTTCCTCCAACTTGCTTCGTCACAAATGATGTTTGATGAAGTTTTTGAAGAGTTGAAGAAACAGGGTGAACTTTGCTGTGTGTTGGGATTTGAGGTTATGGATATTAGAGTCTTCCCAACGTAAGCTTGTCTTGTTGAAGATTGTAGGATTTGAATCTCAAGAGAGCTTGAATTAGATGAGCAAAAGTTGTAGCAAAAAAGTTGTTTTCCTGTTCTTCGGTGAGTAGCTTATATACTGAGGCTGTCTGCCCGTTGGAGGAGGAGACAACTGCATTGAATGCGCGTACAGTTGACTTGACCGCCGTTTTGGAAGGTTTCTATTTTTATAATATATCTTCCGGATTCCTTGGTCAATCATTTGCAATCAATCCTTCAGCGTATCAGGCTCATTTAATGTGCATTAAATGCTTTCCTTTCATGCACAGTCTTCTAGCCGTTGGATGTTTTTACCCGTTGGATTCATAGCTGTTGGATGTTGCTTGAAAACTTCTAAGTGTTGGTCGGGCTCTGATCAGGCTTTTCTGATGTGTTGGATTCTGATGACTTTCTGAGTTCTGATGGCTTTCTGATGAGTTGAGTTCTGATGGCTTTCTGATTTCTGACTGAACTCTAACTCTGATTCTGATAGGTCCGCTGATGAGTACCTCTGATCTGTAACTCTCATCAGTTATCAGATGTCCAGGTTTAGCAGCATTTCTCAGGGTGCAACTCTGATGGACTTCTGGTAAGAGAACTCTGATGGAGCAGTTCTCATAGAGCAAGTCTGGTCGAGCAGTTCTGATGTACTTCTGATTTGATCCAAAACAGAGCAACTCTGATCGTCGACTACACTAATACTTACAATTGAAAAAATCTAATACATAAAATCTAATTTGGGGGTGCTCTATCTTTCTAATCCTATAGCATCATCAAAATCTAATTACATTTATTCCTTACACGAACTGAGCTAAGAATAAGGTGGATAGCTCCGCAAAGCTCCCGATCGATCCGGGTTGTAATGTTCCGAACCATTCCTGGGCTGGTCCCCGAAGGGTACTGAAGAACAGCCTGCATATTGCCGCGTCGGTGGCCCCTAATAGCATGAGGCCACCTTGGTAACTCCTCAGGTGTACGTGGGGATCTCCCACCCCATCGTATGCTAAGCCCGCCGAGGGACGGCAGTCCCTTAGAATCTCGGCGTTCATGATTTCCCTGGTAAAGGGAGAAGTAATCCCAACCCGTGCTGGCGGGGTTTGTTGGGGCGTTCGATTGACCTGCTCCCTGAGCTCGGTCATCTGCCTTCTCATTTCGGCCATTTCGTTGTCTTGGGCCGTTCGGGGGATATGTGGTGTCCTAGCGTCCACACATCCCGGCATTCTGTTTTGGGGAGGGGCGGATGTGTCAGCTCTCCTCCGGATGAAGCGTTCCCCATCCCTCTGGATATACTGGAAATGTTGTCCAACGGGATCTACCATGGGGGTAGGTTCCCTATATCCGTTTCGAGGGGCGGACGGGGTTCGGCTAGTTGGTGCTTCACGTCTGGGGGTATGGGCCCTCCAGTGGTTCCTGCGGTGTTCCTGAGGCCATGGTGGTCTCAATGTCCTCCTCTTCGTCGAAAGATGGCATGGGACGCAACGGGGATGGTGGCTCACGAGTTTCATCGGTGTAGCCCTGTTCCTGTTCGTCCGCCATGCGTTGCATGGCCTCCGCCATCTCCCTCATCAACTGAGGGTTCATCCTTACATCCCGGGGGATGATTTGCTCGAACTCCCGGGTGGCACTGCCACTGGCGTGTCCTTGCATGGACCACCCCTCAGAGGATCTATTGCCTCCTCGGCCCCTGGATGTAGAACTCGGTGTCGCGGTAGTAAGTCTAGCCATTTTCAAGAAAAAATGGTGCTTAGATTATGGTTTTTTCTGGACTTTTAGTGTAGTTTCCCACAGACGGCGCCAATGTTGAAGTTTTGTCCCGAAGATCCGAAAGCCCAACACAAGCCTTGGATATTGTAGGGATATTGGATAGGGTTGAAATGTGTATAAAATATAAAATAGTGAGATAATATTCAACTCAAGAACTTACTTATATTCTGTAATTAAGCAATTACACTGGAACTACCCGAACGGTAGATGAATATGAGATTACAAGGATGGGAGATATAAATCTATTGCTAAGCTCTGAGTATTAAAATGCTAACCCTTTACAATGATCTAAACATGGGTATTTATACTAAAATAGGGATGGGTGAGGTGGATACGTGGCCAAATCCGGTAGGCTGTCACTTCTGCCATGTATGCACCCATGCCCCCACTTGCTGCCGCCATGATCCAGCATTAAATGCGGCCTCCACTTGCTGATTACCCGTTCGGGCAGGGTGTTCGGTGTGTGGGACCCCGCCATAGGTGCTATCCTGCTTATGGACATATCCCGAACGCCGATCGGTATCTGGGCATTGGCACCTTGATGTAAGTGATTCCTGGAATGCTCCAAGTATAAGCTTTATCCCGAATGCCGTCCGGGAATTCCTTGGACTGTCTTGGGCCCGCTGCTCCTCCCCGGACTTGGGCCTAGGGATATTGGGCCTGGACCTAATATCCCAACAATAGAGTATTAATTCTAGAGAGAAGTGAGAGCTAGAGAGAGAAAGTGAGTTATTATATTTCTCAACTTGGAACCCCCTATACAACCTGGCATACAATACCATCGGTTGGAGGTATGCGGAATTTCTGTGATAAACTACAGCAAACCAAGAGGGCCCTAAAGGCCTGGAACAGGACCACTTTTGGTGACATTTTCCAGGAAGTTAAGCGGGCCGAAACTCAGGCCCAAGAAGCAGAAGAAGTATTTCTTGCGGACCCAAACCAAGATAATCGGACCAAATGGTCTAAGTCACAGGCAGAACTTCTCCTAAGACTGAAACAAGAGGAGGTTTTTTGGAAGCAAAAAGCCAAAATTAAATGGCTTAGCGAAGGGGATGCAAATACCAAATTTTTTCACAACTTTGTAAGACAAAAAAGTAGGACTCAGGCCATTAACTATATAGAGGACTCTGAAGGTCAGTCTTACACTGACCAGGACAGTATTGGTCATGCAGCGATCAAATATTTCCAGGACCTCTACGAGGAAAAACAATGCTCAGAACCAACAATGGACTCCCTCCTCAACCATCTTAGCCCTACTCTTACAGCGGAAGACAATGCTTTTCTTACCTCACTGCCTTTGGAGCAGGAGGTCAAGGACACGGTTTGGGGCCTCAACCAGGACAGCAGCGCTGGTCCAGATGGATTTAACGGATACTTTTACAAAACTTGCTGGGTTATTATTCATAAGGATCTCCTGTCCGCTGTTCAGGAATTCTTCCTAGGGATCTCTATGCCAAAGGCGGTATCAAGCACTCTTATCGTTTTAATTCCTAAAATCCCTAACCCCAAACGACTCAATCAGTTCCGTCCTATTAGCTTAGCCAATTTTATCAACAAAATTTGCACGAAGATCTTGGCCACTCGTCTCAAAACTATCTTACCAAGGATAATTTCTAAAGAGCAAATAGGATTCATGGAGGGGGAGGACATTCATCATCACATCCTACTTGCCAATGAAATTCTTCACCACATTGACAAAAAGGTTCGGGGCGGGAATTTGGCAGTTAAGCTCGACTTGGCCCAGGCATTTGACAGGGTATCTTGGGCTTTCTTGAAGGCTGCCCTTCTCAAGCTAGGTTTCGACGGAAGATTCACAGACCTCATTATGTCGAACCTAGCTTCCACCCATATCTCAATCCTCGTAAATGGTCAGCCCCACGGCTACTTTAAGCCGAGGAGGGGGGTCAAGCAGGGAGACCCCCTTTCCCCATACCTGTTTTTGATCATTATTGAGAGTTTCACAAGGGGTTTACAGAGCTTATTCAATACACACTACATTAAACCCTATCTAATTGGTAGAGATGTTTCCCCAGTTACGCAGCTCGGATATGCAGATGACCTACTCCTCTTCCTGAACGGGTCGGCTACCTCTATCCAGAACCTTCAAGAATACCTGCATCTTTTCTCTGAAGCCACTGGCCAGGTGGTAAACTACAACAAAAGTGTCATCATAGTCAGCAAACACACAACCTTGGCAAGGAAAAGAGGGCTGAACAAACTCACTGGCATGAAGACTTGTAATTTGCCCCTAACCTACCTAGGAGCGACTCTCCATCAAGGCATCACAAGACAAGCCAATTGTGCAAAGATTGTGCAAAACTTTGAATCCAGACTCATTTCCTGGAATAAAAAAAATCTGAATCAGGCAGGCAGATTAGTCCTCATCAACTATGTTCTAACCACAATTCCCTCTTACCAACTCGCAGTTACAACATTCCCAAGAAAGATTATCCTAAACCTCGAAAGACTCATGAGCAATTTCTTTTGGGGCAATAACGGAGGGAAACCTAAATACCATTGGAAGAAGTGGTCTCACCTATGTAAGCAAGGTATTGAAGGTGGTTTACAGATTAGGTCTTTGTCTAACATTCAGGAGGCCTACAAACTCAAAATTTGGTGGAACTACTGTGAACAAAAATCCATCTGGGCCAAACACATGCAAAAAAGATACTCTAGAACGGGGCTTATGATCTACAAACAAAATGATTCACCAACATGGAAAGAACTTTGCAAAACAGCCCTCTCACACGCTGGACTTATCCTATCAAATGACGATCACCCAAAATGGACCCTGGAAAACAACTCACATTTCTCTTTTAAGAGTGCCTACCACCACACCAGAACTCACCACCCCACTACCCTAACCCTCTCTCAAAACTGGGAATCCCACACCCAACTCAAAATCAAAATCTTCATTTGGAAATACCTTACCAAATCTCTCCCTTTCCCAGACAACCTCACCAGATTTCACCTACAACTGGCAACCATGTGCCCATTTTGCCTAAACAATAGTGACACACAAAACCATGCACTATTCACATGCACTCTAATAAGACCCATTTGGAGTCTTTTTTCTTTCATCATGCAGGTTAGGACCACTCAGGACGAAGACCTTATACAAACTCTATATATATGGTGGATGGGGAGCAAAAATAACAATCTCAGAGACACTCTTAGGCAAGCTCTGCCGGGAATTATCATGTGGCACATTTGGAAATCCTATAACTCATGCATTTGGGAGGACAAAACCTTTGCAGCAAACCAGGTCATCTCAGACATCAAACAATACGTACGAAACTGGTGTTTCAGCAATCAAAACAAAAAATTTTACAATTTTGACGTAGATCTTCACACGGACGGCCTTTTACCATACATCAAACACTCTACCAGAACCACAGAGAAAGTCAGATGGAAAACAGATTTACCTCAAACATTGATCTTAAACACAGATGCTGCATTCAAAGAAGGCCAGGCGGGGGGCGGGGCAATTCTCAGAGACCGGAATGGCAACCTAATTCAAGCTTTCTCCTACCCAGTCCAGGCATGCAATCCACTCCAGGCAGAAGCGATCTCCATGGAAGCAGCAACAACAATCACACAGAAAATGGGTTACAGCAAGTTCCAAATTCAAAACGACTCACACACATGCATTCAAATGACAAAAGGAAATGTGAAAATCCCACCATACCTGCAGCACACAATACAGCGATTACGACTGGCGGGGATTAAATCACAACTCCTATTCATCCACCGTCCGCGAGAAACAAACTTTGTTGCTCACTTTCTTGCACAGGGAGGCATCGTTTCGTCGTCTATTTCGCACTATTCCACTGACACACTCCCAACAAAAGCTAAGCAGGCCTTCTTCCAAGACAAAGACGGAGGGAGCTTCTTCAGAGACGCGGGCTAGGGAACTCAATTGAGCCCTAACTGATTCACTCTCATGAGAGAGGCATCTGGTAGGGTTAGCCGACAACCCCGTTTGGACGTTTATGTTTGGGGCAGAGTCTATTCCTTTTACTTGGACGGAAGTTGTCCTGAATTTTCACTTTCGGAGCATATGTTTTCATCTTAGGGCCACTTTAATGGGCCGACTAGGTGTTCTTTCTTTTTGGGCACCTTTTTTTTACTTTAGTTTGTTTGTGTAAACACATTCCAGCTTAATAAATTTGGTAAATGTGGCCCGGCATTTACCCCACCAAAAAGGTGGAGTTTCGGGTTAAAAAAAAAAAAAAAAGGTAAAAATGCGGATTTGGGCTCCTAGCCTTGGGCTTAGGAGACCCATTACAATAACCATGCCTTCTTTGGGCGAAATAAGGCCACTAATGGGCTGTGTACAATACTTAGTAAATACAATGAAAAATACATTCTGCCAGGGTGAAGTCCGGACGATGCGGTCCATGGACGATGTGGTCCCTGGACGATGCGGATCCTGGGCTTCGTCCATATAATCCAGGTGCTATCTCCTTTCTTGGACGTCGCGTGCCTTTGGCCGATGCGGGTATCCTGCTAGCGTCTTTTGGGTCGTTGAGTATGTGGGCCATGGGGTCCAGGCCCATATACTCTATCACCTCTACTGCTCCCGAAACCACTTTTCAAAATCAAACATATGGGATGCAAGGTATTGGGCAAAATAATCCACTCTTTCAGCTGAGACAAAACCAGCCCCAAGTCACTCAAAATCCACCCATTCATCAACCATAAACTCAGCCCTTCCAAAACTAATTTCAACAATACCATCAACCCCAAGCACAGCCAAACATAGCCCATCCACATCCTATTAGACCACAGCCAGTTCTTCAACTGAGACATCAGGCCCCTCCATTCCAGAACTATGTCCCGCATAACAATCCGCTTTACCAAGGAGAGATCATTGCAGATTTCCTCGCCCCTGAGATTACGGAGTATGACAGTATTCAAGTGCTAGGAATTACTGCACCCCACTACGAGATAATCAGTTTGGAGGGAGCCCTACAGAAGATCCAGTGGCACACATTACCAAATTTCTGAGGATGTGCCAAACTTTCAAGATTCCTAGGCTAGATGACGATCAGGTACAAATGCTATTTTTCCCTTTCTCATTGAGGGATGACGCGCAGAGGTGGTTGGATAGCAATCCATATCACCACATTGAGACATGGGATCAGCTGCATAAGGCCTTCATTAAAGAATATTTCCCAAC
Source organism: Cuscuta epithymum (assembly GCA_945859915.1). NCBI lineage: Eukaryota > Viridiplantae > Streptophyta > Magnoliopsida > Solanales > Convolvulaceae > Cuscuta > Cuscuta epithymum. The sequence continues at coordinate 285,508 of CAMAPF010000255.1, forward strand.
ATCAAAGGCTATAAAGTTGAAGAAGCAGCTACAAGACTTCAAGCCAGGCTCGTTGGAGACATTGGCTCAGGCATGGAAGAGATTTAAAGTGCTGAGAAGAGCTTTCCCTTAAGGCAAGATGACTGATTGTGAGATTCTATTGCGCTTCTACAGTGGACTCAACAATGAAGGGAAGATGATGCTAGATGCTTCTGGTGGTGGAGCTTTTGCTCAATTACCATCTCAGGTTGCGGAAGAACTAGTTGAGAAGATTGTTTCGAATAATGCTTCATGGTACAGCTCTCGGGACACACCTCACCAGAAGGCCCCGGGTTTGTATGAGATCAGTGATAATTCTGCCCTTTCTGCGAGGGTAGATACTTTGACTAGCATGATTCAGAACCTTGCTACCAGTGTGGAGGATAATCAAAAGAAGACGGATCTTGCTCTCTCGGTGCCAAGTGTTAATATGGTAGCCCCCGTTCCGATTAGTCCCTCTTGTACTATGTGTGAGGGACTCCATTTGCCACATGAATGCACTATGATGGCACACTCGAAAGCCCCTGTAGTAGCGCAAGTGGATGCGATGTATTATCAGCAATAGGGCTACTGCAATCAGCCCTATGGACAACAGCAACAAGGCCACTACGGGAAAGAAAATCAGCAGCAGCAGTCTAGGAACTATAATCAGCCCCAAGCACCGCAAGGCCAGCAACAAGCACCTCAGCCAGTGCAAGAGAGCTTTAAGAGAGAGACTGAACAAAGATTTTCTAGCATAGAAGAAACACTTAAGAAATTGGTGCAATTCCAACAGCAACAAATGCAATCTCAACAACAAGTAGACTCAAGGATGCAAAACATGGCAAATCAATTGGGGCAACTTGCAAAGGCCATATATGAGAGGCCTCAGGGATCTCTCCCTAGCCACACTGAACCGACCCAAGAGAACATGTCCAGGCAATCACCTTGAGGAGCGGAAAAGAGCTAGAACCTGCTGCCACAACAAAGAAGCCCGATGAAGTTGAAGTTGAACCGGCTGCCTGGGAAGAAGAAAAGGAGAAAGATGAGGGAAGAGAGGTGGCGGTTGCACCAAAACAGCCCGTTCCGGTCAAGAATTACACCCCACCTCTCCCCTATTCGGTGCGATTGACTAGGAAGAATGATAGTGACCAGTTTGGTAAGTTTCTGCATCTCATGAAACAAGTGCAGATTAACTTACCATTCGTGGATGCACTAGCTCAGATGCCCAAGTACGCGAAGTTCATGAAGGATCTACTGACAAACAAGAGGAGACTTGAAGAAGCGTCTACTGTGACGCTTAATGCGCATTGCTCAGCTGTGATACAGACAGTTCTGCCGAAGAAGCTTAAGGATCCAGGTTCTTTTACTATTCCCTGCTTTATAGGAGATCTTACTTTTGATAGGGCCCTGGCTGATTTGGGTGCAAACATTAATTTGATGTCTCTTGCTTTATATGAAAAGCTTGCACTCGGTCCACTTAAACCTACACGTATGTGCATTCAGTTGGCTGATCGTTCAGTCAAATATCCCCAAGGGATTATTGAAGACGTGTTGGTTAAAGTGGACAAATTTATTTTTCCGGTGGACTTTGTTATTTTGGACATGGATCAGGATCGGGAAGTACCATTGATATTGGGCAGACCATTCTTGGCAACTGCCCGAGCACTTATTGATGTTGGAGACGGTAAGCTTGTCCTCCGCGTTGGGGATGAGTCTGCCACCTTTGACATGTCCAAAATAATGAAGAGGCCCTGTCAGGATAGTGGAGAGTGTTTTTTTATGGATGTGGTGGATTCTTTGGTGGAGGATTGCATTCCTAACATACTTTCTGATGAAGCCTTCTTTGATCTTCTTTTGGATGATAGTTTGTCAGCAGAGGATCTTTATTGGGCTCCTCCTTAGTTTTGATTGTCTTATGATAGGTGGATAAGAGGACTCAAGTGATTCTAGTGATGTGAAGGGGAAGGAAGATGCCTTAGATAAGGTGGAGAATGAAGACTGTCGGACTGATTCTTCTATTGTTACTCCTCCATTAAATCTAAAGCCTCTTCCCTCCCATCTTGAGTATGCGTTTCTAGATGATAGTTCTGACCTCCCTGTTATTCTTGCATTCGGGCTTGAGCCATCCCAAAAATCTGCATGTCTTGATTTACTTTGTGAACAAAGGGAAGCTCTAGCCCGGAAACTTTCTGACATGAAAGGAATCAGTCATGCTTTCTGCACTCATAAATTTTGATGGAAGATAATGCTAAACCGGTAGTGCAGCCACAAAGAAGACTGAATCCTAATATGCAGGAGGTGGTTAGGGAGAAAGTCATCCGTCTGTTAGATATAGGCATTATTTATTCGATTTGAGACAGCCCTTGGGTCAGCCCGACTCAGGTGGTTCCCAAGAAAGAGGGGTGACTGTGGTTACAAATGAGAAAGATGAGTTGATTGCTACGCGTACGGTCACCGGATGGCGGGTCCGCATTGATTACCGAAGATTGAATGCCGCCACCCGGAAAGACCACTTCCCCCTCCCCTTCATTGATCAGATTTTAGAGAGGCTAGCAGGGCATAAGTTTTACTGTTTCCTTGACGGGATGTCGGGATACTTCTAGATCCCCATAGCCCCCGAGGACCAGGATAAGACCACTTTCACATGTCCATTCGGTTCCTTTGCTTATCGGAGGATGGTGTTTGGATTATGTAATGCCCCTGCTACCTTTATGAGATGCATGCTTGCTATTTTTGGGGATTTTATTGGGAAGTTTATGGAGGTTTTCATGGATGATTTTTTTGTGTATGGTGATACTTTTGATGAGTGCTTAGGGAATTTGAAGAAAGTCGTGGTTAGGTGTCGAGAGGTGAATTTGGTACTTAACTGGGAGAAGTGCCACTTCATGGTTAGTGAGGGAGTGAGGTTGATCTGGCTAAGGTTGATGTGATTTCTAAACTGCCTCCCCCTACCTCGGTCCGTGCCATTAGGAGTTTTCTAGGCCACGCAGGTTTTTACCGTAGGTTCATCCAGGACTTTTCTAAGATAGCCTGACCCATGACTAAGCTCCTTGAGAAGGACACATCGTTCGACTTCTCAAGGGAGTGTTTAGAGGCTTTTGAGTGTTTGAAGGAGAAATTGGTCAAGGCACCGGTGGTAGTAGCTCCTGACTGGTCTTTGCCTTTTGAGATTATGTGTGATTCTAGTGATTTTGCAGTAGGATCCGTTCTTGGGCAGCGTCGAGAGAAACATTTTTAGCCTATTTCTTATGCTTCTAAGACTCTCGATAGTGCCCAAGAAAAATACACTACCACCGAGAAAGAATTGCTTGCTGTTGTGTTTGCTCTTGACAAGTTTCGTCCTTATTTGATTTTGTCTAAGGCAGTGATATTCACCGATCATTCTGCTCTTAAATATTTGATGCAAAAAGTGGATGCCAAGCCTAGATTGATCCGGTGGATATTACTACTCCAGTAGTTTGATATTGAGATAAGGGATAAGAAAGGGGCTGAGAATTTAGAAGCTGATCACTTGAATAGGTTAGAAAACCCCTTTCTTGATTCCCTGAGTGAGAGAGATATTGAGGGTACTTTTCCTGATGAGAGACTTTTGAGGATCGTTGATGAGGTGCCTTGGTTTTCTGACATCACCAACTATCTTATTGGGGGTGTTGTCCCTTCTGATTATACACCTCATCAACGAAGAATTTTTTTGCTGATTTGAAGTATTATTTCTGGGAGGAACCATATTTGTTTCATATTTGTGCTGATCAGGTTGTTAGAAGATGTGTTCCCCTTAGTGAAGGAGTTGAAATTCTTAAACATTATCACTCCGGACCGACTGGGGGACACTATTCTTTTAATCGGACAACTCGTAAGGTGTTGGAATGTGGTTTCTTCTGGCCCACTTTGTTTAAAGATGCTCTAACTTTTGTGCAGGAATGTGACAGGTGTCAACGCACCGGGGCGGTTACCAACACTACAAGAAAAGTGCACATAGACTGCACATGGACCACATTTTTTTTGCGATGGCAGCATAACTGTTATTAAAAACACCATTAACCACACATTTTTTTATTTACTACACACAAAAATGTGGTAAAAGCTTAGAGACAACAGTTTTTAACCGTGACCAATGTTTTTACCACAGCTGTTGTGCCGACGCACGTAAAACTGTCGCAAAACTGTCGTAAAAACGTAAGGAGGATCATTTACGACAGTTTTGCGTCAGTTTTATGTGCGTCGCCACAACAGCCGTGGTAAAAACATTGGCCACAGTTAAAAACTGTCGTCTCTGACCTTTTACCACAGTTTTGTATGTGGTAAATAAAAAATGTGTGGTTAATAGTGTATTAGTGTTTTTAACGATAGTTATGTGGTTATCGCAATTTTTTTTGTCTATGTGCGGTCTATGTGCACTTTTTTCTTGTAGTGCAAGAGGGATGAGATGCCCCAGAATTTTATATTGGCTTGTGAGGTATTTGATGTATGGGGCATTGACTTCATGGGGCCGTTCCCGGGTTCTAAAGGTAACAAATTCATTCTTGTTGTTGCGGATTATGTTTCTAAGTGGGTTGATGCTGAAGCTCTACCCACAAATGATGCTAGAGTTGTGATTCGTTTTATGAAGAAATTGTTTTCTAGATTTGGAGTGCCACGAGTTTTGATAAGTGACAGGGGTACCCACTTTAGGAATGATCCCATTACTCGCCTTCTGGCAAAGTACGGGGTCACTCATAAAGGGGGCGTCCCTTATCGCCCTCTGGCAAAGGATCATTCGGGATCACGGTGACCCTCAAACCAAATTTTGTGCCCCTCCACCAAAAGAAACCAATTCTGGAAACAGAGGGAAAAGGAATTCTGGCTAAAAGAGGGGGATATAAACTCCCGCTTTTTCCATAATGCGGTTAAAAACAGACGGAGGAAGAATAAATTGGCCGGGCTAAAGAGGCCGGATGGATCATGGTGCACTGATAGAAATCAGGTGGGGGGAAATGGTTAGGAACTACTTTGAGCATTTATTTGTGCAAGGGGAGAGTACAGGGGTGGCGGACTGTTTCGGGGATTTTGGACAGATCACGGCGGAGCAGAACCGGCTACTACTACGGGATATCAGCCCCGAGAAAGTGAGGTTGGCTATTTTTTATATGCACCCTGAGAAAGCTCCATGATCTGATGGTATGAATCCTACTTTTTTTCAAAAATACTGGGATATTGTTGGGCCGGAAATATCTAGGCTTTGCTCTAATATTTTTACTACATGAATTATCCCGAGAGAACTTAATGTGACAAATCTTGTTTTAATTCCTAAAAAAGATAAGCCTGGAGATATGGAGGATTGGAGACTTATTGCGTTATGTAACGTGTTTTATAAAATTTTGTCTAAGGGTTTAGCTAACAGATTAAAGATCTTGTTGGGAAATCTTATTGGAGAAAACCAGAGTGCTTTTGTTCCAAGCTGGTCTATTGTGGATAATGTAGTTGTTGCTTTTGAAACTCAACATTTTTTGAAAAGAAAATGTAGTGGCAAAGAGGGGTATGTTGCCTTGAAACTTGACATGAGCAAAGCTTATGATAGAGTGGGTTGGGACTTTTTATGTGTGATTATGATCCGTATGGGCTTTGATGTGAGATGGGTGAATATGATTATGGAATGTGTAGCGACTGTCAGCTACTATGTACAGTTTGAGCGGGATTTCTTGGGCCCGATCATTCATGGGCGCGGCTTGAGGCAAGGGAACCCCTTGTCTCCTTATCTCTTTATTATGGTGGCGGAAGGGCTGAGCGCTTTACTGAAGAAGGCGGAGGCCCGGGGTGATGTACACAGGGTGGCGGTTTGTAGGGGGTACCTAGAGTCTCACACCTCTTGTTTGCAGATGACAGCTTCCTGTTCTTCAGAGCTACTAGTGAGGAGGCAGTAGTTGTTAAAAATATTTTATCTTTTTATGAGGAGAATGCAGGGCAAACTGTGAATTATGTGAAGTCATTTTTGTCTTTTAGCCAGAATATTGGGGAGCACTTTAAGGTAGCATGTTGCAGCATTTTTGGGATTCCGATGGTAGGGGGTCAAAGCCGGTATCTACGCCTACCAACACTTGTGGGAAGGAATAAGTCTGCTATTTTAGGCTACCTAAAAGACAAAATTTTCAATAGAATTAAGAAATTGAACATCAAATTTTTATCCAGAGCAGGTAGAGCGGTTCTATTAGAAAATGTGGTTGAGGCTATGCCTAACTATGCCATGAATGTGTTTCTTCTGCCGAATAATTTATGTGACGAAATTGAGAAATTAATGAATGACTTTTGGTGGAGGGGCACAAAATTTGAGCAAAAGGGCTTGAGGTGGAGAAGATGGGAGGTTCTTTGTAAGCCAAAAAACTTGGGGGGCTGGGCTTTCGAAGAATAAGAGGATTTAATCTGGCAATGTTAGCTAAGCAGGGGTGGAAGCTGATGACGGAACCATCCAGTATGATGTGCAGAGTGCTGAAGACCAGGTATTTTCCGAACTCGGACTTTTTACATGCTCAAGTTGGGAATAACCCTTCTTTCATTTGGCGTAGTATTTTTGAGACACAATCTTTTCTCAAAAATGATATCCGAAGGAGAGCAGGGAATGAGATCGATGTGCAGGTTTGGTCTGATGCTTGGCTCCCGAGAGAGGGGCCGGGAAGAGTTACACCTGCTAAACCACCAGGGAATAGAGACATGAATGTTGCAGCACTGCGTGATATCACAGGAAAGAAGTGGAACAGAGAGAGACTTGCTAATATTTTTATTGAAGAAGATAGGAGGAAGATTATGAGTATCCTTATTAGTTCTTATGACAGGAAGGATGATTATTGGTGGAATGGGGAGAATAGTGGCATTTTTCTGTCAATAGCTGTTACCGGTTACTTACAGGGGAGCTGCAGACTGGAGATGGGACTAACTGGGCGTGGCTATGGGATTTATATATTCCACCGAAACTTAAATTTTTTGCTTGGCAGGTTACTAATGGCTCTCTCCATACGGTTGATAATTTGTGGGGGAAAAGGAGTATAGGTACACGAAGGGTGTAAGGCGTGCGGAGATGATAATGAGATGACAGATCATGCGTTTCGTTTGTGGGATCAAGCAAAGGAGGTCTGGAGACAGGTGGGAGTCGATTTGGGTCATCTGGCGGACTCTGTGGCTACATGGATCTGGGGGAGGAACAAACGAGGAAGATCGATGCAAATTCATCGCTATTCTATGGAGCCTCTGAAAGAGAAGGAATGGATGTGTCTGGAAAGATAGGTTGCAGGGGACTGCGGGGGTTCTCAATGTGGCGGCAGGCATAATATCAAGCTGGAGAGATGCTCATGATGCTGGGCGAACGGAGCAGGTAAGGAAAGAAGCTAGCTCCTTGACAGTTTGGAAACGACCACAACATGGCTATGTCAAGATTAATGTGGATGGGGCGGTGGACGAGGATAAAAATATTCGGGCCTGGGGGTGGGTTGTGCGAGACCATCATGGTGACTTCATTAAAGCGAAAGGGGCTTCAGAACTAGCTAATTGGTCGGTGGCGGAAATGGAGGCGGTAGGTGTTTGGGATGCTCTGATTGGGGCGGTCGAAGCAGGCTCGTCACACGTGGAGATTGAGACTGATGCGCTCTCGGTGGTCCAGGGTCTCAAAAATGGGGGAGGTTCCTCTTATCTCTTCCTTATTCTAGATGATATTAGAAATTTGTTGAAAACAAAGAGTAATTTTGTTGTCTCTTTCTGTAAGCGATCTACGAATCGTGTTGCCCATGCGTTAGCAAGAGCACATGTTGTTATCTCAGATCAGTCCTGTTGTTATGATTTTTGCTCTGGACTCTATTGTAAGCCTTCTGGCACACGATTTGGTGAATTAATATATCAGTCAGTTGGAGTTTAAAAAAAATGAGTATTAGATATACAAGTATTCTATAAAAAAAATTATTTATTTTTATTGTTTTTTCTGGAAAAAAGACACAAATATTACTTATAACTTTGTGAAATACAAAAAGTGACTAATCTTTATTTTTTTCCAAACATATGACTAACATTTTATTTAAACAATCCAATTCTTTTTCTCATTGTAATTTATATCTAATATGTGCCCCATTCCCACCTTCACACTTGCCTAGCCTCCGCCGATAACCGCCTTTGGAATTATCCCTCAAACTGCCGCCATAAAAGGCGTTGAATTTTATTGATGTTTTTTTCATTTTTTATCCCCCTAAATTAGCCAGAAGAAAATTGTTGAATATCTCCGACGGACATCAACATGTCTTAAAACGACGGTGACATCCAACCGTGACATGAAAATCTGACAATGGGCAATCCAGCTTGGGTACACATTTTCATACACACACCTACACACTCATGTTTGTGAAGAGTATTTTTTTGTCTATATATAGACATAACACATTTTCAAATACTTTATGTCTGTATACAGACAAAAAAATACTCTTCACAAACATTAGTGTGTAAGTGTGTGTATGAAAAATGTGTACCAATAGATTTTTTTGATTAATGTAAACTCCCCCATGTCCGTAGTCCCAGGTGGCGGCCAGGCCCTAGTCATTCACAGGGCGGAGACCGGTACGAAACTACCAGTGTAATTTCACTGTCGAGCCTATCACCGGCGCTTTGCAGTCACCACGAGCGGGTGGTAAGCTCTTCTTCTTCTCGCCAATCTCCATTAACAGTTAAAATTTCTTAACTCCTAGCTGATTTTTTGTTAGGAAGTTATTGAATTGTGTTTTAAGGGATTTTTTTAATCCATGTCCAGAGTACATCATGGACAATTATAATTTGTTGTATTCTACTGTATTAAACACTACGCGATTGATTCAATGGATGACTGGCAATCGGCAAAAGTCTTTTTTTTCAAGATCTGCACTAAAAAATTACCTTCCTTGCGATTGACAAACCTGGGGCTGCGTAGAACAAAACGATACTTTTGTTATTCCATGTTTGGTAGAATTAAAATCATACTCTCATTATTCCATGAATTAACCGGTTGGAACATAAATTTTGTATATAATTTTGTAGAGTTATTTAAGCACCAATACTTGGTGCTTTGTAAAATCAATTTGTTTCTATGAAAAGTTTGAGTTCTATCTTTGCATGAAGAATGTTTCCACCAATTTGTACCACTTTATCCTCCTAGTTGTATATTGGATGCCTTGCACCATAATTCTACAAATAAGTTACTCTGCAATATTCCCTGCATATCACTTTAAGGGCCCATTTGGTATGATGTAAAGTAAACAGTTCGCACGCGAAGTGTAGGAAGGTAAACATTTTACACCGTTTGTTTTAATTATTTAATGCAAACTATAGGACATTTTTTTCAAAACATTTCACACTGTACTACGTAAAATATTTTACGTGGGGGGGGGGGAGGTTGTAACTTGTAAACTATTACGACTTCTTGCCCTACGGTTAACGACTGGAGTGTGGCGGCAACCAAAAAAGTTGGCCGCAATCTACACTCCTCTTCTATATAAGAAGCTAAAATCGGCAAACCCAAATGGTTTTGTGCTTGCCGTTTTTAATAACTACTACCTGGTTTATTCTTTATTTATAATATTTTATATATAGTATCCCCTCCCCCAGACCCCCCTGGAGTAAAAAAAAATGTATAGTATATATACGTATATATAAACCATCGGTAGAAGTTTAATTTGCTGAATAAGGTATGTCGTCATTCTCTAAATATTTTATATGTAAAGTTATATTCCAAGCAAACAATTATAAAAAGTATTTTTAAAAATAGATTACACACTTAGCCAAACAATGTATTTCTATTTTACATGTAAACTAATTACCGCCCTACACTTTACATGTAATCATTTTGCATGTAAAGTTTTAATGTGTAAACTACCAAATGGGCCCTAATTGTCTGGTATTCCTTTTCGGGTTGTATCAAATTAGTTGTCACATTTCCATTTTGGGAATGAAAAACTACACTAAAAGCAGCTACAGTATAAAAAACTATGTGAAAAGCCTATTATCTTAAGTCTTAACTATGAGTGTACTTTGTAAAATTACAGTATACCCATAACATGATCTTAAACTACATGAAAAGTCTATTGTGACCATTCCAATGATACGGAGGGAGTATTATTTTCTTCTCATAAAAAACTATTTTTGTGATTCTTTCATTTGAAACGAGTGAGAATTGAGAAAGACATAGAATAGAAATTGCAATGCAACCTTCAATATTACTAATGAAAGGGTTGTAAAAGGTAAAGAATAGGATAAATCTGTGAATTTCATGATTGCTGGAGATATCTTATGTTAATAATCCTTACTCGTATGATTTATCAATGCATAGTTATATTTTTTATAATTATGTGATGCCCCATGTTTCATTTCCTGTGTGTTCCGATTCCATGCTACTTTGGTAGTTCGAACAAAATACACCAATTTGCTTGACATTAAGCCATTAAGGAATACATGAAATATACTCAACTCTATTTTTTTAAATTTAACCCAAATCATTTCACTCGGATAAATTTGAGTAAATTTTACCTCTGCAAAATTTTCTGACCCTTTTTCTCTATATACCATTGTCTTTTATTTGTACTTCTTGCTTGTCCCAGCTTCTTTTAAAATAATACACATGTATCGCTGGTTATACATATCCTACATTTTTTATCCCCACTCGCCCTTCAAACTTTTTATATTCTCTTTCTCTTTTCATACTCTATTTACTATTGCTAATATAGTATTCTTAAGTTCTATCGTATAAAAAAGCCTAAAAGCTGACTAGCCTAATGGGCTTGGACCCTTGGCTCGCTCTCCTTTAGTTCTTTCAGTAACCTTAAAATACAAACTTTTATTTTCCCGAGTTTACCGCTGATAGTGCATAGAAGATAAGTTTTTGTTACAATATTTAAATATATTTTGTTCAACTGTTCAAGGTAAAATGAGTGACGTGAGTATACTGAATTATCACTGTTTTCCTTTGTGTGACGTATTGTGTATTAAGTATTTTCCACCTTGAGTGTCAGCAGGTGTCACAATGTCTTCTTCGTTCTTTACAGTTCAAGTTAGACAGAATGGAAGCACTCATGTCTCAAACTTACTCAGTTGGAAAGGATGAATTCTTTGAACGATCATATGTATTCGTAGAAGGCTCTCTTGCCACCATAAAGTTGAGTAAAAGTCACCACCCTACTTGGAAATCTTTAAAGCATGGAGAAAGATTGTGGCCTTCTCGTAAAACAAGGTAACTATGGATTTGCATTTGTTCATTTGTTTGTTTGACGCTTCATGGTTTGAGACATCATAGTTGTGGTTGGTTTGTCCATTTGTCCACCCATTCAGTTGCCCAACTTGTTTTGGGGTGAGGCGTGTCAGGTCAGTGTCTCACATTAAAAGTTTATTGAGTTAAAGATTAATCCATAGTATATAATTGTGAGGTAAACATCACATCTACCATGGATTTGAATTTGTTCATTTGTTTGTTTGACGCTTCATGGTTTGAGACATCATAGTTGTGGTTGGTTTGTCCATTTGTACACTTATTCAGTTGCTCAGCCTGTTTCGAGGTGAGACGTGTCAGGTCAGTGTCTCACATTAAAAGTTTATTGAGTTTAAGATTAATCCGTAGTATATAATTGTGAGGTAAACATTACATCTATTGGATTACTTTGTAGCGACTTAGGCGCCATTTAATACTAAGTAATAGGTATCGTTGTTATTTTGAACTGTTAAGTGAATTGATTTGTGCACTATAGCAATCAACTGCAACTGTATGTTTTTGACAGTCCATGGACCAGACGACGTGATACAAGTGTAGTATTTGCTCTGGATACAGGCAGAGTGCCCAGTAATGGTGACAGCGGTGGTCTAGGTGGTACTCGTTTAGGAAGGATAGTGGGTGCAGGAGGTCAACAGTTTCTGGCTAAACTTAATTCGGCTAGGAAAAATTTTCCAGTGAAGATATTTCTGCTTCTCCTAGGTTTCTACACAGCAAATGCATTGGCGACAATCCTAGGACAAACAGGGGATTGGGATGTATTGGTAGCAGCAATTGTTGTTGCTGTGATTGAGGGGATCGGAATGCTAATGTACAGAAAACCTTCGTCTTCTTTTCTTACCGAGAGATTGCAATCTCTGGTAGGGATGGTTAACTATTGGAAAGCAGGTGTTTGCTTGGGCCTTTTTGTAGATGCTTTCAAGTTAGGCAGTTGATTATTCCCCTGTGACATTTTCTTTTTGTAAATGAGCCCTTAAATCATTGTTTGTAACCCTAATCTCTCTCTATCTCTTGTTTGCCTTTCACCAGCAGAGCTTGTATAGAGGAAAGCTTCATACCTTTTACCTCTTTTAACGGTAAACAAAAGAATACTAATTTGAATTAAATTCACCCATGCAGCAAGGAAAAGTTGTTAATCCAGACAGGCGTGGACCCCCCCCCCCCTCCTTCCTTGCTATTTCAAATGTAAAATCAATACTGGGTGGAAACTTGTCAAGTGGCCACTGGCCAGACTTCATAGAGTAGGGTATTTTTTGGTGAGGGGTTTTAGAGGACAGGGAAGGTGAGGGAATTGCTTTCCCTTTTTTTTGGGATTTCCCTTTATATGGGGCGGGGGGCGGGAAGTGGGGGGTGGGGTGGGGGGATGTTTATGTTTTTCATCATCTTCGCTTCATTTTCTCTCTCCAAGTCTCCAGCCCTGTTGAGTTCATTTTTTAAGATGCTAAGGATGTTTTTATTTGGATTGTAATTTGCCCTAGACAAGACTAGATTTGGATAGTTATAAAAATACAAAGAAACCAGACTAGATTAGACCAGATCAGACCAGTAAATTACAGTCCAAGTAAAAACATCCAATATAGCTACGGTTTCTTCTCATCCTCTCCTATCAAACAAAAGAAGCACAAAAGTACTCCACATTTTCCTTTCCCTTTATTAGGGGTGGACATGGTCCCTCAGATTGGTCGGGACTGAGACTAGAAATTAAGATTCCAAGTCGGGGCCGAGACCGGACCAGTGGGGAAGAGGTCCCAATCATGGGCCTCATTTTTTTGGTACTAGGACCAGTTACGAGTGGCCTGGTTCCGGTCTGACCGGCCTAGGAACCGGATCGGACCGCCACTGTGAGGGACCGGTTCTGGGCCTAGGACTGGCCCGGGGGATTGTTGGGGGCGGTTCCAAGCTGCACCTCCTTTAGTACCGGCCGGGCCGGGGCTGGTCCGGGCCTTTTTTTTGTTTTTTCAATTTTTTTGGGTGGTAGACGGATTGGGTGTTTGGGCGGGGGGGATGGAATTAATTAGAAAAGCTAAAAAAAATATAACCCTACCCGAGCTCGGTCCGGCCTGGCCTGTTCCCGGTGGAATCCCAGGCCGGTTCCGGGCCTTTACCCACAAACAAAAAGCCCGGTTTGGACCGGCCCGGAACCGGTCCATGCCTAGGACCAGTCCGGACCAACTCTGGTTTCATTATTTATTTATTTGCCTTTCAGTCATTGAAAATCATTGTGGAAATTACCCGTTTGAACCATTTTAACCTCTGAGATATCATTTATGACCCAGGCAAAAACGGTTTTCATCTTTAAACTTTCTCCTTTTCAATTCTAGTCACCCAGTCTAATTTTAATTTCAAAAATAATCTCCGCCTAGTCTCTCTGAAAAGCGGCCAAAACTGATCTTTTTCAAAACACGATAGGAAGCCAACCGGCCGGCCGTGTCGTGATGGAGCTCTTCAGCGATACGAGTCCAAGGATGGCCGAGAATTTTCATCCCTCTGCACAAAAGTGAAAGGAATCAGGAGTCCGGCAAACTGCTGCAGTTCAAGGGCTTCACGTTCCACCGTGCGATCCCCAATTTCATGTGCCAGAGAGGCGATTTCACAAGGGGAAATGAGACCGGGGGTGAGACGATTTCACAAGGGGAAACGAGACCGGGGGTGAGACGATCTACGGCGTCAAAGTTTGCAGACGAAAACTTCATTCAGAAGCACGCCGGCATCGACATCCTCTCTATGGAGAATTCGGTTGAATTGCTTGATTACAAACATATTTTGATAGATTTTTATTTGGTGGAGATTCTATTCAGATGTTTTAGAAATTAATTTACAATGTTGGTATTAATAGGTTCTGAAACCAATTTTCTGTTTACCTTCAAATGTGCTCTGCAGTTTGAGTATTCAAATAGCGTAGAACTTTAATATGAAGATAAAAATATTTAACTGTGTATTAGGGAGTTCATAGAGAAAACCTTGCAAAAATCTAGAAACTAATAGAAGTATTGCAGAAGATGGACTTTGTGTTCCTGTCAAAATGTCATCAGCAAATGGAGTAAACATGATCATGTTCTGTTCGTTGGATTTATGTAATTTAAGCTTCGTACATTAATCTGCCTTGCTGGCTCTGCAACAGAAGTGATTACAACCTTACAGAGTTACAAGTGTTGCACTTTAACCTTTAGAAGCAGTACAGGTTTGTGTACCTCAATATGTATTGCCATGTTTTGCTAGGGGTTGGCCGATGGGCATCCACAATATGTCTCATCTGAAGGAGCTTGTGGGTTGTACAAGGTGCTGGTTCCTCTATGGAGATGTGGGATTCCATATACGGTGATGCAATTTTCATGCTTTGAGACTATTGTTGAGTTGTACACCCTAACACTCAAAGACAAGTGCAGCAAGCCTTTTCAACTTGGAGTTTGCTTTCCTGGTAGGTACATAGCTTTTCAAAGTGGGGATTCTCGTTGCTTAGGACTTAGGAGATAATCTATTTGCAAAAATCTAGGTGGGATGAATAAGAATAACTTGTTATTGGGATGGTTTTTCATGATTAGTGGTATAATAGCTAAACTAATGTTTTTATGATGAGCATTATTATAATACATATATTGTTCCTACGAATTTTTATAGTCACTAGTTCTGGAAGAGGCTCCCAAACTTTGCTAAACTTTATTTGCCTTCCTTTTAGTGCATCAGTGCATGTATTCAACCCTTGTCAGATTATCTTTAAACTTTTTGCTAATTTGCAAAAAAAAAAAAATGTCATTTGATTTGATGCAGTTATGAATGTGAAAACAGATTGAATTGTATATTTGTCTCATTACGTTTATATGTTTTTGTTGCCTTTTGTTTCTTTTGTATGTTGCTTTATGTTGTATCGTGTTGCTTTCTGTTGTACTGTGTTGTTTTTTTTGTTCGACAGTTAATTATATAGCCATGAAAGCTATTCAAATTGATTCCACTACAAAAGTAATTAAAGAAAGAGCTCCCAAAGTTGAATTTGTGAAGAAGCACAAAGTGAAATATGGCATCATTGTTTTACTGGGAAAGAAGCGCTCAATGGATCGGTTTCCAGTTTTAGTTTTTTTATTCACACCCCATGTAAATGTATATATACTAAAAATCCAATTTAGTGGTACATTATTTATTAATGTTACTCCCTTCGTCCCCTTTTAAATGTCCCTGAGGAGGGTGGCACGGGTTTTAAGAAAAGTGGGTTTGTGTGACACCCCGAAAAAATTAAAATAAAATAAGTAATTTTTATTAGTCAGATAAAATGTTATAAAAGTCACATTTTAATAATTAAATGAATCAGATAAAATTTTAACATGGGTGACATTTTAATCAGATAAAAATGCCTCAATAATAAAAGTGACATTTTAACAATTTCAACTCAAATGATATCATTTGATAATATTTGCACAGAAATAACGAAGTTCACTTTTTAACCCTAACAGTAATGATACGTACATAATTAATACATACTAGTACTAGTAATAATATGCACACCAATGATACTCGTAATACATAAAAAAAAAATAGAGATGGGATGCCATATCCAGGCCACATGCCATGTCCATGTTCATACACCACAATTCTTTTCCTCGTTCACATACATTATTGGTTTTCCCTCCCATCAAATAAATGTGAATAGTAATACGCATACACACTTGCATAATAATACAGATGAACACTGCTATGATATGACAAATACGGAGCAATATTTGACATCTGTGATAATAATAGTAATTCGGATAGCTCAGATGTCTATTCCTTACTCAGCACTCTGTATTATACAGCTTCAGTTACCAGCCAAAGACAAAACAATTAATTCAAATGAATTATTGTAACTATATCTAGAATTATATAGTACGTAGTATATCCTTGCGCCTACATATATAATGCGACGGGCAACTCTGACCAAGCAAACAAAGCGAGCGATCAACTAAATTTATCTGCAAAAATGCTCTGCTACTCTCTTCTTTGAAGTAGGGGTAGTACGCCGGTGTATCCATCACTGCCGGGCAGCCAGGTCGCTTTCCACGACGGAGAAGGAGACACCACCAGAGGTACCACCCGTTTCGACAGCGTCGCCGGAGAACCTGTACAGACTTCTGTCTGCTTTCATACTACGCTCACACCGGAGTGGGACTCGCCGGAGCACAGCTGTACGCCGGGCGGATTTGCTAGTGTCGGACCAGGTCACGGCCACCAAACGTCGCCGTCGAGCCGCCGCCGCTGATGTGCCTCGCCCAGTGCCGAGCTGCTGGAGACACGACTCAGAGAGAAGGTAATTTTCACCGTAACCATACTCCTGTATTGGATTGTGTTTAAATAATACGAATTACAACCAAATGACCAAAAGAGATGCTTTGGTCAAAGCTCATGTAGTTATCTACAAGTAAATCATATCTATACTACCTATATGTCAGTACAGATGGATTGATAAGAATACAGCTGTACACTTGTGAGTAAATGATAATACGTACAAATAGGAAGAATAAACAAATAATGTACTGTATATGGCCATGTTGTGATGACTAATGCATGGCGATGCATGTATGTGCCGAACATTATACATACGTTAATAGACACACGTAGTGTATGCTTACTTTATTTTGTCTTAATTATGCGAAGTCTAAAATAGGGTATCAAGTTGGACCTGGATTTAATTAAACAAGAAGGAAGATAGATGTCTTAACTATCGAACTGGGTCAGATGTCTTAACTATTGAACTGGCTATCTGGACTGGAAATTAATAAACATATTAATAGTAATATAAAACTGGCCGAATAAGATGATGGTGATAAATAAAATCTGACGGAATTTAATAATAATACCTCATAATAAATTGGCTTGGTTGATCAGGTTGCTTAAAGATCGAATTAAATTGGCTAAGGTGGTCCACTGGTCTACAGATTAATATTGAACCAATAAAATCATCCTTTAATATTTTAACACTCGATCAGAATAATTGGATACTGTTTAATCGAAGAAGTAATTGGATGTAAATTGGAATACCGACATATTGGAGCTGTTTCTAATTAAAAACAAAAGAGCTATTCAACTAGTAAATGAATTAAACTACTGATCAATACGTGATAATTAATCGAGTACAACCAACGTAACTAATCTCGTATTGATAGAAATTGAGTAGAGTATAAAAATAAGATTACCTGCTAATTCTAGAATTTAACATTCTAGAAGGTGAATTTGGAGAAGATCAAGGTAGATGCTTCAGTTAGGAATTATCGTGATTTGAGGTAAGTACTATGTCAACCAAGTTTCATACTTTTCCCGTATAAATTTATTTGTGACTAGTTATTTGAGATCTTTGAGTATATGATAGTTAATGAGATTTTACATATCAATTGTGATTGTGAATTATATATATTCGAGATTTGAGTATTTTTATATTGGGTGATATTTTGAGCAATTGAATTTACATATGAATTGTTATTGAATTGAGATTTGAGATTTGAGCTATTCATGAAGTATCCTATATTTTGGACTATTTATGGTATATTTGAGTATGATGAGTTGGAGTTAATAATTTCATTGTGAATAATTTTGTGGAATTTGGATTTCATATCCATTTTGATTTATGTTATGATACTTGAAATTGAGATTGGATTATGATTTTTTGTGAGTACTCGGAGAAATGTGGATTTGGTGAGTGGTAATGACTATAAGTCTAATTCCACCAGGGATCTCCCAAAAGTGGAGCATCCCAGCTTAATTGTAGTAGTCGGTAGAAAAATCCCGACTACTCGGACTTTTTACTACCCGGAGAGCTTGGAATCTCTTTTAGGGGTGTGCACACTTAAGGTAGGGGTTCGGCTTCCATTGGATTTGATTGAGTTTGGATGAATGGATTATATTTGGATTTAATTGGACTTGGATTCCATTGGTATTGAGGTGATTTGGATTATTTGATTGGACTTGATTGAGGTGAATGGAATTACATTATATTGGATTATTTGAGTGAGTTATATTTGTTTGGATTGGATTGAATTTGATGTGGTTGAGATTATTAAATTATTTGTAGATTTCCAAAGTAATACTTTTGGATTTGATTTGATATGATTATGTTGAATATTGATTACGAGTATTTGGAAGTATTGTGAGATAAATATTTGGGTTTTACATATGATTTATGTTTTGGAATATATTTACGAGAATTTTGGTGATTTATATATATTGACATTTTAAAATTATTATGCTATGTGATGAGAAGTTTGTATAAAGTGTTTCATAAGGTTTCCTCCCAAATGGTTTCACAAAATGATATATATGTATCAAACATGATTATTTTACAGGGTTGGGTGGGCCTTACTTAGCATTTCCAGCTAATTTTTGTTTCTTTGTGTTTTTCTTTCTGCACTTTATTCGTGCAGGAATTGAGGATCATGTTGAAGTTGATTTCGAGAGCTTCCGCTAGAACACATAGACTAAAGTAATTGAGTAATTTATTTTAGTATTAATTTTAAAGAATTGTAGTAGAACAGTTAATTATGGAAAATTTAATTTGGTGGTGGTGGATAGCCTGTGCACTCGGTTATGTGAGAACCGAGTGTGGCGGTAACGCCCCTGTTTCCCTTTGAATTTTCCGCTGCAAGACTCTGATGTTTTCGAATAAATCATTATTTACTTTGAATATATCATTATTCAAATGTATTTTTGGGTGGGAAATTTGGGGGTGTTACAAGTTGGTATCAGAGCCCTTTCATTTTTTTTTAAATGGGGGTTTTCAAACATTTTCTGAGATTTTCCTTTTCCTCAAGTGATACCAACAAATTGGTATGACTTGCTGTTTTCGAAAGTGGAATGAATAAAAGTTTTCATTCACTAACTTCGGTTTTCAAAAAAAAAAAGGGAGTTCATAACATTTTATAAGATTTTCTAAAACTCTTTAAGAGATACCAACAAATTGGTATGGAAGCCTATGATTTTCAAACTTCTAATTTTCAAATAAAACTTTCTTTATGTAACTATGATCTTCAAAAAGGCTTTACTTCTAAAAGTGATTGAAATTTTTCCAAAAAGTTTTCTTAATGTTTTTCCTAAAAAAAAAAAAATTATATCAGTCTTCTAAATGTTCTTCAACGGAAAGAAATTTAGGGATAATAAGTCGTATTAAGAAAGAATAAGCAAAAAAAAAAAGTCTAGGATACGGGTGAGAATGTGAGATTTTGGATTTCTACTTTGATGGAGTTTGTGGTTATTTGAATTGTTTGAGTTATACTTATATGAGATATATCATTATTGACTCAGTTGAGAATGAGTTTGGACTTTTAGAGGAACTTACCAAATTATGTGAGTAGTGTGTGTTACTTCGTATTAGTTAATTAAGGTAGTATAAATGTGAATGTCATTGACATACTTTGTGTCTCAAACATTATTCTTTCAAGTAGACAATGAAGTCAACGAGAACCAAAGTAGAAGACAATATCGTCGCACCGACGAATGCGGAGTTGGCTCAAAATATGGTTCAACTCATCCAGACTATCGGGAGCGTGTTAGTGCAGAACCAACACCAACAATGTCTCAAAAACCGCAATGATGTAGCGAAACTTGTAGCGAAGCGCAATCCCCCGTGTTATTTAGGCCAAGAAGATCCTCTTATCCTTGAGGATTGGATTCACACTTTCGACAAACTTTTCGATGCTATAAACTGCCCTGCAGATCAACGAATTAATACGGCCGCGTACTATCTGCGTCAAGAGACGGACAATTGGTGGGCCACGACTGCCCCAACGTTGCGTCAACAACCTGACTTTTCTTGGGAGACGTTCAAGGAGGCAATGCGAAAAAGATTCTACCCAGAGCACGTGAGAGCTGAGAAGTATGAAGAATTTTTACACCTGAAGCAAATAGGCATGACTGTCCAAGAGTATCACGCTAAATTCTTGAATCTCGCACGATTTGCACCCACACTAGTCCCCAATGAAATCGAGAAAACTAACAAGTTTATACGTGGTCTAAACTTCGAGACACAAAAAGCTCTTTGTGTTTCAGAATGCCAAACGTTGAACGATGCCTACAACAAAGCTGGCAAGCACTATCGAGTGCAACAACTCCAGAAGAAAACACTCAAAAGTGCGAGGAAGGGTACCGAAAAAGAAAGCAAACGGGGAGGCAAACGACACAAGCTTATAAATCAGCCATGGGAGACTCGCAATGGTAACAAGATCAACAACCAAGGCCAAGACCAGAAACGTAAGAAGAAGAACCACACCGAGAAGACACACTTCTATTGCTCGAAGTGTGGAAAAGATCACCCTGGAAAATACTGTGATGGAACGCTCGTGCGATGTTTTCATTGTGACAAGCTAGGGCATAGGGTGTTTGAGTGTCATTCAAAGAAAAAGGGAATCCCTCTAGCTCGTGGACTCAATCATCACGGAAAGAATGACAAACGCGATGAAAGAATCTGAATATAGTAAGCGAAATCATAAAAAAAAAATTCTAATTTTCAATATTAATAAATCTATTTGAGAATTATGTATCGTTTCATCTTGATGAATAAATTATTCTCTTGAAAAAGTTAAATGCTTCAGGGACGAAGCATATTTTTAAGCAGGGTAGAATGTGACAATCCTAAATTTAATAAAAAGAATTTAACTAACATGTGACACCTACTAATCGTATTGTATATATTTCCTTAGCTTATGCTTCGGGACGAAGCATGTTTTAAGGAGGGTAGAATGTGACACCCCGAAAAAATTAAAATAAAATAAGTAATTTTTATTAGTCAGATAAAATGTTATAAAAGTCACATTTTAATAATTAAATGAATCAGATAAAATTTTAACATGGGTGACATTTTAATCAGATAAAAATGCCTCAATAATAAAAGTGACATTTTAACAATTTCAACTCAAATGATATCATTTGATAATATTTGCACAGAAATAACGAAGTTCACTTTTTAACCCTAACAGTAATGATACGTACATAATTAATACATACTAGTACTAGTAATAATATGCACACCAATGATACTCGTAATACATAAAAAAAAATAGAGATGGGATGCCATATCCAGGCCACATGCCATGTCCATGTTCATACACCACAATTCTTTTCCTCGTTCACATACATTATTGGTTTTCCCTCCCATCAAATAAATGTGAATAGTAATACGCATACACACTTGCATAATAATACAGATGAACACTGCTATGATATGACAAATACGGAGCAATATTTGACATCTGTGATAATAATAGTAATTCGGATAGCTCAGATGTCTATTCCTTACTCAGCACTCTGTATTATACAGCTTCAGTTACCAGCCAAAGACAAAACAATTAATTCAAATGAATTATTGTAACTATATCTAGAATTATATAGTACGTAGTATATCCTTGCGCCTACATATATAATGCGACGGGCAACTCTGACCAAGCAAACAAAGCGAGCGATCAACTAAATTTATCTGCAAAAATGCTCTGCTACTCTCTTCTTTGAAGTAGGGGTAGTACGCCGGTGTATCCATCACTGCCGGGCAGCCAGGTCGCTTTCCACGACGGAGAAGGAGACACCACCAGAGGTACCACCCGTTTCGACAGCGTCGCCGGAGAACCTGTACAGACTTCTGTCTGCTTTCATACTACGCTCACACCGGAGTGGGACTCGCCGGAGCACAGCTGTACGCCGGGCGGATTTGCTAGTGTCGGACCAGGTCACGGCCACCAAACGTCGCCGTCGAGCCGCCGCCGCTGATGTGCCTCGCCCAGTGCCGAGCTGCTGGAGACACGACTCAGAGAGAAGGTAATTTTCACCGTAACCATACTCCTGTATTGGATTGTGTTTAAATAATACGAATTACAACCAAATGACCAAAAGAGATGCTTTGGTCAAAGCTCATGTAGTTATCTACAAGTAAATCATATCTATACTACCTATATGTCAGTACAGATGGATTGATAAGAATACAGCTGTACACTTGTGAGTAAATGATAATACGTACAAATAGGAAGAATAAACAAATAATGTACTGTATATGGCCATGTTGTGATGACTAATGCATGGCGATGCATGTATGTGCCGAACATTATACATACGTTAATAGACACACGTAGTGTATGCTTACTTTATTTTGTCTTAATTATGCGAAGTCTAAAATAGGGTATCAAGTTGGACCTGGATTTAATTAAACAAGAAGGAAGATAGATGTCTTAACTATCGAACTGGGTCAGATGTCTTAACTATTGAACTGGCTATCTGGACTGGAAATTAATAAACATATTAATAGTAATATAAAACTGGCCGAATAAGATGATGGTGATAAATAAAATCTGACGGAATTTAATAATAATACCTCATAATAAATTGGCTTGGTTGATCAGGTTGCTTAAAGATCGAATTAAATTGGCTAAGGTGGTCCACTGGTCTACAGATTAATATTGAACCAATAAAATCATCCTTTAATATTTTAACACTCGATCAGAATAATTGGATACTGTTTAATCGAAGAAGTAATTGGATGTAAATTGGAATACCGACATATTGGAGCTGTTTCTAATTAAAAACAAAAGAGCTATTCAACTAGTAAATGAATTAAACTACTGATCAATACGTGATAATTAATCGAGTACAACCAACGTAACTAATCTCGTATTGATAGAAATTGAGTAGAGTATAAAAATAAGATTACCTGCTAATTCTAGAATTTAACATTCTAGAAGGTGAATTTGGAGAAGATCAAGGTAGATGCTTCAGTTAGGAATTATCGTGATTTGAGGTAAGTACTATGTCAACCAAGTTTCATACTTTTCCCGTATAAATTTATTTGTGACTAGTTATTTGAGATCTTTGAGTATATGATAGTTAATGAGATTTTACATATCAATTGTGATTGTGAATTATATATATTCGAGATTTGAGTATTTTTATATTGGGTGATATTTTGAGCAATTGAATTTACATATGAATTGTTATTGAATTGAGATTTGAGATTTGAGCTATTCATGAAGTATCCTATATTTTGGACTATTTATGGTATATTTGAGTATGATGAGTTGGAGTTAATAATTTCATTGTGAATAATTTTGTGGAATTTGGATTTCATATCCATTTTGATTTATGTTATGATACTTGAAATTGAGATTGGATTATGATTTTTTGTGAGTACTCGGAGAAATGTGGATTTGGTGAGTGGTAATGACTATAAGTCTAATTCCACCAGGGATCTCCCAAAAGTGGAGCATCCCAGCTTAATTGTAGTAGTCGGTAGAAAAATCCCGACTACTCGGACTTTTTACTACCCGGAGAGCTTGGAATCTCTTTTAGGGGTGTGCACACTTAAGGTAGGAGTTCGGCTTCCATTGGATTTGATTGAGTTTGGATGAATGGATTATATTTGGATTTAATTGGACTTGGATTCCATTGGTATTGAGGTGATTTGGATTATTTGATTGGACTTGATTGAGGTGAATGGAATTACATTATATTGGATTATTTGAGTGAGTTATATTTGTTTGGATTGGATTGAATTTGATGTGGTTGAGATTATTAAATTATTTGTAGATTTCCAAAGTAATACTTTTGGATTTGATTTGATATGATTATGTTGAATATTGATTACGAGTATTTGGAAGTATTGTGAGATAAATATTTGGGTTTTACATATGATTTATGTTTTGGAATATATTTACGAGAATTTTGGTGATTTATATATATTGACATTTTAAAATTATTATGCTATGTGATGAGAAGTTTGTATAAAGTGTTTCATAAGGTTTCCTCCCAAATGGTTTCACAAAATGATATATATGTATCAAACATGATTATTTTACAGGGTTGGGTGGGCCTTACTTAGCATTTCCAGCTAATTTTTGTTTCTTTGTGTTTTTCTTTCTGCACTTTATTCGTGCAGGAATTGAGGATCATGTTGAAGTTGATTTCGAGAGCTTCCGCTAGAACACATAGACTAAAGTAATTGAGTAATTTATTTTAGTATTAATTTTAAAGAATTGTAGTAGAACAGTTAATTATGGAAAATTTAATTTGGTGGTGGTGGATAGCCTGTGCACTCGGTTATGTGAGAACCGAGTGTGGCGGTAACGCCCCTGTTTCCCTTTGAATTTTCCGCTGCAAGACTCTGATGTTTTCGAATAAATCATTATTTACTTTGAATATATCATTATTCAAATGTATTTTTGGGTGGGAAATTTGGGGGTGTTACAAGTTGGTATCAGAGCCCTTTCATTTTTTTTTAAATGGGGGTTTTCAAACATTTTCTGAGATTTTCCTTTTCCTCAAGTGATACCAACAAATTGGTATGACTTGCTGTTTTCGAAAGTGGAATGAATAAAAGTTTTCATTCACTAACTTCGGTTTTCAAAAAAAAAAAGGGAGTTCATAACATTTTATAAGATTTTCTAAAACTCTTTAAGAGATACCAACAAATTGGTATGGAAGCCTATGATTTTCAAACTTCTAATTTTCAAATAAAACTTTCTTTATGTAACTATGATCTTCAAAAAGGCTTTACTTCTAAAAGTGATTGAAATTTTTCCAAAAAGTTTTCTTAATGTTTTTCCTAAAAAAAAAAAAATTATATCAGTCTTCTAAATGTTCTTCAACGGAAAGAAATTTAGGGATAATAAGTCGTATTAAGAAAGAATAAGCAAAAAAAAAAAAGTCTAGGATACGGGTGAGAATGTGAGATTTTGGATTTCTACTTTGATGGAGTTTGTGGTTATTTGAATTGTTTGAGTTATACTTATATGAGATATATCATTATTGACTCAGTTGAGAATGAGTTTGGACTTTTAGAGGAACTTACCAAATTATGTGAGTAGTGTGTGTTACTTCGTATTAGTTAATTAAGGTAGTATAAATGTGAATGTCATTGACATACTTTGTGTCTCAAACATTATTCTTTCAAGTAGACAATGAAGTCAACGAGAACCAAAGTAGAAGACAATATCGTCGCACCGACGAATGCGGAGTTGGCTCAAAATATGGTTCAACTCATCCAGACTATCGGGAGCGTGTTAGTGCAGAACCAACACCAACAATGTCTCAAAAACCGCAATGATGTAGCGAAACTTGTAGCGAAGCGCAATCCCCCGTGTTATTTAGGCCAAGAAGATCCTCTTATCCTTGAGGATTGGATTCACACTTTCGACAAACTTTTCGATGCTATAAACTGCCCTGCAGATCAACGAATTAATACGGCCGCGTACTATCTGCGTCAAGAGACGGACAATTGGTGGGCCACGACTGCCCCAACGTTGCGTCAACAACCTGACTTTTCTTGGGAGACGTTCAAGGAGGCAATGCGAAAAAGATTCTACCCAGAGCACGTGAGAGCTGAGAAGTATGAAGAATTTTTACACCTGAAGCAAATAGGCATGACTGTCCAAGAGTATCACGCTAAATTCTTGAATCTCGCACGATTTGCACCCACACTAGTCCCCAATGAAATCGAGAAAACTAACAAGTTTATACGTGGTCTAAACTTCGAGACACAAAAAGCTCTTTGTGTTTCAGAATGCCAAACGTTGAACGATGCCTACAACAAAGCTGGCAAGCACTATCGAGTGCAACAACTCCAGAAGAAAACACTCAAAAGTGCGAGGAAGGGTACCGAAAAAGAAAGCAAACGGGGAGGCAAACGACACAAGCTTATAAATCAGCCATGGGAGACTCGCAATGGTAACAAGATCAACAACCAAGGCCAAGACCAGAAACGTAAGAAGAAGAACCACACCGAGAAGACACACTTCTATTGCTCGAAGTGTGGAAAAGATCACCCTGGAAAATACTGTGATGGAACGCTCGTGCGATGTTTTCATTGTGACAAGCTAGGGCATAGGGTGTTTGAGTGTCATTCAAAGAAAAAGGGAATCCCTCTAGCTCGTGGACTCAATCATCACGGAAAGAATGACAAACGCGATGAAAGAATCTGAATATAGTAAGCGAAATCATAAAAAAAAAATTCTAATTTTCAATATTAATAAATCTATTTGAGAATTATGTATCGTTTCATCTTGATGAATAAATTATTCTCTTGAAAAAGTTAAATGCTTCAGGGACGAAGCATATTTTTAAGCAGGGTAGAATGTGACAATCCTAAATTTAATAAAAAGAATTTAACTAACATGTGACACCTACTAATCGTATTGTATATATTTCCTTAGCTTATGCTTCGGGACGAAGCATGTTTTAAGGAGGGTAGAATGTGACACCCCGAAAAAATTAAAATAAAATAAGTAATTTTTATTAGTCAGATAAAATGTTATAAAAGTCACATTTTAATAATTAAATGAATCAGATAAAATTTTAACATGGGTGACATTTTAATCAGATAAAAATGCCTCAATAATAAAAGTGACATTTTAACAATTTCAACTCAAATGATATCATTTGATAATATTTGCACAGAAATAACGAAGTTCACTTTTTAACCCTAACAGTAATGATACGTACATAATTAATACATACTAGTACTAGTAATAATATGCACACCAATGATACTCGTAATACATAAAAAAAAAATAGAGATGGGATGCCATATCCAGGCCACATGCCATGTCCATGTTCATACACCACAATTCTTTTCCTCGTTCACATACATTATTGGTTTTCCCTCCCATCAAATAAATGTGAATAGTAATACGCATACACACTTGCATAATAATACAGATGAACACTGCTATGATATGACAAATACGGAGCAATATTTGACATCTGTGATAATAATAGTAATTCGGATAGCTCAGATGTCTATTCCTTACTCAGCACTCTGTATTATACAGCTTCAGTTACCAGCCAAAGACAAAACAATTAATTCAAATGAATTATTGTAACTATATCTAGAATTATATAGTACGTAGTATATCCTTGCGCCTACATATATAATGCGACGGGCAACTCTGACCAAGCAAACAAAGCGAGCGATCAACTAAATTTATCTGCAAAAATGCTCTGCTACTCTCTTCTTTGAAGTAGGGGTAGTACGCCGGTGTATCCATCACTGCCGGGCAGCCAGGTCGCTTTCCACGACGGAGAAGGAGACACCACCAGAGGTACCACCCGTTTCGACAGCGTCGCCGGAGAACCTGTACAGACTTCTGTCTGCTTTCATACTACGCTCACACCGGAGTGGGACTCGCCGGAGCACAGCTGTACGCCGGGCGGATTTGCTAGTGTCGGACCAGGTCACGGCCACCAAACGTCGCCGTCGAGCCGCCGCCGCTGATGTGCCTCGCCCAGTGCCGAGCTGCTGGAGACACGACTCAGAGAGAAGGTAATTTTCACCGTAACCATACTCCTGTATTGGATTGTGTTTAAATAATACGAATTACAACCAAATGACCAAAAGAGATGCTTTGGTCAAAGCTCATGTAGTTATCTACAAGTAAATCATATCTATACTACCTATATGTCAGTACAGATGGATTGATAAGAATACAGCTGTACACTTGTGAGTAAATGATAATACGTACAAATAGGAAGAATAAACAAATAATGTACTGTATATGGCCATGTTGTGATGACTAATGCATGGCGATGCATGTATGTGCCGAACATTATACATACGTTAATAGACACACGTAGTGTATGCTTACTTTATTTTGTCTTAATTATGCGAAGTCTAAAATAGGGTATCAAGTTGGACCTGGATTTAATTAAACAAGAAGGAAGATAGATGTCTTAACTATCGAACTGGGTCAGATGTCTTAACTATTGAACTGGCTATCTGGACTGGAAATTAATAAACATATTAATAGTAATATAAAACTGGCCGAATAAGATGATGGTGATAAATAAAATCTGACGGAATTTAATAATAATACCTCATAATAAATTGGCTTGGTTGATCAGGTTGCTTAAAGATCGAATTAAATTGGCTAAGGTGGTCCACTGGTCTACAGATTAATATTGAACCAATAAAATCATCCTTTAATATTTTAACACTCGATCAGAATAATTGGATACTGTTTAATCGAAGAAGTAATTGGATGTAAATTGGAATACCGACATATTGGAGCTGTTTCTAATTAAAAACAAAAGAGCTATTCAACTAGTAAATGAATTAAACTACTGATCAATACGTGATAATTAATCGAGTACAACCAACGTAACTAATCTCGTATTGATAGAAATTGAGTAGAGTATAAAAATAAGATTACCTGCTAATTCTAGAATTTAACATTCTAGAAGGTGAATTTGGAGAAGATCAAGGTAGATGCTTCAGTTAGGAATTATCGTGATTTGAGGTAAGTACTATGTCAACCAAGTTTCATACTTTTCCCGTATAAATTTATTTGTGACTAGTTATTTGAGATCTTTGAGTATATGATAGTTAATGAGATTTTACATATCAATTGTGATTGTGAATTATATATATTCGAGATTTGAGTATTTTTATATTGGGTGATATTTTGAGCAATTGAATTTACATATGAATTGTTATTGAATTGAGATTTGAGATTTGAGCTATTCATGAAGTATCCTATATTTTGGACTATTTATGGTATATTTGAGTATGATGAGTTGGAGTTAATAATTTCATTGTGAATAATTTTGTGGAATTTGGATTTCATATCCATTTTGATTTATGTTATGATACTTGAAATTGAGATTGGATTATGATTTTTTGTGAGTACTCGGAGAAATGTGGATTTGGTGAGTGGTAATGACTATAAGTCTAATTCCACCAGGGATCTCCCAAAAGTGGAGCATCCCAGCTTAATTGTAGTAGTCGGTAGAAAAATCCCGACTACTCGGACTTTTTACTACCCGGAGAGCTTGGAATCTCTTTTAGGGGTGTGCACACTTAAGGTAGGAGTTCGGCTTCCATTGGATTTGATTGAGTTTGGATGAATGGATTATATTTGGATTTAATTGGACTTGGATTCCATTGGTATTGAGGTGATTTGGATTATTTGATTGGACTTGATTGAGGTGAATGGAATTACATTATATTGGATTATTTGAGTGAGTTATATTTGTTTGGATTGGATTGAATTTGATGTGGTTGAGATTATTAAATTATTTGTAGATTTCCAAAGTAATACTTTTGGATTTGATTTGATATGATTATGTTGAATATTGATTACGAGTATTTGGAAGTATTGTGAGATAAATATTTGGGTTTTACATATGATTTATGTTTTGGAATATATTTACGAGAATTTTGGTGATTTATATATATTGACATTTTAAAATTATTATGCTATGTGATGAGAAGTTTGTATAAAGTGTTTCATAAGGTTTCCTCCCAAATGGTTTCACAAAATGATATATATGTATCAAACATGATTATTTTACAGGGTTGGGTGGGCCTTACTTAGCATTTCCAGCTAATTTTTGTTTCTTTGTGTTTTTCTTTCTGCACTTTATTCGTGCAGGAATTGAGGATCATGTTGAAGTTGATTTCGAGAGCTTCCGCTAGAACACATAGACTAAAGTAATTGAGTAATTTATTTTAGTATTAATTTTAAAGAATTGTAGTAGAACAGTTAATTATGGAAAATTTAATTTGGTGGTGGTGGATAGCCTGTGCACTCGGTTATGTGAGAACCGAGTGTGGCGGTAACGCCCCTGTTTCCCTTTGAATTTTCCGCTGCAAGACTCTGATGTTTTCGAATAAATCATTATTTACTTTGAATATATCATTATTCAAATGTATTTTTGGGTGGGAAATTTGGGGGTGTTACAGTTTGTGTGGTTGATATTAATTGATAAAGAAAGAATAAAGTAAGAATGATTTTGAGCCACACAAACTTTACCAAATAAGGTATGAGACATTTAAATAGGGACATCCCAATATGGTAAAACGGGACATTTAAAAGGGGACGGAGGGAGTATATCATAAGGATAGTTCTCATCTTGAATGTGGGAATGCATATTCAAAACTGTGAAACTTTAATATTGTTGCTCTTTGTTGCATAGTGTCACTTTTTTGTTGCTCTTTTTGTATCATGTTGTTTTTTGTTTTATTATCCTTCTTTTTGTTGCCCATTGTTTATTTATTTGTTTATTATGCATTATTTCACTTTTATTGTTTATTTAGGTTTCTATTCATTTTTATTGAATTGAAAATAAAACACACCTATCTACCTTAATGTTATATTTTAAGAAAATCCACAAGAAACATGAATAAACAATAAAAAACCAAAATTTGCATATATATAAACAAAAAGCAACCTAATGAAACAACATGCAACAAAAACTAACAACAATATGCCCCGATGATAATAATGAATTTCTGAAACTAAAAATATCAATTAACAAAATTCATATTTCTTTTTACAATTTTTAAATTTATTACAAATTTTCTACATTCTATATATTTTATATACATTAATGGTTTGGCATTTTTTATTTTTTGGAATATATCTTTCGAAACCAATTTACAGTTTTTATTGATTTTAATTTTTTCTTTCTTTCTTATATTTTCTTTTATTTGGATATTTTGGATTTATGAATATATATTTTAAAAATGTTAACTCTCCTAAATAGCTATAATTTTTTCCATATGTTTTTATAATTTCAAAAATAAACTATATTATATTTTCGTATTACGTAGTATTTTATATACAATTTTTTTTCTAAAGATTTAATATTTTAAATATTTTTTAAAATATTATTTACACTTTGCAGTTTTTAAAAAAAGTTCCTATTTTGTTACATATGTATGTATTTTCGTTTTTTTATTAATTTCATATAAATTTCTTTTTATATTTTTGATTTTTTTACATTGTATATATAAATATATAAATTATGGACTATACGTTTTAAAATAATAACATTTCAAAAAATCGTATTATCGTAAAATTTCCTGACATTTTAAACTTTTTTATATGTTTATATTCAATTTTTTTTCATTTATCTACTTTTTTTTTACAAAAATGTGATCATTTTTTAAAATTTTAATTCCTTTTTTTATTTTTTAATTAAATTTATAAGTTTTGAACTCAGCATTCTTTATATATTTTTTACTCTTAAGTATTTTCTTTTTCTATTGAAAATTTTCCAGTTATTTGCATTTTATTTATATTTTACTATTTTTTTACATTATTTTCTATTTTTTTCCCCAAGGTTTCATTATTGTGTATTAAAAAAACAAGAATTGAGTATTTCTTAAAGTTTGTACTTTGTAGGGCGTTATCATCGTCTTCATAGATGGTGTGGAATATTTGGAATCTACCGTGCACTTCTTAATCGTATAGTGACTATAGTCTCGAGGCTCCAGCAACGGCTATGACATACATCGGATATTTGTGAAAAGAAAATGAACGTGAGTCTATTTTTGAAAGAAATTTTGAAAGGTGATAAAAGTGATATTGTTTTCCCTTTTTAGTCTATTTGTGATAAATTCCCAAAATCATTTCATAAGGATTTGGGTCCATTTAAAAGCCTAAAATGGGTGGAATGGGGTGGGTAGGGGATAGAGGGTTTAAAAGTATTAGAGAATTTAAAAAGAGACCGGATTGTGATCAAAACCAAAATCAGACAGGATCTGGTTTGAGACCGGGACCGGACAGGTTGTGAATCGGGACTGGCTTGGAAACAGAAATAGAAGTCTCCGTCCCGGACCATGTCCATCCATACCCTTGATGCTCTCACACATTGGTTTGATTGATATTATTAGAGTTTAAAAGATGAATGAAAGACTATGCATGCTTCGTAGGCACCGGACCATACCATCTAACGTTTTGCATTATTTAAAGTCTCTAGATATACAAATGGTTCAGCTCATACAAATGGTAAAGTACTTCCTAGATTTTTAAAGGGAAATAATTAAGAGAAGGGCAATGTACGATGCCAGCAAATTACGCTTTGCAAATCTGGTAAGGGGGTCACTTAGTGCTTACTGAGTGACTTCAAGTTCAGCCGCCAACATATCAATGCGATCTTATTTAATTGATATATATTTAAAAATTGAATTCAAAATAGAGCAATCATGTTTAAACTCGCTAAATAGGAGTAATTAATGTCATATTTTAACATTATCAGACTTTAAACATGACACTATTTTATAAAATGTTTTTACTCCATCCTATTTATATCACAACCTAAATGGTAAACTCATTACTATTATCTATTGATTAACATATGGACTCATCCAAATGTATTTAATTCTTCGAATTATTTCTCTGTTTTAAAGATTATAATAAGAGTTGATCATATATATATATATATGTGTGTGTGTGTTGGTTATTTTGAAATTTGTAATACTTTATCTACTATAGATCGAAACATTTGCATACAACATGCCTAGTAATTTAGATTGTTATTTCACATTATATTAAAGCTTAAGTTTTTTCCAAACCTAACTTTTGTTTCTAATTTGAAATGTTCACCTTACTGTTTATATAAGTTCAAGCTGAGTATATCATTCTCATAATGGGAACTGAACCTTACCGAGTTTCGATTGGGAATGGACCATAATATAAGAATTAATTCCACTTTTGGTCCTACAGCTTTATGTCACGTCCAAATTGAGTTCACGTCTTTCAATTTGGCTATTTTTGGTACTTGACTAATGTTTTTGACCATTTGTGCGTCTTTTTCGGCGATTTTAATCACCAAAAACATTGATGGAAGAACCTATATGGGTAAAAACATAATAGTCATGTACCAAAAGTGATCAAAATCAAAGACGTGGATCAATTGTTGAATTTGTTTGATACTCGTAGGATCAAAAGTGAATTTTTTTCCATAATATAGTGAAAAATATAGTAAGATCTGGTGATTACGGATATAGTAAACCATTATTGGGATAATACCTTCAAACAGAATAAATAAAACACAAGAAGTTCTCAATTAAAAATGAAAAGTATTACTAGCATTATGGAGTCTGGATGTATATATACTATATAAGGAGCCCCTAAGTTTCAGAAACTGGATCTTCTTTTTCATACGTAGTGTAATAATATAATAATACTGAGTAGATTAGCAAAACATATTTAAAAAAATGGGTTGAGGATCACGTTAGTGTGTCTTCTGAGTTGATTACACAAAAAGCTAGAAGAGTGCCTTATTACACTCATGATTGGCATATATGCCAAAAATTAGTAAGTTGATTATTTAGTCACTGTGTTGGGGCGTATCATCATATCATATATATATACAACTTAATAGACAGAAACATGACAACGTGCAAAAGTCCATGTCCATAGAAATATGTACCAATTCAATCGTATATAAAGAGATCATTTAATTTGCATGAAAGAGTAAAAATCTAAAGGTTGATTAAACTGAAGGTAGAGCATTAGAACATATTGTGAACCTCAACGCAAGAAAATAAGCAAATATATGTGCAATTGTGCATTTATAGATACTAAAAAAAGTTGGGTAAGTATCTCATTTATATTATATTTACGTATCTCTTTACTCAATTGTTATTACATACACGCATACTTATCACAGTTATCAGTTCATATATGTTCTAGACTACTTCTAAACATGGTTAATCATACTTCCTCATATCGTTAAGTTAATACTCAAGTACATTGCTTTTTTTGACTGAGCTTTCTAACATTATACTCCGTATAATATTTGTTCTATGTTAAGCCGTGACGGATCTAGCAACAAAATTTTGGGTGTTCAAATTATTGTATAATTAAAGCGTCCAATGATAATATATATTGTTTGATCCAAAAATTTAGAGTTTATTTGGTTCAACAAAAATAGAAAATTTAATTAAAACTAAGAAAGTATTTTATAAAACACACAAACTAATGATTGTTTCATCAATTTATACATGTATTTTTACATTTTATTTTCAAAACTTTGGGTGTTCACATGAATGTGAACACCCTTGAATAAAGTGGATCCGCCACTGATGTTCAGGATAACATCTTTGAACTGCGATGAGATTCAAATATGACTTCCTCCTTTAGGGACAAAATCATAAATGTAATATGAGTGGTTTCAAAGTAATACTACTACAGAAACTGTCTTAAACAAGAGTGCAATTAATGTGAATTCAAAATTAGAAGTGCCATATTGTTAGTTTCCACCTTTTAATATGGTGCTTGAAAAATACTGTCAATTTTGTCAATCATGTTGTCTTATAATGTAATGTAAATGTAATACCAAAATATGGCAATACAACTCCAAAATTGCAGTAATATATTCTTGTTTTGGGAAAATTTATAGCACTCCAGCCTATTTTCGAACATTCATTGTTTTTACTCCTACTTAAGGAAATTTCTCAATACTACAAAAATAAATGTATATAAAATATAATGATAAAAATTCAGCCGACCCCGGTGAAAGTTCAATAATGTAGAGC